>CM016621.1:92862299-93255673 GCA_005393395.2 Gossypium australe | reverse complement strand
AAATTGGCGTCTTTTACATTCATACATTTGCATTACATTGCATCGTACACATCGAATCTCACAGAAGGACCCTAAAATTATGGCAGTTACCCTGGAAACATCACTACGGTACGAGAGGAAAAACGAGAATAATGGATCAAAAGATGGAAAAACTAGAACAAATGCAAAAGGAAATCCAGGATCAAATAAAAGAACAAGCGCAACTGCAAGAGCAATTGGCCAAAACCCAGAAGGACATGATGGAGCAAATGCAAAAATCCCAGGACAAAATGGTGGACCAAATAAGGCAGTACTGTCCAAAGAACGAGGACTGCACTAGTTCAGGGGACGGCAAGTGATCTCGCCCTTCCCCCACCAGAGGCCCAAACACCACAGATGCGCCCCCAAAGGGCGCCTGTCACTATTAGGCCACAATATCATGCTGAAACCGCAACCAACACTCCCGACGGGTTCGGGCACTAACCCAGAAAATCTGGTCAGTCTCGGTGTCCCAGATCTGGATGAGATGGCTGAAAAAGCAAAACAAGAACTGCCAAAATGGGTGGAGAGAGATTCAAGGCTCTGGAAAACGCCGGTAAACGTCGAGGAATAAAGGCCAATGACTTAAGCTTAGTCCCCGACTTGGTGCTCCCATATAATTTTAAGATACCCGAGTTCGAAAGTACAATGGGACGAGTTGCCCAGAGGCCACATTACTATGTTCTGTAGAAGGATGGGGGCTACACAACAATGATCCACTGCTGATCCACTGTTTCCAAGACAGCCTGATAGGGCTGCAGCCAGATGGTACAACCAGTTGAGTCGTGCCGAAATCGGGTCATGGGATGATCTGGCTCAAGCATTCTTGGAGCAATACAGTCACGTAACGGACATAGCCCCTGATAGGATTACTCTGCAAAACATGGAAAAGAAAGGGAATGAAAGCTTTAGACAATATGCGCAGAGGTGGAGGGAGGTTGCCATCCAAGTCCAGCCACCGCTTATGGAGAAAGAGACCACCATGCTCTTCATCCGCACGTTGAAGGCCCATTCCTCATGCACATGAGGGAGTGCAACCCGGAGCTTCTCAGATAATCATAACCACGGGAGAAATGATCGAGAATATTATAAAAGTGGAGGGATCGAGACCGCGGAGAGTGCCAAAAGAATGCCCCCACGAAGGAAAGAAAGTGAGGTGAATAATGCGAGCATGGGACACCCGAGGTCAACACCATAAATCAGCCAAAAGTAACGACCGCGGGGCAACAAGGGCTACCCAAGAAAGAACCCGGCACCTCAAGACAAGATAATGAGAAGCCCCAATTCACACCGATTCCGATGACGTATAAAGAAATGTACCGAACCCTGTTCGATGCACATATTGTGTCCCCTTTTCATCTCAAACCTATGCAACCTCCTTACCCCAAGTGGTACGATACGAACGCCCAGTGTGAATACCACGCAGGAATCACGGGACACTCAATAGAGAACTGCCTGGCTTTCAAGAAATTGGTAGAGAAATTTATCGGCATGGGTGTGGTCGAGTTGGATGACATGCCAAATGCAGCAAATCCTTTACCTAATCACGCCAAGGGCGGAATTAACGCGATCAGCGAAAGTGTAGAAAAAAGGATCAAAACAAGCATCGTAGAGGTCAAGACTCCCCTGAGACGGGTCTGGAAAGAAATGGTCAAACATGGATTGGTTGTTGCGGAAGAAAGTCAGGAGGAACTCACGAACTATTGCGAGCACCACCAAGAGTTGGGACATGAGATTCAGACCTGCGGAGAATTCAGAGCTCTAATACAGGACCTAATGAACAATAAAGAAGTCGAATTTTATGAGGAAGGCACAGAAGATAGAAGCATATGCGCATCAGAGTCAACAAGCTCAAGAGTTAACCTTCCGATGATCACTATTTCCCGTCCCAAAAATGATAAAACAGGGCGCGGGTAGCACCGAGAGTAGTTATACGGAGGCCCGTAGCCGTTGAAGACAATAGGGAGGCTTCTCAGAATCATGGATGTGAGGTAGTAGTCTCCGTAAAGGAGAGTCCAGCCCAGCAACGAGATAGGAACACGGGTGACGCCGAAGGTGATAATACGGAAGCCCGCTGCATTCGCCTACAAAGATAGCAAGGAAGTTCCCTGGAACTATGAGTGTAATGTAGAGGTTGCAAAGAGCTCGACTAATGTGACGAAGGAGGATTCAAATGAAGGCTTCCCATACTCGAAGCGGGAAGCGCTACGACTTAGTAAAGGGGAAAGCTCCAATGGTGGAACCAGAGAAGAGGAGGCCAGCTGAACCCGAGCCGAAGATCAAGGAGCCTGTGACTGAGGAAGAGGCTAAAGAGTTCCTGAATTTCTAAAACATAGTGAGTATTGTGTGGTAGAACAGCTACACAAACAGCCAGCGCGCATATCCGTATTGACCTTGCTCCAATGCTCAGAAGTACACAGGAACGCACTAATGAAAGTTTTAAATGAAACCTACGTCACTAGCGACATCTCGGTCAACAAGTTGGATCGACTAATCGGCCATATAAGCGCCGACAACTTCATTCATTTTAATGATGATGAAATACCCCCAGGGGTAGAGGATCCACCAAGGCATTGCATCTTACCGCTAAATGTAAGGGGCACACATTGCCAGGGGTCTTGATAGACAACGGGTCTGCGCTAAACGTGCTACCCTTATCCACCCTCAACAGGTTACCGGTGGATAGTTCATACATGAAGGAATGCCAGAGTGTGGTAAGAGCCTTCGACGGGACTCAAAGAAAGGTCATGGGGAGAATTGAGGTGCCCTTACTGATTGGCCCAACTATTTACGAAATAGATTTTTTGGTCATGGACATCGAACCTTCCTACAACTGCCTATTAGGGAGACCGTGGATACATTCAGCCGGGGCGGTACCTTCATCACATCAAAAGGTGAAGTTGATAGTGGATGGCCGACTAATAACGATAAAAGCTGAGGAGGACATCATCGCCACTGTGACCGGTGACATGCCTTACGTGGAGACAAACGACGAGGCAACAGAATGCTCGTTCCGATCTCTCGAGTTCGTGAACGCAACCTTTGTCATGGAAGGAAAACAAGATCCTGGAGCCAAAAATCTCGAGGACCACAAGGATGGGTCTGAAAATGACCGTGGGAAAAGGCGCTTTACCGGGAAGGGGGCTTGGAAGATACCTTCAGGGGGAATAGCGGCCCCAGTACTGAGAGAGAAACAAGATCACTTTGGCCTAGGATTTAGACCAGATGCAAGGCAAAAGAAGGAGGAGTTAGAAAAGAGACGGGAAAGAAGACTCACCCGTTTGAGCGGGAAAGAAACCAAGGGGGAACCCATGATAATCCCGCACATATCCAAGGCCTTTGTGTCGGGAGGGGTAATCCACTCTGAGCAAGGGACACCGAAGGAAGAGGATATTGCGGCAATGTTAGGCAATGTCTATATTAGCCTTATCTGAGGAGGTAGTTGGCGGAGGAGTCTTGCCGAATATCCAGCCTTACGAATCGGAAGACATCTTGAACAATTGGACTGCGGAAGAAATCCCTGTAGTGTTTAGGGCCCCATCAGAGTAATGTTCAGGACACACTTGTTGCTCCGAGCCTAAGAGCAGCAAGATTTCTTTTGTGAAATAGGCGCATGTTTACGTATCGTTATATCAATAAAATGCATTTTTCGAAGCAAACATTTTCTCTTTTTTTTTCCGGACATTTTTCAGCATTGTCATACATACAACTGTTCATCCGCAAATTCATTCATTCCACCCGTATTTTCTTAAAACTGCAACAGGTCCCCGGATGTCAATGACTTGAGCAACGCTGCCTCGGATTCGGAATATCCTTTTGAGCAGGGTATGTGCCTAGGAGATCTACAAGATTTCGAAGATGACACGGGCGATGATTTGTCTCTTGATTGGTTAAGAATGGAAGAGCAAGAGGAGAGACAGATTCAACCCCATAAGGAGGCAGTAGAGACTGTGATGTTAGAAGAAGGGAAAGCGGTAAACATTGGGACATGTATAGCTGGAGAAACGAGGCAGAATCTCATCCAATTATTACAGGAATTCAAGGATGTCTTCGCATGGTCTTATGAAGATATGCCTGGTTTAAGCGCCGATATCGCGGTACATCGCTTGCCCATAAGGAGAGATTGCAAGCCAGTTCAGCAAAAGCTCCGAAGAATGAGACCTGACATCGTGCTGAAAATAAAGGAAGAGGTCCAAAAGTAGTTCGACGCCGGATTCCTGCAAGAAATCAAATATTCAGAATGGGTAGCCAATATCGTACCCGTCCCTAAAAAAGACGGAAAGGTGCGAATGTGCGTGGATTATAGGGATTTAAACAAAGCTAGCCCAAAGGATAACTTTCCTTTGCCTCATATTGACACGCTGGTCGACAATACGGCAGGTTTTTCACTATTCTCCTTCATGGATGGCTTTTCCGGATACAATCAGATAAAATGCACCCTGAAGATATGGGAAAGACCACCTTCATAACACTGTGGGGCACCTTCTGTTACAAAGTAATGCCTTTTGGATTGAAAAACGCAGGGGCTACGTATCAAAGGGCCATGGTGACCTTGTTCCACGATATGATGCATACAGAGATTGAGGTTTATGTGGATGACATGATTGCGAAGTCTAGAACGGAGGAAGAACACATACAAGTCTTGCAGAAACTATTTCTGAGACTGAGAAAGTTCCAATTGAAACTCAACCCTTCGAAATGTACCTTTGGAGCTAGATCTGGCAAGCTGTTGGGCTTCATAGTCAGCAAGAAGGGGATCGAAATCGACTCAGACAAGGTCCGGGCTATACAAGAACTACCTCCGCCGCGCACTCAGAAAGAGGTTCGAGGTTTCCTCGGCAGATTGAATTACATCGCCCGCTTTATCTCACAGCTAACTGAGAAATGCGATCCCATATTCCGTCTTTTGAAGAAGCATAACCCCGGCATATGGAATGACGAATGTCAAGAAGCTTTCGACAGGATCAAACACTACTTGGCGAACCCTCCAGTACTGTCGCCCCCACGCCCGGATAAGCCATTAATCCTATATCTAACAGTACTTGGCCATTCTATGGGATGCGTGCTAGGTCAACATGATGATACCGGAAGAAAAGAGAAGGCGATATACTATCTCAGTAAGAAATTCACTGAGTGTGAAATGAGGTACTCACCAATTGAAAAGCTGTGTTGCGCGTTAATTTGGACAACCAGAAGATTGAGACAATACATGCTGTATCACACGACCTGGTTAATCTCGAAGTTAGACCCCCTAAAGTACATAATGGAGGCGACCGCTTTGAATGGGAGGATGGCTAGATGGCAAATCTTACTGTCCGAATTTGATATTGTATATGTGAGCCAGAAAGCTATAAAAGGGAGCGCGATAGCCGACTTCCTAGCTAGCAGAGCTTTAGAAGACTACGAGCCATTGAACTTTGATTTCCCCAATGAGGATTTAATGTATGTGGCAGCGACGGAAGAGGACACGGCAAGGGATGACCTTTGGAAACTGAATTTCGATGGAGCATCAAATGCTATTGGAAACGGGATTGGGGCAGTCTTGGTATCCCCAAAAGGTGCTCACTATCCGTTCACAGTTAGGTTGGATTTCGATTGCACAAACAATATGGCAGAATACGAAGCTTGTATCATGGGACTCCACGCTGCTATAGAACGAAGAATTAAAACGCTGGAAGTATATGGAGATTCCGCATTAGTGATCTACCAACTAAGGGGCGAATGGGAAACAAGAGACCCCAAATTAATCAACTATCGAAGGATAGTCATGGGACTAATCGAGGAGTTCGACGATGTCACCTTTAGTTATCTCCCACGAGAAGAAAACCAAATGGCAGATGCTCTGGCTACTTTAGCCTCCATGATTAAGGCGAGTAAGCAAGAAGATGTAAAGCCTATCCAGATGAGTATTTACGAGACCCCAGCTTATTGCTGCAACGTAGAAGAAGAGGAAAGCGACAATCACCCCTGGTACCGAGATATATTGCGATATGCGAAAAACCGCGAATACCCAGCTCACGCAACTGAGAACGAAAAAAGGACGCTCAGGAGATTGGCCCTCGAATATGTGGTAGATGGAGACATTTTGTACAGAAAAGGGAAAGACCAAGTATTGTTGAGATGCGTCGATGCTTTAGAAGCCAAGATGATCCTAGAGGAAGTCCATGAGGGCATTTGTGGAACACATGCTAACGGATTCACAATGGCCAGGCAAATAATGAGATTTGGATATTTCTGGTCCACCATGGAAGGAGACTGTATCAGTTATGCCAAGAGATGTCATAAATGCCAGATCTATGGAGACAAGATTCATGTGCCTCCATCTCCCCTACACGTTATGACTTCCCCATGGCCCTTTTCTATGTGGGGCATGGATGTTATCGGACCAATCTCACCGAAAGCGTCAAACGGACACCGGTTCATCTTCGTGGTGATCGACTACTTCACGAAGTGGGTAGAAGCGGCTTCATACGCTAACGTCACTAAATCGGCGGTTAGTCGATTCTTAAAAAAGGAGATCATCTGTCGATATGGGATGCCCGAAAGGATCATATCAGATAATGCTTTGAATCTGAACAACAGTACAATAGCGGATGTTTGTCGTCAATTCAACATTAAACATCATAACTCGTCTCCATACCGTCCGAAAATGAATGGGGCAGTGGAAGCAGCAAATAAGAACATCAAAAAGATAGTGGGAAAGATGACAGAGACTTACAAGGACTGGCATGAGAAGCTACCATTTGCTCTCTATGCTTATCGAACATCCGTCAGAACCTCTACTGGGGCAACACCCTTCTCACTGGTCTACGGGATGGAGGCAGTCCTACCCATCGAGGTGGATATACCCTCTCTTCGGGTTTAACAGAAGTGAAGCTGGATGAAGCTGAGTGGATTCAGGCTCGATACGATCAGTTGAACCTGATCGAAGAAAAGAGGCTAAAGGCTATTCGTCACGGTCAGATGTATCAAAAGCGCATGATGCGAGCCTACAACAAAAGGGTTCGGCCAAGAGAGTTTCACGAGGGAGACCTGGTACTGAAGAAGATCCTCCCCATACAAAAGGATTTCAGAGGGAAATGGATGCCGAATTGGGAAGGACCGTACGTGGTGAGAAAGGCTTTCTCCGGAGGCGCACTGATCCTAACGGAAATGGATGGGAAAAGCTTACCCAACCCTGTGAACTCAGATTCAGTCAAAAGATACTTCGCTTAAACAAGCTGAGACAAAAAACCACCAAGGACACCTTGATTTCCCAAAAAAAAAAAAAAAAAAAAAAAAAAAAAAGAGAAAAAGGGGAGAGTCCAAGGCGAAAACCCGCAAGGGGCGCTTTGAGACCAAAGGGGATTTGAGTCGAAAACCTGAAAAGGCGGCATTGAATACGAAGAATCTCGCCGCACTGAAATGGACAAGGAGGAGGTATGCCGCGGACCGAGGCATCAATAAAATACTCCAGATCTCCTAAAGCACATATCAAACTCGGAATGATCTTCCAAATACTCAGGCAGAGAAGCCTAAGCTGCGATATCCGGGGCACCTAATTTCTATTCTGCCTATCTTTGTAATTTGTAGTTGTCTTATTTCAATGAACTCCTTCCTTGATTACATTTTCCAGTCTAATTTAACCTGTTTCACTTCGAGTTACACTCCCAATTCTTCCCAGGCATTTTACATTGAAATAACAATTACGGAACTAATAATACTTTCATAAAAAGGGTCCTACATGTTACTCTGAAAACCTCTGAATAATACAAGGCCTTGAAACAGGACTTTTGTTCAAAATCCATCTAAGGTTTAGAAACGTTAGAAGGAGACAAATGTTGTTCCCCTAAGGCGCTAGTGAGAGGTATGAACTCCATGTCGCAGAAGGTATAATGGAAGGGACAACGAAATCGCAGTGGGGCAAGCCCGTTTCCTTTAGTTCCCTACGCCTGCCGCAAATTGTAACGCGTTTGTGGTAAAATCTTGCTATGAGCAATGAGAACCTAAACCATAAAGGGGGTCCTTCTCACGCATTCATCCAGTTAGGAGCATTCGATTTACTGTGATCATTACACTGAGAAAAATTATCATAACATTCAACATTCATAATTAGGAGCATTTGAGCCGTCTCGATCATAGCATCCTCGTTATTCGCATACGCACAAGCATATTCTACGTGACAGGTCCTTCAAAAAGGGGGGCACTGCCACGTCGAAATTTGGATTTTGCTCCAGCGGAGCAGTCCACAGATTGAAGCCTTCCTAAGAGTAGCAGGGAAGCAAGTTGGAAGTTCAGACTTATCACTGTTCGTTTTCAAGAAGTTTTCAGCAAGAAGACCCGAGTTGTAGGTCTCTTCTGGATCATTGTTCGTTTTCCAAGAGGTTTTCAGCAAGAAGACCCGAGCTGCAGGTCTCTTCTGGATCCCTATTCGTTTTCAAGAAGTTTCGGCAAGAAGACCCGAGTTGTAGGTCTCTTCTGGATCATTGTTCGTTTTCCAAGAGGTTTTCAGCAAGAAGACCCGAGCTGCAGGTCTCTTCTGGATCCCTATTCGTTTTCAAGAAGTTTCGGCAAGAAGACCCGAGTTGTAGGTCTCTTCTGGATCACTATTCGTTTTCAAGAAGTTTCGGTAAGAAGACCCGAGTTGTAGGTCTCTTCCGGATCACTATTCATTTTCAAGAAGTTTCGACAAGAAGACCCGAGTTGTAGGTCTCTTCTGAATTCCCATCACTGTTCGTTTTCAAGAAGTTTTTAGCAAGAAGACCCGAGTTGTAGGTCTCTTCTGGATTCCCATCACTGTTCGTTTTCAAGAAGTTTTTAGCAAGAAGACCCGAGTTGTAGGTCTCTTCTGGATTCCCATCACTGTTCGTTTTCAAGAAGTTTGTTTAGCAAGAAGACCCGAGTTGTAGGTCTCTTCTGAACTCCTATCATTGTTCGTTTTGAGAAGTTTCGGTGAGAAGATCAAAGTTGTGGATCTCTCTTTTCTGAATTTTTATCACCCCAAACCCCCAGCAGAATGAATCGAAGAAAAGGGTTACAGCAAAGTTTGGAGATATTGTAGAAGAACGCGAATCAAGAAGCCAAGGCTTAGTTAGGCCCGGGCAAAATTGGTTCTTTTATTGTCTTTGCTCTATTCTCGTTCCACGACAATGAGCAAAGAGGGGCAGCTGTAATACCCAATTTCTGCCCGGGCCCAATACATGTTAAAGGCCCAAATAGAGTCAAAAATAAAATAACAGAGACAGTCCTTTTATTAACAGCCCATACCCAGGCCCATTTAGCCAAAATAAAACCAAATTAAAAACCCAAAATAACATTAGAATGTCCAATGTCCATTTACACCATCCAGCCCAAATCAAACCCAAAACATTTACAGTTGACCCATTTTATAAACCTAAGCCCAATCAACCCAACAAGCCCAAAACCTAAAAAATTTAAGCTGGTAGCCAAAATCCTAGGTCTCTGGGCGCCGTCGACCTTTCATCTGCCACTGGCCACTGACCTTTGGCCTCCTTCCGTGGACACCACGCGCCGTGTCTCTGTAGCACACCACGCGCGCCTCGATCGGCGCCCTCTGCCACGGCCCATCACCCCACGAGCGCACCACACTGACAGTTCCCACCAACGCCTCACCCATCACCTGCAAGCAGCACCAGAAGCAGAAACAGAGGACGAGATATGGAGCAAATAATAGAATAAGAAAACGACTGTGATCTTTCGGCTATAAAGCCGTGAAAAGTCGATGTAATGAGGGGGTCGATGGTTTTTACAAAAAACGACGAGAGATCAAAATACACCAAAAAGGTTGAGTCCATTTTCGGGCCGGTTTTGACTACTTGTCTTCGTTTATTTTTAGTTCTTTGTTTCGTTATTTCAAGATTTCTGCAAGCAATAATCAAAAGGGGGGGCTTGGGTTACGAACAGAGGGATTATCAAAAACGAGAGATCTCTTGTAATCTCGCCTTTTTTACGAACATCAGAAATCCAAAGAAACAAGAACAGAAATTTGCAAGGTTGATTTTATCATTCTTTACTATTTTATCTTGACCTTACTTTCACGTTTCAAGATTTCACAAACGAAAAATCATAAAAAGAAAGAGGGGCTCACCTGCGTTCCTCGCCGTCGTCGATTTCCTCGTTGCTTCGAAGAAACCGAGGTTCGGAGGGGAACCCAAATCGGCTGCGCCTGGGCCTAGGCGCCATCAGCCCTCGTGTGCGGCCGTGGTGTGTTGAACTGACGAGCCTGAGAAGCCCAACAGTCGGGCACAAGCGCAGAGAGGAAGAGAAGCTCCGGAGAGAGTTTCCCCGTTTTTTTGAGCAGGGTTAAAACTGATTTTTTTTTGAAAGAAATTTGACTTTTATAGAGGACCAAACGGCACCGTTTTGTGCCTAGGGGTCAGACGCCAAAACGGCGTCGTTTTGGCTCTGACCCGCGCGACCCGACCCGCTTCAGGTTTAGATCCGCGTGTTTTGTCACGGAGGGGCTAATTGCGCTTTTAGCCCCTCCGCTTTCTCAAGGCTGCACAATTGAGTTTTTTTTTATTTTTGATTTTGACTCAAAGATTCACCACGGTTTCAAATTTGGTCCTCCTCCCAGCGCACCGTTTGGATAAGAGGGTTTATTTCAGTTTCAGACCTGCCAGGTCGCGCGCGTTTCGCGATTCAGTACTCTTCCTTTTTAATTTATTTCAAATCTGCCCCAAAATTTCGTTCCAACTTCAATTTAATCCATTTTAGTAATTTTCAATTATAGTTATTATTATTATTATTATTATTATTATTATTCTTACACCTACTATTAACTTTATTATATTATTATTACTATATATATATTAGTATCTTGTACATATTCCGTATTATTATTCATTATCGTTGTTATTATGCTACTATTATTATATTTTATTACTATATTATCTATGTTAGTATATTGTATATATTTTGCGTCCCTATTATTACTATTATCATATTGACATTGTTATTATTATTTTAGTATCTTTCTATTATTATTATGGTATTATATTTATTATTATTATTATTATTATTATTCTTATTATTACTAATATTATTACTATATGTTATTATATCGTACAATCATACATATTTTGCATTATTATTATCACTAGCCTACTTACTGTTATTCCCATAGCTACTAACATCTTTTGATTTCTATTTATTGTTATTATTTCAGTGTCATTTCTTGTAGTCTTTATTATTGCGCCTTTTATCATCATGCATTGTTAGTCTCTCGTTTTCATCATTCCACGAGGATTGCCATTGCATGTACTGCGACTCATTCGTATGTACTTTTACGTCGTTATTGTCATTCACTTGCGTAGTATCTTACTCATATGTTGTTATTCCATAGTCATTGTATATTTTTTATTTCATGCCGTCACATTGTGCGTTAAACCTTAACGTATTTTTTCTAATTTTGATCGTCGTATTTTACTCTGAAACAAAATAAACGTATACCTTTACATGTTGTATTCGCTATTATTCGAAAACCAAAATCTTTCAAAATAAGGCAATATTCTACGTTTGGAAACCGAGGGATCGTGCCCTATGTGTTGGGTTTCGGTTTCCCACTTGGCCAAATAGTCGAATATCCTCTCGACATTTTCAATGCGTGAGTCTCGAGAATTAAGAGACGTTCTTGGATTCGAAGACTTAAAATATTGCGTCCTAAAGTATTGGATGTGATATTTTATTCGTCGGGAACAAGAAGATCCTCCTTATCAATTCGAAAACTACGGGATGATCTTAGGACTGAGGATCTAAACTATCGTGTCCTAAAGTATTGGATGTGACATTTTATTTCTTCGAAACGAGAAAATCTCGATTTAATTTAAGAAAACTAAAATATCTCAGAAAGAGATCAATTTTTAAATTCTTTTCAAAATTTTCAACTTTCGACATTGGGACATTAATTAATCAATTCGGTACCAATTTTGGGCGTAACGAGGGTGCTAACCCTTCCTCGCACGTAACCGACTCCCGAACCCATCTTCTCAAATTTTCGTAGACCAAAAGCATTGTTTTAGTAAATCAAAATGTTTTATTAAAAGGTGATCCGATCACACCTAATAAAAGATCGGTGGCGACTCCCGTTTTTATTTTCAAAACCCAAGTCCGATTCCCGCCTTTTCAAAAAGGGTGGTTACGACAATAATAATAATAATAATAATAATAATAATAATAATAATAATATAATAATAATAATAATAATGATGATGATAACAAGGTTAATTAATAAAAATCATTAATAATAATAATAATAATAATAATAATAATAATAAAGTAATAATAATAATAATAATAATAATAATAATAATAATAATAATAATAATAATAATATGTAAAACAAATTAAAAGTAAATAATATGTAAAGAAAAATTTAAAATAAATAATATACAAAATAATTTAAAAATGATTAATATATATAAAAAATTCAAATAAGCAATATAAATAACAACTTAAAATAATGTAATATATAAAGCAATTCAAAGTAATAATATGTGAAATAATTTAAAATAAATAATATCTAAAACAATTTAAAATAAATAATGTAAAAAAACTTAATAATATAAAAAATATAAAATATAAAACCTAAAAAATAAATAATATATAAAGAGAATTACAAAAAAAATAAATAACAAATTAAAAGGTTGAAATTAAACAGGTTAAGGACTAAATAGAATAAAAATGAAATTAAAGGTAAAAACTATAATAAAATAACAAATTCGGACTAAAATCAAAAAGCGCGAAAAGGCTGGGGGCCAAATGGGCAAAAAACCCAATTCCTGGACATGTGTCCACTTTCCAGCGCATCAATAAGCCAGGGACTAAGTTGAAACACACAACAGATTCTGCGGTCAAATCTATAAATAAGAAAAAAAATAACGAAATGACTAAATTAAAACCAATTAAAAAAGCGGAAGGACCGAAAGGGTAAATAACCCAATTATTAAAAACATGCGGATCCTCTTTGCGGGTCGGGTCGCGCACAGGTCAGGCTCAAAACGATGCTGTTTTGGGGCTATTGAATTCAACCCTAAACGACGTCGTTCTATGGGCTTATAAAAGAGAATTTTTTTTTTTAACTTTCATTCTACTCACCTTTTTTAAAAAACTTCCAAAAAAATCTCTTTTTCTCTCAACTCTCCCTTGGTCCGGTTAGGCTCCGGTTGGTTGCCGCCATGGACTCCGCCGCCGTCGACCACCGTGCACAACAGCCGGAACCCGAAAATGCCCCCCTTTTTTTTCAGCGAAGACAGAAAAAAGGTAACTTTCTTTAACTCTTTTTATATATATATATATATATATATATATATATATATATAGATATGTATAGTTTCGAAAAAAAAGAAACAAAAATAAAGAGATAAAAGGAATCAAAATAACGTCTCCGATCTTTGAATCAAACTCCTCTACTTTGTATGAAAATAAAAACTTAAATGGTAAAATAAATAGAAAAAGAAAACGAGGATAATCTTTTTGAAATTTTCTCTTCTGTTTTTTATTGATCTCTTTTTTGTATGTCTTTTACAAAGGTTTCCTTCGGTTTTATAACCAAAATTTAAGAAATATAAAATACACTATATTTTTTTGTTTTTTGTTGCTGTTGTGCTGTTCGTCTGCAGGTACGGAGATGTCAGACGCGTGGAGGTAGCGTGCGACGGTGGTGGTACGCGTGGCAGTGTACGGAGGTCAAAAGACATGCGGCTGCTAGGGTTTTTTTTCTTCTTTTTGCTGAAAATTGGTTTAGTTTCGGGCTATTTGGGCTCTAGGGTTTTTTTATTGTTGGGCTATAATTGGGTTGTTTAATTGGGTAGTGTATTTGGGTTGATGTTTTGGGTCAGTTTGTAAAATAAACTGGACTTTGTTTTTTTTTATTTGTTTATTTGGTTTTGCTTGGTCCTCGGGCAAAATTTGGGCTTTACAGATTTTATTATAAGATTGATTTTAGCAGATTTTTGGAGGGTAGCCCCTAGACCTTTAATGGCCATTTGTTAGTTTTTCACAGATTATGTAAAGGTGAAGATCAGTTAGTGGTGCCGCTGATTTCTATCGATTTTTGGGTTCATATTCGCGATCTACCATTTGGCCTAATTTTAGATGACATGGCTTGATAGTTTGGTAACTTTATTGGTACTTTCTTAGATTATGATACGAAATCGATGAAGAGTGGATATAGGGCTTTTCTGTCGATCCATGTTCGAATTGATATCTGGGGCCTCTTGAAGCAATGAAAGAAAATTATCTTGGGACCTGATTGGAGTTTCTATGCCCATTTCTAGTATGAACGGCTTCCTCTGTTATGCTTTCTTTGTGGCCGTTTGGGAAATTTTGAGGCATTCTGTCTGGTTCGAATAGTTCATGGGAAAAAATTTTTTCCACTTGAGTGGGATTTGACAATTAGGGATGCTCTTAGGTGGGCTATGACAGGCTCGAGTTGTTAGCTTCAAGAGGAAGGGGCTATATTTCAAATGGATTATCTTGGCCGGTCTTCTTGTAGTGGTTTTTTGGTCAGTTCAGTAAACATCTAGGGCTTTTACCATCATATCACATTGGTGAACCATACTAATGTTACTTTGGGGCTGAATCTGGTGGGACGCAGACTTGGAAGTGCTGTGACTATGGAGAATGTTAATCCCAATCTATCTTTGGAGGAAGAGGATGCCCCGTTGGAAGTGCGGGAGAGCAAGAAACGATCTCGTCATACTTGGTTCTCTCTATTTTTTGTAGGAATGAATTTTGAGGGAACTGCCTCTAAGCATGTTATTGGTGAGACTTTTGAATTATCGGCTAGCTCTGGTGGACAGAGCAGTCGGATGCTATGAAACTCCTAAGTTAGAATGTTCGAGGGTTGGGAACTCCCGGGTAGTACGGTGCCTTCGACATTTATTGAAAGAGCTGAACACAAGTATGGCTTTATTCATTGAAATGAAACTACATAATAGTCAGATGGAAAGCATTCACAGAATTTTAGGTTTTCCTTGTGATATTGAAGTTAGTAGTGATGGTTCTAGAGGTGGGTTGGCTCTTTACTGGAAGGAGACATGTCAAATTCAGCTGTGTAGTTTTTCCCCGAGTCATATTGATGTGCTCGTAGAGGATAATTATGATGGTAATCAATGGTGTTTTACAAGTTTTTATGGCTCGCCAATTGATAGTAGACGCTTTCACTCGTGGGATCTCTTGCGTCAAATAGTTACTAATATTGATCACCCCTGGGTTGTTATGGGAGATTTCAATGAAGTTTTGTTTTCCCATGAAAAACAGGGTGGCCGTCTCTGTGATGAACGATGTGTGGCCGATTTTTTGTACTGTACTTAAGGAAGCTGGGCTCTTCAATTTGGGTTTTGTTGGTCAATGGTTTACTTGGGAATGGGGCAAATTCCCACACAACAATATTCGTGAGAGACTCAATAGGGTGTAGCTCAGCTGGCCTAGGGGGACTTGTTTATGAACTATAAACTCACTAATTGTGTTCACTCCATTTTTGACCACTGATTGTTGTTGCTTGATACGAATATGGTCAACATGGAACGACGTGGAAATCGAACCTTTCGGTTTGAGGCTGCATGGTTATTAGAAGATTCTTGTGATGTAGAGGTTTGACATCTTTAGGAGGTCTCTAGGGGCTCGGTTCCTATTCGTATTTGGTCTGTGAGTCAGGGTTTGATGGTGTGGGCAAAGCGAATTCGACGTCAATCCACTATGTGTGTTTGTCGTCTTTAGGAGTGCCTTCACTCTCTTCTTGCTGCAGATCCACTGATGATGCCCTCTGACTAGAATGCATCTTAATTTTGAGATTGATAAGGTGAGAGGTATTAGGAACAACAGGCCCGGGCTAATTGGTTGAGGCATGGTGACCACAACATAATGTTTTTTTATAGGCATGTGTCGTACTGCCGTCGATTGAACGCTATTGATCGCATCATTATTGCTGATAGGATTATGGTTGAAGGGCCGAAGGAGATTGAGAGGGTGGCTTGTCACTACTTCGCTAAACTTTTTACGTCTCAAGGACCAGGAGATATGAGTCAATTATTATTGGGTATTCTGCCTTCTGTTACTGATGACATGAGCATGTACTTTTGTTCTAACTTCACTGCTGATGAGGTTCACCTGGTAGTGCAGGGAATGGCACCTACTAAGGTCGCTGGTAGTGATGGTATGCCTGCTCTATTTTATCATAAATTTTGGCATATTGTGGGTACGGATGTCAGTGAATTTTGCTTCTATGTTTTGAATGATGGTGGTTCGTTGTAACGCTCAGTTTGTGTAAGTGTACACAGTCGTTTCAAGTAATAAGTAAGTAAAAGAGTTATCGTCTCCAAAGGGATTGTGTATGTTAATCAATTAATTGTAAAATTAGAGTTAACAATCTGGTGATAAAAACACAATATTTCTGAGTGGTGTGATGTAGAAATAATTTCTAAATATAATATGATCCTTAATGCAATTTTAATCTAAATGCAAAGAATGAGATGAAATGTGTGAAATGAGTTTAGCAGCAAAAACACAAAATTCAACAATCAATAACATGAATAGGCTAGGATAATTACATCATTCAGCTTAATTCATTTTTCTCATGATTAATAGTGTTCGGAAAATACTTCATGGAAACTCGATCTTTCATGCGCTTGAAACCAAATTAAGTTCTTTCGGAATCTTTTACTTAGTAAAACATGCATTTTACTAATCACATTAAACCAAGGGTTTCTTAGTATTCATGTGAAGTAACAAGGATTGGGCCAGTTTGAAATAATTTAATCACATAAACCTAAAATCCATGCAAGGTAATAGAGCTTGATCAAGTTATTATGAACCTTAATTTATTCTGGGTCAGACATAGGTTAAGCATGCACATTTTAATTATTGTGTCTATTAGCTGTCGTCTGGTTTGGACCGCTCAACTAATTCTAATGCAACCAATCATGTATGAATGATATACATACTTAAGTTTAATTGAAAACATGGTTGAGTGAGGCACAAACATGATAAACATGATTTAAACAAACTTCATTGAATTAATGCAATCATCCTAGCTAAACAAATTTAAGCTACTATTGTTTATGACAAGATAACAAAGCACATTGCAAACATGATTAAATTAAAATAACAAAGTAAATGAAAGATAAACTCTGTCGAATCAACAGTCTTGTGACTCTAATTGAAGATGTTCTCCTCTGATTCTTGTGTTGCTCCTTTTCTAATGGCTCATCAAGGTGGCTAGCCAAGAGATTATCCTCTCAAGGTTTTGCTGGCTAACGAGAATGGAAATATGAGGTGTTATGCATGGGAATAAAGAGAAAAAAGAATTAGAGGAATAATGCTTATGAAATGAGAGATGAGGGAAATGAGTAATTGATGTTGGGTATGGGGAATGAATGGGGATATTTATACTTGAAGTAGATGGTAGAGTTTACTAAAAATAGGGATTGGAATCCCTCCAATTTCTCCATTGCTTGGCCGACCACATTTTGTGGAAGAAGGTGGATGATGGTTTCTTTATTTGAGCATAGAATCATGCTAAATTTAGGAATAGGTTGGACAGTTTCAAGGGAAATCTTTATATGCTGATTTCCAATAATTCTCTAATTGTAGGGACCTCCAAATAATTGTCCCAAAAGTTTATTCTTGGCTGCCCAATTACCTTTGCCAAATTTAGGCCTCTCTTCTCTTGGGTTGGACGGTTTGAAGACCCACTGAACTTATCAGACTTGTCCATCATGTACCATCTTTTTTTTTTCTGGGTCAAAGTAATATCTTGATGACCTATTTAACATGGTTTTGCCATGCAACATAGGAAGAAAATAGCTCATGTTCATGCAACATTGTAATAGGCTCTTTATGAAACCAACTTCATGGTCCCCCGCATAATAAAATATAACACATTAATAAATAACATGAAATAATATGGTTTATGGACCAAAATAATACAATAAAGCTTATATTTGCATTTTTTATAAATTCATGCCCATCATCAAAATACAAACAAAATTTCACTGAATTAATTAACAAATACTCGGGATTAGTATTATTTTTAAGTAAAAAGGTGGTAAAAACTGCTAGAAAAAACCTATACAATTTTGAGTTCACACACCTCCAAACTTAATCCATTGCTCGTCACGAGAAATGTGTCATGTAAAGCACGACTTTTGCTAAGGCAAATTTTGCAATAAGTTTAAGAAGCATCAATCTTTGCACACAATCATGTACCAACAAAATCATGCTCACAAACTCTTTTTATTGATAAGTCACTCATATGCAAACATTATTTCAAAATTTTATTCTAAGTGTGGAAAAATGCTAGCATAAGTCATAGAGTGCATGATTTTCAAGATCATACATAACATTCACCGTTTGGTCAAAGTTTCCTTATCAATCAAACAAAGCAATCACAATGTCTAATTAATGGTCCTCATATGTTGCACTTAGCAATTCCTTTCCACTAATGTAATCGGCATAATGATCCAAATTAATAGGTCTTTTATAAAGTTGTAATGGGGCTAGGCTTAAGCTAGGGAAAAAGAGAAGTGAATTTTTAGGCTTAGAAATCTTAATCCTAACTTTGCCATGGATCTTTTCGAGGAACATTCTTCCTACTAATGGGTTCTTCACCCAAAACTTAATTTTGAAGCATATGCTCAATATTTCTCAATACTTTAAGTATTTATTTTGCTCTTTTTGCTTGACATTTAAATAGAGCTTTTTTTTTCTTGATTTACATATGAAGAACATGTACATCTTTTCTAATTTTTCCTCGATCTTTGCTCACCAAGACAAGTATAGTTAAGACAGGTGCAAGAATAAGATAAGATTTAAAAAGATGGTAGCATGGCTTATGATGTAGGTAAATAATAATAAAATAGACTTTAGGGCTCAAATTAAGGTTTCAAGGGTCAAATACATATGGTAGGCTCGAAAGGCTCAAACGATCTAAATAAAATGTGCCTGAATCATGTTTAGATTCTTATGCCTCCTAGGATTTTGTCTCAAGAAAGCTACTAAGTCAATTCTAAGGACTTAAACCTTCATGCATGTCTATTTCAAAAGAAGTTCAATTTTTCTTGGCAAAAGACTACATAAGACCTAAGAACATACAGGTATTCCATAACTCATGATAACTTAAAAAAACTCAGATAAAATCAGAAATCATACTTACAATTGAACTAACTTATGAACAAAAATTTTATCTAAACATTATTTTTTTCAACATATTCATGTAAAAAGATTGAAACATACTTGAAAATTTTAAAAATTTTTGCAATAATTGCCTTACCCCCTTTAAAAAGAACCAATGTCCTCATTGCAAAAACAAAGTAATGAATGAAAACTGAACACCGGGTAGGGTTGTAATGAAGACTGCTTAAGTACCAAGTCTTTCTCAAAAATCCCTATAACACCCTAACCCGTCTCCGTCATCGAATTAAGGTTACGGAGCATTACCGTTCAATCAGAAATATTTGAACAGCATAACATTCAATAATTTAAATATATTATAAACCATTCATTCTCATACATTTCATCCCTAAATCGAGCTTTCAAGGCCCTAGAAATAGCTTAAAAGTAATTTGGGACTAATTTGAAACAAAATGGAAAGTTAAAGGAAAAATTGCAAAAATTGAAAAAAATGGGTCACACAGCCGTGTAACTTTCGAACAAGGGACACACGGCCGTGTCCTAACCTGTGTCCTCAGCTGTATAACTTACTGAGTAGGGTCACACGGCCATGTCACATGTCCTTGTGCCAGGCCGTGTAACTCTCTGAGTTACCCCATACGCCTGTGTGTTAGTCTATGTAACTCACTGACTTGAACCCTAAGAGAATCCTCAAATGACACACGGCCATGTGACAGCATGTGTCTTAGGTCGTGTTAACCCAAAATTCACCTAAAATCAAGCCATTTCATAACCAAACCATGCACAAACATTCAATCCAATTGTGCACACTTTTAAGGGACCTAAACACCATTCAAAATTGCATAAACATACCATTTAAAGTATCCTAAATTACCTAACCAATATGCCATTAAAAGGCACCACAAATATACCAAAATATAACATGCCAAAACAAGTCAACATTACCTTATTTCAAGCATCATAACCTAGTTCGATTACATACCAAAACATACCATAAAATTACCATTATCAACCATTCTAAACATACCATAAAGAGCCTTAATTACAAGCATTGGCAAGTGACCAAAAATGACAAAGTTTGGTAAGCACTAAAGTGCACCAACCAAACATAAATTTTCAAGTCATAAACATATCATAGAACCATTATAAAACATCCTATACATGCCATTACCAACCTTGGCTAGAACCAAAAACTACCGAAAAGATTTTTGGATAGTTTGATAGATCTCTAACGAGTTTCCAAACCGATTGAGCTTCTGATAATCTACAAAAAAGAAAAGAAAAGAAACTACGTAAGCAATGAGTGCTTAGTAAGCTCGTATAAACCTTAAATATAACTTACCATTTTAATATTACAATACATAGATTAAACACAATTTAACACCAATTTCATAACCTTAGCAAAGCCTAATCAACATCACCAACCCACAAGTTAGTATATCTATCCATATAAATGAAATCAACCGTAAGATATGTAAATTTCCATGCGTACAATATCATTGAGTTCATCAATCCTTTCATTAAGTCATGATTCAATCCATTTGCATACTTACCATTTCGTTACCTTTTCTTGCCCGTTAAACCATTTAGAATTATATCGGATACACAAGAAAGCTCACACGAAGTGTGCCTTTACATGTAACCGTAACCTTTCCTTTACATCAATGCTCACACGTGCTGTAACGGCCCGATTTCGGGGCTAGCCGAAATAGTGATCTCGGGATCATTAATCCAAGATTTGAGAAATTTATTTTCATGTTATATTATGAGTTAGAACATGATAGTACACATGCATGAAAATTTTGGAGCTTTAATTTTAGCGATTTCGTGTTTAATCATGAAAAAGGACTACATCGCATAAAGTGCGAAAGTTCCATTCTATAAGCTAAAGGTTCCAAATAGCCATAGATTATTAATTGGAGGTCTTTAAAAGGCAATTAGACCCCTAGAGATAGCATGGCCGGCCATGGAGACAATTGTGTCAAAAATTGGTCAAAGTTGTTGATAGTAGGTGGACTAAAATGATGTTTTATATTAAAATAAAGAAAAAGAAGATACCATCTTTTTCTCTATTCTTCTCCATCGAGAATTGGTAGCAAAATAAGGGGTTTGGGAGCTCAAATTTTTAGCAAGCTTCTTTCTTTGCTAGTAAGTGATTTTAATGATCTTTCTTGAAGAAAATTGTACTTTTGAGACCCCTAAAGCTTAAGCTTTCTAATGAGGGCATTAAATTGTAATATAGTGAAGAGTTTAGAGTTTTACCATAAGAGCCTCCATTGTTATTTGTTGCATTTTTATGGAAGAAATTGAGTTCTAGTTGTTAGATGAACAACTTTTGTGAAAGGTGTTTGCATGAAAACACCAAATGGGACCTTGATGAAAATGTTACAAATTTTGTAGTAAGTATGTGAAATATTGATTCTTGATGATAGCTTTAAGAGCATTAAATGTTTACCTAGGCTTGTTGAAGGTAAAAACGCGATCAGAATTTATTTCCGAGCCTAGGGGCAAAATGGTCATTTTGCTAAAATCTAGGGGCAAAATGGTAATTTTGCTTAAGCATGATTATTGAAATGCTTATATTAATGTAGTGATTAAAATGAGCTAATTTGCTATTATAGAGCAAGAGGAGTCGAGAATCCGCCTCGATCGGGGAAAGAAGAAAGTCTTGGATTGAACCGAAGAACTAGCTCAGTTTGAAAACGAGGTAAGTTGTATGTGAGTTATGCAACATTCATATTAGCATGTTGAGAAATGCTTGGCATTATATTAAAGCACGATGCATTACTAAATTGAGTACTTAATGTGAATGAGATGCTAGAGTCCTAATGGGCCGTATTGATTATAGAAATGCTATCATTGAAGTATGAAATAAATAAGGTCCCGTATAAGACCATGTCCGAAACATGGCCTCGGCACCGAGCTGAGATCCCGTATAAGACCATATCCGGGATATGGCTTCGGTGATGAACATGAAAATCGTATAAGACCATGTCCGGGATATGGCATCGATACATTAAGGGTAATCCCATATAAGACCATATCCGGGATATGGTAATGGCACCTAGAGGTAATCCCATGTAAGACCATGTCCGGGATATGGCATTGGCATCTAGAGGAGACTCCATGTAAGACCACCTCGAGGATGTGACATTGGCTTTATACTTACAGTAGTGGCTAGAAACACACGTCTTTGACTATCCCTTGTGAGTGGTGGGATAAGTAGATGAATTTGGAAGTAGAGATGTGAATGATAGTTAAGTCATGGGAATGAATGAATACAGGTACTCGTGAATGAGTCACAAAGAATCGGTTCGATATGTGGCACGGTATGTGCTAGATAAGGGCAATTAGAAGTAAGTATTGACAAGAAGCCTTGACTTGTGTACGGTTAGCTAATACCGTGGATAGATCATTTTATGAGCATTATTATTGCTATTTATTTCCATGCAACTTACTAAGCTTTATGCTTACCCCTTTTTCGTTAACCTTTTTTCTTGTAGTATTGCCAAGGTAACTCGAGGATTGTGGCCGTAGGAGTTTGGGAATTCACACTATCGACAACACTTTGGTATAACAATTTCGGACTTATTTTGAGTATGGCATGTATAGGATTGGAGTATTTTGTTAAGTTGTAATTGTTAGTCAAAGTGTTGGCTATGTAAGTCATTTTGTAAATGGCCTTATGAGTTAGGCAAATACTTGGCAAACTCTTTTATTCAATGAAGATGAAATTCATGAAGTGTATGTCCCTTTAATGATCTTGCATGTTGGAAATGAGTCCTTAGACTTGCTTTTGGGATAGGAATTGTATTGTTTGAGTGGAAGTAGGTATGTGTGCATTCTAAGGTGGCAAGGGCTTGGTATATAGCCTACTAATTGCTCACTTAGCTAGACACACGGGCGTGGGTCTAGACCGTGTGGGAGGCACGGTTAGCACATGGGTGTGCATCCAGGCCATGTGAAGTCTGCACCTTGCACTGGGGATTTTGAATTACCATACGACTGGGGTACACGGGCATGTGTATAGGCCGTGTGGATAAGTCAGAATGCCAAGGTTTGGCCCACGGTATAGTGACACAGGCGTGTCAAGGCCGTGTGAAATTAGTCAGTGTCGACCACGGGTGGAAAACACGGGCATGCCTCAGGGGCACACGGGCGTGTCCCTAGGCCTACACGGGCGTGTGGCCCCTGTTTTATTAAAAAGTTTATCGAACTTGTGAAAGTTCCCGATAAATTCTGATACTTCTCGGAAGTATATTTAGGGCCTCCTAGGCCGGATATGTACGAGCGATAGAGTTAAACGAAATTTTATAACCTTATTTTATATGTTTAAGCAAGATTAGCTATGTAACACCTCGAACCCTGTTCTGTTTCGGATACAGGCAAGGGGTGTTACATTTATTGGTATCAGAGCTACAGTTTAGCCGATTCTAGGACGAACGTAGCGTAAGTACGAGTCTAGCTATACATGCCATATGTAAGAGTGTCTGAGTAATGATAGTGTAATGGTTCCTGATGTATTGAATTGTGTTCTATGTAGTATATGGATTCCGATCCGGACAGAACTGCAGCTGATGATGCTGCGAGTAACGCACCGGGTCCCACTCAAGGGACCGCGCCAGGTAATAGTAGACCCGAGACTTGGGTCAGAGGGAAGAGGCTCAAGAAGCTTTTCTCCACATGATGAGAAATTGGTATACGGAGTATATCCGAGCAAATCCCAATGTTCAACCCCCTGCACCCCCACCAATTCCTCAACTTGCTCTAGTAGCCCCTCAAATAGTTGAGGTGGTGAGAAGAGAAAGGCCTCCGGTGGATAAGATCCGGAAGTAAGGGGCCGAGGAATTTTGGGCAAGTAAGGATGATGACCCAGAGAAAGCGAAATTCTGGCTTGAGAATACCATCCGGGTATTCGATGAGTTATCCTGCACGCTTGAGTTGTGCTTAAAGTGTGCGGTGTCCCTCTTGAGAGATTCAGCCTACCGATGGTGGAACACCGTGGTGTCGGTGGTGCCAAGGGAGAGAGTTAGTTGGGAATTCTTTCAAGAAGAATACCGGAAGAAGTATATCAGCCAGAGGTTCATCGATCATATGAGAAAGGAGTTCTTGAAATTGAAGTAAGGCCGTATGTCAGTGACCGACTACGAACGAGAGTTCGTAAGGTTTAGCAAGTATGCAAGAGAGTGCATGTCTACTGAGGCCATCATGTGCAAGAGATTCGAGGACGGATTAGATGAAGATATCCGCCTATACATAGGGGTTCTCGAATTAAAGGAGTTTGTAGTATTGGTGGATAGGGCCTGTAAAGCCGAGGAGTTGGCTAAAGAGAAGAGAAGAGCTGAGTACGAGTCTCGTGACTCAAGGAAGAGACAACAAGTCTCACCAATCCTCATCTAAGAAATCGAGGGATTTCACTACTCGATCAGTCACTTCAGCGGGGTTTTCAACCCGAGATAAAGGCAAGTAGTTTTCGGGGTCGAAAGGGCAAAACACATCAGTTGCTAGTGTGGGCAACGTTCGACCAAGTAGATCGAAATGCCCTCAGTGTGGTAGGTGCCATTCTGGTGAGTGTCGAGCTAATGAGAAAGCTTGCTTCAGATGTGGATCTTTAGACCACTTTAGCAGAGAATGTCCCGAGGTAGACGAGAAAGAAAAGCCTCAAAATGCAAGATCAGGAAGTACCACTAAGAGAAGACCTTTGACAAACCCGGGAATTGAGATGGGAAGCAAGAATCCTTCTAAAGAACAAGTTGCTAGAGTCGAGGGTAGAGCACTGGCAAGGACATATGCCATCCGTGCTCGTGAAGAGGCATCTTCCCCCGACATGATCATGGGTATCTTTTCTCTCCATAATACTCATATTATAGCTTTAATTGACCTGTGATCTACCCACTCATACATATGCATGGAATTAGTCTCTAGCATGAGCATGCCTATAGAGTCTACTGAATTCATCATAAGAGTGTCTAATCCCCTAGGCAAGTGTGTGTTGGTTGATAGAGTTTGCAAAGGGTGCCCTTTGATGATTAAGGGTCATTGTTTCTCGGTCGATCTTATGTTATTACTGTTTGACGAGTTTGATGTCATTCTCGGGATGGATTGGTTAGTTACCCACAGTGTAATTGTGAATTGTGGGCAGAAGCATATCGAGTTGATAGATGAAAATGGTAATTTCATTCGCGTTGAATCAGATAAGCCGGATAGGTCACCGATAGTGGTATCAACCATGTCCGGTCAGAGGTACCTAAGGAAAGGGTATGAGGCTTATCTTGCCTTTGTGTTGAACACTAAAGAGACTGAATTGAAAATTGAGTCAGTACCCATAGTATGTGAGTACCTAGATGTTTTTTCGGAAGAGTTGTCAGGGCTACCTCCGGATAGAGAGATTGAATTTGGGATTGAATTAGCTCTAGGTACTGCCCCTATTTCTATTGCTCCCTATAGAATAGCCTCAACTGAACTGAAAGAGTTGAAAGCACAGTTGCAAGAATTAACGGATAAGGGTTTCGCGAGGCTGAGTTTTTCTCTGTGGGGTGCTCTTGTTCTATTTGTGAAGAAGAAAGATGGTTCCATGAGACTATGTATAGACTATCGGCAACTCAACAAGGTGACAGTGAAGAATAAGTACCCGTTGCCGAGGATTGATGATCCATTTGATCAATTGAAGGGAGCTACAGTATTTTCCAAGATAGATCTGAGGTTAGGGCACTATCAGTTGAGAGTCAAGGACTCGGATGTACCGAAAACTACATTTAGTACTAGGTACAGTCACTATGAATTTTTAGTCATGCCTTTTCGTCTAACAAATGCCCCCGCAATCTTCATGGATTTGATGAATCGCATTTTTCGATCGTTCTTGGATAGGTTTGTTGTGGTCTTCATCGACGACATACTGATCTACTCTCGAGATGAGAACGATCATGCAGAGCATTTGAGTACGGTTCTACAAGTTTTGAGAGAAAAATAATTGTATGCCAAATTCAGTAAGAGTGAATTTTGGCTCAAGGAAGTGGGATTTTTGGGGCATATTGTCTCGAGAGATGGGATTTGAGTCGACACGAGTAAAATTTCGGCAATCATTGAATGGAAACCGCCGAGGAGCGTAACTGAAGTGAGAAGTTTTCTAGGCCTAGCAAGCTATTATAGGCGTTTTGTCAAGGGGTTTTCCATGATAGCTACACCGATGACGAGACTTCTGCAGAAAGATGTAAAGTTTGACTGGATGGAAAAGTGCCAATAGAGTTTTGAGAAACTAAAGACACTGCTGATTGAGGCTCCTATTTTGGTGCAACCGGAACTGGGAAGAGAATTTGTGGTTTATAGTGATGCATCCTTGAACGGATTGGGCTGTGTACTTATGCAAGAGGGTAAAGTGATTGCATACGCCTCTAGACAATTGAAACTGCACGAGAAGAACTACCTGACTCATGATTTAGAATTGGCCGCAATTGTGTTTGCGCTAAAAATTTGGAGACATCATTTATATGGTGAAAGGTGTCAGATTTTCACTGACCACAAAAGCCTAAAATATTTGATGACTCAAAAGGAATTAAATTTGAGGCAACGAAGATGGTTAGAGTTGATTAAAGATAATGAGTTAGTAATTGACTACCATTCGGGAAAGGCAAATGTAGTCACTGACGCTTTGAGCAGAAAATCATTGTTTGCAATTAAAGCCATGAACACTCAGATGACCTTGTTAGATGATGGTTCCATTTTAGCCGAGTTGAGGGCTAAACCATTGTTCCTCCAAGAGATTTGTGAAGTTCAGAAGGATGATAACAGTTTGCAAGCCAAGGGAGTTTTATGTGAGTTGAGCGTTGAGATAGACTTTCGAGTAAATCTTGATAGATGTCTAACATTTCGAGATAGAGTCTGTGTACCCAGGGATGAAGAGCTCATTCGTAAAATTTTGCATGAAGCACATAACGGATGTTTGAATGTACACCCAGGCAGCGCCAAGATGTACCATGATTTGAAGAGATGGTATTGGTGGTTGGGTATGAAGAAAGATATTTCCGAATTTGTATCCAAATGCCTGATTTGTCTGCAAGTGAAGGCTGAACATCAAGAACCTTCGGGTTTACTTCAGCCCCTTACGATTCCTGAGTGGAAGTAGGACCGTGTTACTATGGACTTTGTAACGGGCTTACCGTTGACTCCCAAGAGGAAATATGCAGTATGGGTAGTGTTGATAGACTCACTAAGTCAGCCCACTCTAAACTAGTGCGAGTCGACTATTCACTCGATAAATTGGCAGACTTGTACATGTCTGAGATAGTAAGACTTTATGGTGTACCTTTGTCAATCATTTCAGATAGAGATCCGAGATTCATGTCACGGTTTTGGAAAAAGCTGCAAGAAGCTTTGGGCACGAAATTGAGTTTCAGTACGGCTTTCCATCCACAAACTGACGGGCAGTCAGAGAGGGTAATTGAGATACTAGAAGCATGCTTCGGTGTTGTGTTTTGGAATTCCATGGTAATTGGGAGAAATACTTGCCATTGGCGGAATTCGCCTACAACAACAGCTTCCAATCGAGTTTGAAGATGGCGCCTTATGAGGCATTGTATGGACGTAAGTGTCGAACTCCCTTGTATTGGTCAGAACTCAGAGAGAAACAGATACACGGGGTTGACTTGGTTAAGGAAACTGAAGAGAAGGTAAAAGTGATACGTAACTGCCTGAAAGTCTCCTCAGATAGACAGAAGTCTTATTCGGATGTAAAAAGGAAAGAGATAGAATTCAAAGTCGGTGATAAAGTGTTCTTGAAAGTATCACCTTGGAGAAAAGTCCTCAGATTTGGCCAAAAGGGCGAATTGAGTCCTCGCTTTATCGGACCATATGAAGTTACTGAAAGAATGGGACCAGTAGCTTATCAGTTAGCCTTGCCACCCGATTTGGAAAAGATTCACGACGTCTTTCATGTGTCTATGTTGCACCGATACCGTTCAGATCCTTCGCATGTCTTAGTGCCGACAGAGATAGAAATACAACCGGATTTGACATATGGAGAAGAACCAGTTAGAATTTTGGCTCGTGAAGTCAAACAGTTAAGGAACAAAAGCATAGCCCTAGTGAAAGTCCTATGGCAAAAGCACGATATTGAAGAGGCTACATGGGAGCCCAAGGAAACGATGAGAAATCAATACCCCAATCTTTTCACTGATAAGATTTTCGAGAATGAAAATCATTAAGGGGGAGAATTGTAACGACCCGATTTAAGGGCTAGCCGGAATAGTGATCTCGAGATCATTAATTTGAGATTTGAGAAATTTATTCTCATGTTATATTATGAGTTAGAACATGATAGTACACATGCATGAAAATTTTGGTGTTTTAATTTTAGCGATTTCGTGTTTAATCATGAAAAAGGACTAAATCGCATAAAGTGCGAAAGTTCCATTCTATAAGCTAAAGGTGCCAAATAGCCATAGATTATTAATTGGAGGTTTTTAAAAGGCAATTAGACCCCTACAGATAGCATGGCCGGCCATAGGAGACAATTGTGTCAAAAATTGGTCAAAGTTGTTGATAGTAGGTGGACTAAAATCATGTTTTATATTAAAATAAAGAAAAAGAAGATACCATCTTTTTCTCTATTCT
Organism: Gossypium australe; assembly: GCA_005393395.2. Lineage (NCBI taxonomy): Eukaryota > Viridiplantae > Streptophyta > Magnoliopsida > Malvales > Malvaceae > Gossypium > Gossypium australe. The sequence goes on along the minus strand of CM016621.1, from coordinate 93,226,915 downwards.
TCTCTACCGAAAATTGGTAGCAAACTAAGGGGTTTGAGAGCTCAAATTTTCAGCAAGCTTCTTTCTTTGCTAGTAAGTGATTTTAATGATCTTTCTTGAAGAAAATTGTACTTTTGAGACCCCTAAAGCTTAAGCTTTCTAATGAGGGGATTAACTTGTAATATAGTGAAGAGTTTAGAGTTTTAACATGAGAGCCTCCATTTTTATTTGCTGCATTTTTATGGAAGAAATTGAGTTCTAGTTGTTAGATGAACAAGTTTTGTGAAATGTGTTAGCATGAAAACACCAAATGGGACCTTGATGAAAAGGTTAGAAATTTTGTAGTAAGTATGTGAAATATTGATTCTTGATGATAGCTTTAAGAGCATTAAATGTTTACCTAGGCTTGTTGAAGGTAGAAATGCGATTAGAATTTGTTTCCGAGCCTAGGGGCAAAATAGTCATTTTGCTTAAGCATGATTATTGAAATGCTTATATTAATGTAGTGATTAAAATGAGCTAATTTGCTATTATAGAGCAAGAGGAGTCGAGAATCTGCCTCGATCGGGGAAAGAAAAAAGTCTTGGACTGAACCGAAGAACTAGTTCAGTTTGAAAACGAGGTAAGTTGTATGTGATTTATGCAACATTCATATTAGCATGTTGAGAAATGCTTGGCATTATATTAAAGCACGATGCATTACTAAATTGAGTAGTTAATGTGAATGAGATGTTGGAGTCCTAAAGGGCCGTATTGATTATAGAAATGCTATCATTGAAATATGAAATAAATAAGGTCCCGTATAAGACCATGTCTGGGACATGGCCTCGGCACCGAGTTGAGATCCCGTATAAGACCATATTCGGGATATGGCTTCGGTGATGAACATGGAAATCATATAAGACCATGCCCGAGATATGGCATCGATAAATTAAGGCTAATCCCATATACGACCATATCCGGGATATGGCAATGACACCTAGAGGTAATCCCATGTAAGACCATGTCCGGGATATGGCATTGGCATCTAGAGGAGACTCCATGTAAGACCACCTCGAGGATGTGGCATTGGCTTTATACTTACAGTAGTGGCTATAAACACACGTCTTTGACTATCCCTTGTGAGTGGTGGGATAAGTAGATGAATTTGGAAGTAGAGATGTGAATGATAGTTAAGTCATGTGAATGAATGAATACAGGTACTCGTGAATGAGTCACGAAGAATCGGTTCGATTTGTGGCACGGTATGTGCTAGATAAGGGCAATTAGAAGTAAGTATTGACAAGAAGCCTTGACTTGTGTATGGCTAGCTAATACCGTGGATAGATCATTTTATGAGCATTATTATTGCTATTTATTTCCATGCAACTTACTAAGCTTTATGCTTACCCCTTTTTCATTGCCCTTCTTTCTTGTAGTATTGCCAAGGTAGCTTGAGGATCGTGGCCGTAGGAGTTTAGGAATTCACACTATCGACAGCACTTTGGTATAACAATTTCGGACTTATTTTGAGTATGGCATGTATAGGATTGGAGTATTTTGTTAAGTTGTAATTGTTAGTCAAAGTGTTGGCTATGTAAGTCATTTTGTAAATGGCCTTATGAGTTAGGCAAATACTTGGCAAACTCTTTTATTCAATGAAGATGAAATTCATGAAGTGTATGTCTCTTTAATGATCTTGCATGTTGGAAATGAGTCCTTAGACTTGTTTTTGGGATAGGAATTGTATTATTTGAGTAGAAGTAGGTATGTGTGCATTCTAAGGTGGCAAGGGCTTGGTATATAGCCTGCTAATTGCTCACTTAGCTAGACACACGGGCGTGGGTCTAGGCCGTGTGGGAGGCACGGTTAGCAAATGGGCGTGCACCCAGGCTGTGTGAAGTCTGCACCTTGCACTTGGGATTTTGAATTACCACACGGCTGGGGTACACGGGCATGTGTATAGGCCGTGTGGATAAGTCAGAATGCCAAGGTTTGGCACATGGGGTAGTGACACGGGCGTGTCAAGGCTGTGTGAAATTAGTCAGTGTCGACCACGGGTGGGAAACACGGGCATGCTTTAGGGGCACACGGGCGTGTCCCTAGGCCTACACGGGCGTGTGGCCCCTTTTTTATTAAAAAGTTTATCGAACTCGTGAAAATTCCTGGATAAATTTCGATACTTCTCAGAAGTATATTTAGGGCCTCCTAGGCCGGATATGTGCGAGCGATAGAGTTAAACGAAATTTTATAACCCTATTTTATATGTTTAAGAAAGATTAGCTATGTAACGCCTCGAACCCTGTTCCGTTTCGGATACGGGCAAGGGGTGTTACACGTGCTATGAAATGGGCTTGCTCACACGAGCTATGGGTTGAAATGTAAGCTACACGATGCTACTCACACAAGCTGTGGAGAATCCACAACAAATGTAGGGCCTCAGCCATCGGTAAGACATTTAAGACCAGCACCCGAAACATGAAATCCCTAATGACATGTTATTTGTATCCTACGAATTCCTAAGGTTCAACTGGAACTTGATATCCATCAATTTATCATAGCACTGATACATTTGTATATCAATTCATTTATATCAAAACAACATAATAAACATTATATTTAAACAACGTTTAAGCGATTACAGTTCATACGAACTTACCTCAATAACTAGGGTAGTAGTTAGATTGAACTAATCCGAAGCTTTTGCTTTTCCTAAATCTAAGTCTGAACATAGTTTATCTTGATCTAAATAGGTAATTTCAATCAATTAAATACTTCTAGTATTCAATTTAATCCATATTTCATATTTATACAAAATTACCAATTTCCGCTAACATTTTAAGTTTTCGTAGTTTAGTCTTTAAGCTCATAACTCAAAATCTAACCATTTTAACCTAAATCATTATTAATCAAAGATGCAAGGGACCTTGAAATAACCCATATTTACCATCATTTCACAATAAAACCCTAGAATTATACCTTTAACAAATCCCTATTTCCAAAATTCATCAAAAAATCACTTAACAAAACTTGTTTATTTTTCAACAAAGATTCATAATCTACAAATTAACATAAAAAATCATTCAAAATCATTCATGGTAAGTCCCTCAACCTTTAATATTTTTACAAATTAACCTCCAGGCTAGCTAGATTAAGCTAAAACGAACTAAAAAAAATATAAAAATCATTAAAAACGAGACCGAAATCACTCACCTTGCAAGCAATTGAAGTGGTCGAATCTTAGAACCCTAAAATGGCTATTCTTTCTTTCAAAATAGGTGGAGAGACAAAGTGAAGATGATGATACAATTTTTGTTTTATTTAGTTTAGGTTAATTTATTAATTTACTATTTTAACCTTGATTAATAACTAACATCAAATACACGCACATATTTGTCCACTAATTCCTAAATGGTCTAATTACCATTCAAGTCCCTTAATTTAAGATTACATAGTCATTAGACCCTTTCAGCTAATAGAACTCAACTTTTACACTTTTTAGGATTTAATCCTTTTCACTTAATTAACTAATTAAATATTAAAATTTCTTAACAAAAATTTAACGTGACCTTAATATATTCCCATAAACATTAAAATAATAATAAAGTAATAACTTGCTTGTCAGAATTGTAGTCTCGAAACCACTGTTTCTGATATCACTGAATGCGGGCTGTTATAATCCCATCTTAGACATGTTTATTCATATTACCACATTACTTCACTTTTTCTGATGAAGAGGCATTGAGCTTATTTTATTCATGCTTGCAGTATCTTATTTATTATGCGAAAGAAAAATATTAACTATGAAAGAAATATAAATTCCTAAAAGTAAATAAATCCTAAGAAAATGAAATTTCTCCCCTTTTTATTCGTGCCTTGAAAATATGATCTAGGAACTGAGGAACAAAAGTGTTAGAGATATTCTCAAAAGTATTTTATTTGGAATCATCTCTAATTTTTACATGTCTCCAATAAGCTTGTTGTTGGTTGTGCATGAATTTTTACATATCCATCATAGTTGAAAATTCTAATTTCTTCATAGTGTTTGAAGAAGATGGCATTGAAATGGTCAACTCAGGATTAAAACTCAGCTCCACTGGTTCAGCAGCATTTGGGTTCACCCTCGGCTCAAGGCTATTTGGTTACTTTTCAGTTTCTGTATAACAGCCCGTTTTTAGTCAAAGCAGAATAGTGGTTTTGGGACAACAAATTCGAGGTCAAAATAATTATTTTATTAGTATTTTAATGTTTAAAGCATGAATATATGATTGTGTGAAATTTTTGTTAAGAAATTTTATCATTTGAGTGCTTAATTTGACAAAAAGGACTAAATCGTGTAAAGTGTAAAAGTTATATTCTAATAGCTAAAGGTGTCTAAAAGCTATGGAATCTTAAATTGGAAGTCCTTATGTGGTAATTAACCCATTTATGAGATAATGGATGATAGTGGAGTGGTATTTGGTGTAATTACAAATGTTTTTAAAGGTTAATTTTGGAAATTGATAATTAAAGATAAAATAAATAAAACAAAACAAAAGCATTTCCTATTATCATCTTCTTCCACCGAATTTAGGGCATTAAGGAAGCCATTTTTTTCTCCTTTAAATTCGGCTAAGGCATTTATGCTCAATTAGGTATGGTTTTTGTCACGTTTTTAATGATTTCTATGTTTTTGAGATCGTTGTAGCTTACTCTAGCTAACCTAGGGACTATTTTGCAAATTGTTAAAGGTTTAAGGTTTTTCCATTTTTGAATCTATATGTGTTTTGAGGCTTCTTGATAGATTATGAATGGTTGATGTGAATTATACAAGTTTTGTTAAATGATTTTTAGTAAAAATGCTCAATTAGGGATTAAATTGAGAAATGTTGAAAATTTATGGTCAAAATGTGAAATAGATGAAAATTATGGGCTGATATGAGTACTAGGAAAAATTGGCTAGCATGGGTTGGTATTAAATTGCATGAAATTGTGATTTTATGAAATAATGACTAAATTGTAAAAATGTAAAACATTAGAGGCAATTGTGTAAAAGTGCCTTAATGTGAATTTTGGACTAAATTGAATAGGGAAATAATTAAATGAGTTGATTTTGATTACATATAGATCAAGAAAAGCGAAATTCGGATCTAGATCGGGGGAAAAACAAACTACTCCACTAATCGACCTATTTCACCGTTTTCGCGTCTGAGGTAAGTTCGTATGTAATAAGTTTCATTATAAATGTATTTTAAATAGCATAAACTGTGAATGCGAGACTATGGACATGTTCGATGATAATTCGAGAAACATGAAAATCTCGGTTGAACCTTAGGAATAGATTAGGATACGAATGACATGTCATTGGTTATTGTGATTATGTGATCTAGGTGCTGGTCCTGTACGTCCTACCGGCAGCTTGTGTGAGCAGCACCGTGTAGCTACGCCTTGACTGACAGCTTTTGTGAGCAGGCCCGTTGATAGCTCGAGAGTGAGCATATATGTGATATGAGATGAAGATTGCATTGGCTATGTATGTGGCACTTTGGTGCGAGTTTCACGAGTATCCGATAGTATTTTAAATGGTTCAATGGGTAAAATAAAGATGTGGTTAAATATGAGATTGATACAAGATGGTACAGGTATGTACATGAACCATATAAGCTTTAAATCGAAGAAACTTGTGAAAGACATGTTTAATCTTATGATTGAATATATATGAAAGGTTTATTAGTTAATACGAGTTACATGTTGATGTAATAAATTTGTTGAATATTGTGCATTTGTGAATAGATTGAGTTTATTTCATACGAGCTTACTAAGTTATAAAGCTTAATTTGTTTATTTTACAATGTTTTATAGTAATTTCAAAGCTAGCTCAGATTCGAGGATTGTTGGAAACTTCGTTACACTATCCTACTATCACTTTGGTACTTTTGAGTTTATGTTTTGGGTTATATGGCATGTATAGGATTAAAGTTATTTTGGTTATGAGTAGTTAATGATTTTGGTCATTTGAAATGGCTTGTAAATGTTAAATGTTTAGTTTTGTATATTACCATAGGAGTTGGCTTATTTGGTATGTTTGAATCATGTATATATATATATGTGTGTGTGTGTATGTGTGTGCATGGCTTATATTATGAAGCTTGTGGATATAGATGTGGTGGATGCTAAATGGTTGAAATTAAAGAACATATATGTTTGTGGTAGGTATGGGGGTGTGTAGCGGATGGACAATTAGGTTTGGGTTTGGGAATGCATCATTAATTGTATTCTATGATTTGAATGTGTATCATTTGTATGCCTGATTCTATTATGACTTAGTGTTGTGTACACATTGAGTCTGTTGACTCACCCCGTTGGGGAATATTTTTCATGTGATGAGCAGTAATGGACCGGGTCGGCAGGAGCTTAAAGGTGGCCATGCATAGCAAGAAATTTATGATTTGGACTTTCAATTTATTTTAAGTATTTTAAGTTTTACTTTGGGATCATTGATATAATAAGGCCATTGTGGTTTACTTTATTTTTCTTTTATTTATTATGTTTATAGATTTTTATCAATTAAAGTTTAAGTAAATTCCTTTTAAAATTAACTCTAAATGTTTTGTCACCTTAAATAAATGAGTTTTAAATAAGATAAATTTGTTTTCAACTCAAGCCCAACCCAAACAATATTTTTTTTAAGTCACACAAGTTTTTCTCTAAGTAACAAAAGAATTTTGAAACCGGTTTACTTGAGGAACATACCAAATCTGGTCAAAGCTCGTGGGCCGGGTTTGGGGTGTTTCAGTTTGGTATCAGAGCCCAGTTTTAAACTCTCGGCCTGTGGTATAAGGCCCAAAACGTTTTGAAATCGAGCCCAAGTAAGCTTTATAAAAATATTTTTGAAAATAAGCAGGTTTTTCTGGCATGGCACCTAAGTCTCCGACCCGAAGTCCACCAGGTAAGTACCCCTATCCTTTGTGTGATATATATTATGAATTGTAGAAGGGTAGGAATGGAACGTAGATTAGAAAATTAAGTACTTGAACTCTAGGACTAGTGTACCCCAACAAGTTACATAAAACTTTAATTTCTAATTAAACAAACCTATGGCTAAGTCACCGAGTTAGGGTGTGGCAACCATTGTGCGCATGTCTAGGATTGGATCCGGAAGAGCCTGGTATTTAAGCAGTCCTAGTGACTCACCTCCTCTTCGCAGGAATCCTACCTGGTGTGTAGCTTTAGTTCACCCTAACCAAGAGGACTCAGTCACAGGCTGAACCCAATAACTAAAACCCGAAAGGGATTAGCCACATTTTTATGGAAACCCTAGTTTTAAAATGACTAAATTACCCTTTTGATTTATACAAGCTATCCCATAAAATTTTTCTGAAATATTTCTTGATTTACAAAATTACTAAAATACCCCTATTTGTAAAATTACTAAATTGCTCTTGGTTTATGAAATTTCCAAAATACCTACAGTTCTTATCAAAAATTTCATTACTTTATAACAAGTCCAAAAACCCTAATTTGCAAAATACCAAAATACCTTGATTTTGGAAAATTACAAAATTGCCCCTAACTTACAAAATTACCAAAATGACCCTGATTTCCAAAATTTTTGCAACATTATCGTTTTGGAAAATAAAATTCTCAAAAGAACCCTCAAAGTTTTGCAAAATTTGGAAATACCCCGGAATTATTAAACTTTACAAATTTACCCTGGTTTATTACCAAAATACCCCCGAGATCCAAAATTACCGAAATACCCCCGGATTTCAAAATTTTCCAAAATACCCCGGGAAATTTAAAATTCCAAAATACTTTTTGACAAAATCACCAAGGAACTTTTTCTTTTGAAAAATTACGAAAATACCCCTATAGGACAAATTACGAAAATACCCCTGGGTAGTGGAAAAAACAACAACAATGAAAACTACAACATTTCTCTGAATGAACGAAAGTTCATGATTGTTTGATGGATGTATGTATGAATGTAAAGACTGTATGCATGTATGAATACGAAAGAACCACTCCTAAAATTCTTCTCATAAAACTTCTTCGCGGGTAATAAGTGAAACAAGGACTAATGCATAAAACTTTGTAATCAGATTAAAGCGCAGTCGTTAGAAATGAGTTCTAGAGGATAGTGATGTGCCAACAGGTAAGTTTTTGTTTCTGAAATGCCATTATTGCCTTGGTCATTGTAAAATCAGTTCGTTATTAGGTGTTAGTAAGGTGTATGGAACCTTGATGGTGAACTAAGAGAATGTGCCTAGAAAGTATGATAGTTTCTTAAGATCAGAGTGCGCAGCAGTAGCGTAGTGTGGTGAGCTAGGATGTACGACTGTTCGTTAGTAAGTAATTTCGAGGACGAAATTATTTTTAAGGAGGGTAGAACTGTAACATCCTAGATTAGGGGTCATGCGTTCGTGCGTGATTCATGAGATAGTGGGCTCAGTGGGTGTGTTGGATGTGTTCTGAGGAGTTTTAGGAACCCTAAGATATGAGGAAATGTAAGGAAATGTTAAATTTAAAGGAGGCAAATGAAAATTTTTGGAAACTTGGAAATGTAAGGAAATGGTTCAAAAATGGAAAGTGAACATTTCTGGAAACTTGGAAATGTAAGAAAATGGCAAGTATACAGAGCCGATCGAAAATTTTAGGAAACTTAGAAATGACCTAGAAATGTCGAATTTTAAAGTTTAAAATAGGAAATTAGGGCAAGGAGGCCTTAAAAGAAAAAGTTGGTAAGATTTGACACACAAACAGGCTTGGAAAAGTGGCCTGAAGGTGTCACTTAGGGCCTATGGAAATGGCGCCATGTGCAAGAGGAATGGGCCTGGGTTCGAGTCACTTGGGAAGCAAATAAATAAGGTTTTATTTTGGCTTCCAGAAGGCTGAGGTGGACGGCACATGCTTCTAGAAAAGGAGGTGTTTTATTTTCAGAAATATGTGATTAATAAGGTGATAATAAAGGATTTTTATTGGATTATTTTTTGAAGAGATAATAGATGGATAAATATGGATTTATTTCTTTTATTTTGATAGATAAGGAAGAGATAAAAGAGGATTATTATTAGTATTATTTTTATTAAGAGATAAGAGATAATAAAGGATATTTCTTTAATTATTTTAAATTAAAGAGATAAAGGTATCAAATAAAGAAGAGTGGTGGCCAAGTAAGGGACTCTAGCCTAGTAAATTTGGCTATAAAAGGAAAAGAGAGGCCATTCATTCATTCACTTTTCCTTTGCCGAATTTCTTAAGCAAATTCTCCTCTCTGCCGAATTCTCTCTGTCATTGTTCTTCTTTCTCTTTTCAATTCTTCACAAAGCCGAAAGCAGAATCCCCCTAGTCTTGCCGAATTTTCCTAAGTTTTATATCTTCCTCTTCTTTCTTTGAAAAACCAAAAATCCTCTACTGTTCATCAAGAAGCCGAAATTTTAATCCACATCAAGGCCATAGCCGAATATTGTTAAAGGCTCAAGCAAGGATTGTCGATTCCTAAAGTAAGGAGATCTTTCGGGATTTACAAAGTGTCGACTACAAGGAAGGAGAAGTTCTTTTCCCGAAGGTACACCATAAGCTGCGTGTTCCCTAGTTATTCGGTGAATTTCGGGATTTAAGAATCTAAGGTAAGTCATATTTAACATACGGCTAAGGGTTATTTGTTGTGAATAAATGTTAGAAATTGATCTAACATGAAGTTATAGGGATTTCGACAGAGGGATACAAGGATTTCGGGATTTGAGAATTTCAAGGTAAGTTTTAAGAATACTAATCCTACTAGGATTTGGATTTATGGCCGAATGGCTTTTTATTAAAGTAGTAAGTGATTAATCAAATGTAGGAATTTGAGATCTAAGGCAGTAGATCAGATTTCGGGATTTCAAGGAATTCGTTAAGCAAATCAGGTGTGTACCCTACCCTAAGTTTTGATAGGTTCATGGCTATGTTTAAATTAAATGTATTATTAAGAATGTGTGTACTCCACACTACTTTGTAATATGAATTACGGTTGCATGTATTAAAATATATGTTAATGAAAATATGAGCATGGCTAAGGTACCATGTTAAGGTACTAAGTACTCAGGTACATTTCCTACTTCTACTAGGAATATGAAATATGTTATTCATAACATGAGAATATGATAAGAATGTGAACTATGGTATATTATGCATATTAATGTTTATGGGGCATATGGTTGTATATTGAAAGGGGAAGTGAAAAGTGGTGATTTAAGACCACAGTAATCTGAAAAGTGGTGACTTACGACCACAGTAATCTGAAAAGTGGTGACTTACAACCACAGTAATCTGAAAAGTGGTGATCTAAGACCACAATAATCTGAAAAGTGGTTTCCCAAAACCACAGATGCGGAGCCTTAAGCCTGCAAATTGGTGTGTAGCGGAAGGAGGGTCGACTTAGTAGTCCCCACGGTGTGTTTGGCAGGTACGGGGGTGTGTAGCGGATGGAAAATTAGGTTTGGGTTTGGGAATGCATCATTAATTGTATTCTATGATTTGAATGTGTATCATTTGTATGCCTGATTCTATTATGACTTAGTGTTGTGTACACATTGAGTCTGTTGACTCACCCCGTTGGGGAATATTTTTCAGGTGATGAGCAGTAATGGACCGGGTCGGCAGGAGCTTAAAGGTGGCCATGCATAGCAAGAAATTTATGATTTGGACTTTCAATTTATTTTAAGTATTTTAAGTTTTACTTTGGGATCATTGATATAATAAGGCCATTGTGGTTTACTTTATTTTTCTTTTATTTATTATGTTTATAGATTTTTATCAATTAAAGTTTAAGTAAATTCCTTTTAAACTTAACTCTAAATGTTTTGTCACCTTAAATAAATGGGTTTTAACATAAGATAAATTTGTTTTCAACTCAAGCCCAACCCAAACAATATTTTTTTTAAGTCACACAAGTTTTTCTCTAAGTAACAAAAGAATTTTGAAACCGGTTTACTTGAGGAACATACCAAATCTGGTCAAAGCTCGTGGGCCGGGTTTGGGGTGTTTCAGGCCTCTTAGTTGATTATTGGCTAAATTGAGATGGCTTTATTAAAGCAAAGTCCTAAAAGGGCAAATAGCCCATTTTCATTTATAGTGGACGGTAACATGGCTTATTAACATGATTTTATATGTTATTTTTTTTATATGTTAAAAGTTATATTATGTTTACTTTATAAGTTATATTATATTATATTAAAAGAAACAAAAGTGATGGTGGATATTATTCTTCCATAACACCACCGAATAGGCAACGAAAGAAAAAGAAAATTCTAAGCAAAGGTTCGACCATAGTTTTGGTTAATTCAAGGTTAGTTTTTGATCGATTTTTGATAATTTCTACGTTTTTGCAATCGTTGCTTCGAGAGCTTTAAAACCCATGTCTCAATTTAATGAATTGATGATGTTTGTGTGATATGCCATTGATGATTTTTTAAGCTTTTTGACGATTTTTGGTGTTAAATGAAAGATGTGAGCTAGATGAATATGTTTTTTCTTGAAGTTTTGATGAATTTATCTAAATAGGGCTAAATTGTGAAAATATTATTTGAAGGACTAATGTGTGAATTTGATGAAAAATATGGGTTTGTATGTGATGTATATGTATTCAGCCAAGCATGTGTATGGGTGGATTTTGTGAATTTGATGTTTTGAGAAAAATGGACTAAATTGATAAAGTGTGAAAAATTGAGGGTTAAATTGTAAATAGCCCTAAATGTGTGTCCATGGATTGAATTGTATGAATTAGTGAATAAAAGGGTTAATTCTGAATATGTTTACATCAAGAATCGAGGAAAACGGACTTAGATCGCGGGAAAGGGAAAGTTATCGAGTAGCCGTTTTCATTCTGATATATCGAGTCCGAGGTAAGTCAATATGCAAATAAATGTATATGTCTGCATTTGTAATTGTTTATATGATTAATGATGATATTGAATGCTTATGTTATGAGAGGTTATGCATTTGAATTCCAAGATAAGTTCGATATAGTGATTAAGTCTGAGAAGCCCCGTACGAACCTAGGAATAGATAGGATTGACTATGTCATGACATAGGTATCTATTCTGTTTTATCATGTAAGACCACGTCTAGGACGTTGGCATTGATCTGAGGCTCGTGTAAGACCACGTCGGGGACGTTGGCATCGATATAAACATTACGAGTAAGACCCTGTCTGGGACAGTGGCATCGATATCTGATTATGTGTAAGACCCTGTCTAGGACAGTAGCATCGATATCTGAGTGCATGTAAGACCTCGTCTGGGACGTTGGCATTGTACGAATATTCCGAGTACTTTGAGTTTCCTATTAGATTCCTTACGGTTCAACGGGCATATCTGTGATACGAGTTATACTATCAAGCTTAGAACAAATACGTGAATGTACATCCGTTTCAGGTACGTTGATATATATATATATATATGTATATGCTTTGTAAAAGCATGGAAGGTAAGTATGTTTTTGCATTAATGCAACTGAGATATTTGAAGTGTGTGGATTGGCAAGGAATGGAAATTCAAGTGAGCCAAGAGTTCATTTATGTACTTGATTTGAGAATATGTTAATGAATTCAAATTGCCATACTTATAAATGAGTTATGTTAAGTTTATTTGTATATGATTTACTAAGCTTTTGGGAAGCTTACTCTGTGTGTGTGTTTAATCTTTTTTATAGGTCGTCAAAGCTACTGAAGGCTCGGGACCGTCACGGATCGTCATCACACTACTAAAACTTATTTTGGTACACTTTGAAAATGTATAAAGATAGATATGGCATGTATAGGCTAGTATTTTGGTATAAGTTGTTTTGTGATCTTAGCCATGTGATTTGGCTATTTATGAGTTAAGACTTTGATTAAATGAATGTGATACATGATGCATAGCTTGGTATGGTTGAAGCATGTGAAATGGCCAAGTTTTGAGTGAGCAAATGAATGAATTATGCTTGTAATGATATGAGTTTTAGTCTTTGAAATTGTCATGGTTGGAATTGGTATTGAATGCATGGTTTGGAAGATTATTTTGGTATGTTTTTTATGGTTAAATGTGCATGGAATATCTTGTTAAATATGGCTTCTAGGTTTAACCCTTATGGGTGGCATCTTGGCCTTGTAAATGGCCTATAATGTCACACAGTTGTGGCACACGGGCGTACCTAACGACCGTGGGTAAGTTATAGGATGCAGATTAGTTTCACACAGCCTTGACACGGGCGTGTCATCTGGCCGTGGTGTGCAAGTCAGTAGCTTGCATAAAAGTACACGGCCAAAAACACAGGCGTGCTTGGTGGCCGTGGGGGGGAAGTTAGTTTATGACCTAAAAGTACACAGCCATGGCACACGGGCGTGCCTAATAACCGTGTTGGTTTAGTCAGTATATAGTCACGGATGGATACACGGGGGTGTATAGAAGCCGTGGAGGGCACACGGTCTCCTCCACGGGCGTGCCTCCCTTGTAGTTTAGAAAAGTTTTAAATTTTCCGAGAATTCTCTATGTGTTTCGATTTAGTCGCGACTCAAATTGTAAGCATGCTTAAGGTCTCGATGACCCGTTTAAGGGACATTGTGTCTGAGAATGTTGATTGAATGTATGATTTTGTTTGTGAACGTTTCTGATATGTCCGGTAACGCTCCTAACCTTAATCCGGCAACGGACACGGGATAGGGGTGTTACAATATGGATAAACTTTATGAATGGAAAAAGGTCCAGTCAATCGAGATTTGAGCTTTCTAGGAAATAACCTTAGCCTCGAATTAAACAACAATACTTTCTTTCCTTATTTGAATTCTCGAGGTTGTATACAATTGTCATGCCATCTCTTAGTCTTTTCTTTATACATCTTGACATTCTCGTATGAAAATAACTTCAACTCCTCAAGCTCATCAAGTTGTAACAGCCTTCTGTCATTGGCTTGCTTAAGATTCAAATTTAATTGTTTCAAAGCCCAGTGAGCTTTATTTTCCAACTCAAGCGGGAAATGACATGTCTTTTCGAAGACTAACTGATAAGGAGTCATTCTTAATGGTGTCTTAAAAGCTGTTCGGTAGGCCCATATAGCATCATCAAGCATATGAGACCAATCTTTTCTATTAGGTCGCATCACCTTCTCAGGGTTTCCTCTGATCTCTCGGTTTACCCGTTCAACTTGCCCATTTGATTGTAGATGATAGGCAATGGCAATTTTGTGTTTCACATCGTACTTGTCAAGCAACCACTTAAGCTATTTGTTTACAAAGTGCAATCCTTCATCGCTAATTATAGCTCTAGAGTTCCAAATCGTGTAAACACATGCTTATGTAGAAACCACATGACTACCTTAGCTTCATTTGTTGGGTATGCTTCAGCTTCAACCAACTTGGATACAAAGTTGACGACCACGAGGATATACCTGTTACCATAAGAATAAGGAAATGAGCCTAGAAAATCGAGCCACATAAGTCAAATTATTCTACCTCCAAAACGTTTGTCAAGGGCATTTGGTTCCTTATTGATATGCTTCCATCCTCTGGCATCTATAACAAATTTTCACAAATGCATACGCATCATTGAGCACTGTAGGCGAAAAGAATCCTGCTCATAAGATCTTTGCTGTAATGTGTGAACCACTAAAATGTCCCTCACTTGGAGATGAATGGCAGTGGTACAAGATCTCATCAATTTCACTTTCAGCTACGCACTTCCTAATTATGTTATTTGCACATTATTTAAACAAAAATGGATCCTCCCAGAAATAATACCAACTACCATGAAGGAATTTCTTCCTTTGTTGGTATGTCATTTCTTGAGGAATTATTCCATATGATAAATAATTCACATAATCAGCAAACTAATGTATTTCATGAATTTGGTTTAATATGCACAACAATTCTGATGCAGACTCTGTTGAATTAAATGAAACAAAATTGACTGAAGAATATGGAGAACTGTAACACCCTATACCCGAGACCGATGCAAGGATTGGATACGAGGCATTTCCATGCTTAAACTCACTTAAACATGTACTTACGGGCTGTAAAATTTTGAACCAACTTAAAACTTTTCTTTCTTGATCATAAGATGCATATTATGGGCCTACGAGGCCTTAAACATTTATCCAAACGCCTCCGGACACTTCATCTAACTCTCATCTTAGAAGCAGGGTTCACACGCCCATGTTGCTTGAGGACACACCCGTGTACTCATTTACACGCCCATGCCTACAACCGTGGAAGGTTACTGACTTTATTCACACGGCTTTGACACGCCCGTGTTTACCAACCATGTGAAGCTACTGATTTCAACCACACGGCCTAAGCACACGCCCATGCTTTGAACGTGTGTCTTACACAGCTCATACACACGGCCGTGTAAAATGACCGTGGTCTAACTTGATTTAAAACATTAAGGTGCAGGGTTAACACGATCTAGACACACGCTCGTGTGTCTAACCGTGTAGGCAATTAGAGGCTATTTACCAAGCCATTTGCCTCCCTTAAATTTAAGATCAACTCAACTTCAACCAATACAAATCATTAATAATATAACTTTTATGAACATTACTACATATTTCATTGACATCTATATACAAACAACTAAAACAAGTTTGGCCAACCACTTAGCCATATACAAAAGAATAATAACTTGATAGCCTATATAATGGCCTTACAAAAAACATGTTCTCAAAATGAATGATTCCTATACAAGCCATAATTAGTAATATAATTTGGCTATACCAAAATAAGGGTCGATAGTGTGCTATGAGCTCCGACTCCAATGATCCACAATTTAGCTTGGCGGGACTATATAGAAAGAAACAATCAAAGACATAAGCATTTAGCTTAGTAAGTTTGCATGTATAACACATAAAAAAAAATAAACTTGCTTCATATAAACCATTTGACAAAAGAATGGTATCATTATCTCATCTATAAAGCTTACTTACTCATACATGATTCTTACTTGTCCCATGGTATTTACTAATCTCATACTTGTAAGGTAACAAGGTACCTGTATCTCTTGATCACATTAATCAGCATACTTAAACATAATAATCATGTCTTCTAATTCATCATTCATAACATGAATAATATTCAATTTCAATTTGATAATGGCTTTGCTTTCTTAACATTCTTGTTTTCACATTTTAGCTTTGCTCATTTGCCCGATGAATTTCTATGAATTATCGGGAATACTAGATCTCTAGTCATGTACTTGATGCCAATGCCATACTCTAAATATGGACTTATGTGGAAGATCTCTTCTTGAATCAATGCCAAGCTTGCCTTGGTCTTACATGATAACTTATTTAATGCCAAGCTTGAGTCATTGGACTTACATGATAACTTGTTCAATGCCAAGCTTGGGTCCTTGGACTTACATGATAACTTATTCAATTCCAAGCTTGGGTCCTTGGACTTACATGATAACTTGCTTAATTGCCGATGCCATGCCTTGGCTTGGTCTTATACGGACTTTCTTATCTCATGTACTGGACCGTATATCCAGGGTAATTCATCTTCAATCGGGACTTTCTCTTGTTTAATCTTATTGACTTCTTTGTTTAACATAACATTAAATCATTCATGATAATAATGTATATTATACTAAGCAATTAAATGATAAAATCATAAAGCTTAGAACTCATATAAACTTACCTCAAAATACAAAATGTATGTAGTTAAGCAATTTAGTCCTCGACTTTGTTCTTGCCTCGGTTTCGATCCGGGCTTTGTTATTCTTGATCTATAATCATAAATATATATTTTAATAATCATATTGACTAAATTGACTCATAACTCATACTTTGGCAAAATTACTAATTTACCCCTATACTTTCTCATATTTGCACTTTTGCCCCTAGGCTCGTAAAATGGTTTTCATGAAACTTTCTTAAACATCATGCTTAGTTGAACCATTTTCTCTACTATAGCAATCATATATTCTCTCTAGTTCTAGCATGTATGACCAAATTTTATAATCATTACAAAAAGGTCCATACTATCATTTTTCATGAAATTCCTTAAGGAAAAGATGTTTATCTAACATCAAACTCTCATAAACTTCCATAAAACATCATTTAGCATGCATGTCATTCATGGCTAAAATTTTAAACATGCATCTTAGCTCATTAAATAGCTAAAAATAGCTTACTCATGCTATCGGGACTTCAAAAATACGAAGAATGTCAAAAACCAGGCTTAGGAGCACTTACTAGCAAGCTTCAAAAATTGAAAAATATGGCTTCTTTCAATTTTTAGCAATGGGGGAAGAAGATGATGAGATTTTTATCATCTTTTTCCTATTTTAAACACTTATTAGACAAATGCCCTTCATCTTAAAAAATTTCTATAACACCATCTCAAGGCCAATTTTGTCCAAAATAATATTTTTGGAAAAATTGCTATTTAAGGACTTCTAATTACTATTCTAAAGCTATTTCATGCAAAAAGCTTCTAGAAACTCATATTTTGTAACTTTTTACAATTTAGTCCTTTTGGACCAATCCACCACAATTTAATAAAATTGCTTCATGAAACATTCATACTAGCATGCAAACATGGCATAAACTTTGTAAACTCATAAATTCACCTCGGATTCGTGGTCTCGCACCACTATTCTGACTAGGCCCTAAATCGAGCTGTTACAAGAACTGATGGAAATTCAGCAATCTGGAAGTAGTTAAAAAAATCCTAGAAAGCTTTAGGATGATCAATTGCAGATATCAAATGAATTAGCCAGCAATCTGCATGCACAAAATAATACTTGAAGATTGCCATGGAAAATCTATTGAACAGCAAAGGAGTCTGAGTCCTTTCATGAAGGAAGTAGTTAAAAAAGGAGATTATCAAATGGTTGGATGCTGGAATTATATACCCAATTTCTGATAGCTCTTGGGTGAGCCCTGTTCAATGTGTACCCAAGAAAGGAGGGGTCACCGTATTCAGTAATGATAACAACGAACTCATTCCCACACGTACTATCACAGGTTAGAAAGCTTGTATGGATTACCGAAATCTCAAAAAGCAACGAAGAAGGACCATTTCCCTCTTCCTTTTATAGATCAAATGTTGGAGAGACTAGCAGGGAAAGCCTTCTACTATTTTTAGATGGCTACTCAAGGTACAACCAAATTGCCATATCTCCTATTGATCAAGAAAAGACTACATTCACCTATCCTTATGGAACATTTGCTTCCAGAAAAATGCTATTTGGGTTATGTAACGCCCCTGCAATATTCCAGCATTGTATGATGGCATTATTTTTCAACATGGTGGAGAAATTCCTTGAAGTATTCATGGATGATTTCTAGGAGTTTGGTGACACTTTTGAAAACTGTTTGAAAAATTTGGAGTTAGAACTTTTTCCAATGTCAAGAAACAAATCTTATGCTGAATCGGGAAAAATGCCACTTCATGGTTTGTGAAGGCATCATTTTGGGCCCACAAGATTTCATAGCAAGGAATTGCTGTCAACAAAGAAAAAATAGAAGTCATTGAAAAGTTGCCACCACCCACTTTAGTGAAAGGAATCAGAAGCTTCATTAGTCATGCTGGATTTTACCGTCGCTTTATTAAGAATTTCTCTAAGATATCCAAAGCTCTATGTCAATTGTTGGAACAAAACAGACCATTTCATTTTTGATAAGTTATGCTAAAAAATGTTTGAAGAGTTAAATGAGTGATTAGTTACAACACCTATAGTCACTGCACTAGACTAGACTTTACTGTTCGAACTGATGTGTAATGCAAGTGACTTTACTGTAGGAGTAGTTCTGGGGAAAAGAAAAGCCAAGATGTTTAATGCTATATATTATGACAGTCGTACATTGACAGATTCATAGCTCAATTATACTACCACGGAGAAAGAATTGTTAGCGGTGGTATTTGCCTTTGAAAAATTCATAGCTTATTTAGTGGGCATCAAAGTCACAATTTATACAGATTGTTTTGCCATTAAATACTTGGTGACAAAAAAAGAGGCCAAGCCCAGACTCATTGATGGATATTGTTGATTCAAGAATTTGATTTGGAGACCAAAGATAGGAAAGCACTGAAAATTAAGTGGCTAATCACTTGTCACAATTGGAAGTAGGGAATAATTATGGTGATAGTCAAATGCTTAAAGACGGATTCCCTGATGACCAGTTATTTTTGGCTATGGCATTGCCATGGTATGCTGATATTGTTAACTTTCTAGTTAGTGGGTTGCTACCACCTAAGCTCAATTATCAAGGACAAAGAAAGTTCCTTCACGATGTCAAGCAATATTACTAGGACGAGCCATTTCTATTCAAGTAGTGTGCAGATCAAGTAATCTAGAGATGTATTCTGGATGAGGAAATTCAAAGTATCCTACATCACTGTCATTCTGCACCTTATGGCGAACATTTTGGAAGCATGCGAACTACTGCAAAGGTTCTCCAATCTGGGTTTTATTGGCCATAATGTTTAAAGATGCTTATGAGTTCTGTCAAAGCTATGATCTCTGTCAAAGAACTGGTAACTTATCAATAAGACACGAAATGCCGTTGCAAAATATTTTAGAGGTGGAATTATTTGATGTATGGGGAATATAACAACCCGTTTTTAGTTAAATCGAGATAGTGGTTTTGGGACCACAAATCTGAGGTCAAAATATTTATTTTATTATTATATTAATGTTTATATCATGATTGAATGATTGTGTGAAAGTTTTGTTAAGAAATTTTATTGTTTGAATGGTTAATTTGATAAAAAGGACTAAATCGCGTAAAGTGTAAAACTTGTGTTTTATTATCTAAAGGTGTCTAATAGCTATAGAACCTTAAAGTTAAGGTCCTTATGTTGTAATTTGACCATTTGACACTTGAGCGAACATATTTGGACATTAAATGAATGTTATTAAATGGTTTTATTAAAGGTTAATGTTGTAAATTGTATATTAATCATAATATTAATAAAACAAAAACAAAAGGATGAGTTTTATTCATCTTTTTGACCGCGTATAGCAAAGAAGAAAAACATTTTAGGGTTGTGATATTTGGCCACCTCGTAATCTAATTGTATGTCCCTTTTTGCTCGATTTTTAATGATTTCTATGTTTTTGAGATCGTTGATCTAGTACTAGCTAGCCGAGAGACTTTTTGCAAAACTGTTAAAGATTTTGAATGTTTCCATAAATAAATAAGCTTGTATTTTGAAGTTTCTTGATAGATTATGAATGTTGATAGTGAATTATACATGTTTTGTTAAATAATTTTTAGTGAAAATGTAAAATAAAGATTAAATTGAGAAATGTTGAAACTTTGTGGTTAAAATGTGAAATAAATGAAAAATATGGGCTTCTAGGGGCATAAGAGTAATTCGGCTAAGCATGGGTGTTTTGAAATTTCATAAATTTGTGATTTTGTGTAATAAGGACTAAATTGCAAAAGATGTGAAATATTAGGGGCAATTGTATAAAAATGCCCTAAAGTGAAATTTGGACTAAAATGAATAAATGAATGATTAAATGAATTGAATTTGATATTATATATGTCGTAACCATTTTTTTGAAAAATGGGAATCGACTTTTAAAAATAGGGAGTCGCCACCGATCTTTTATTCGAGGTGTGATCGGATCACCTTGAGATGGATTTTTTTAATAAAACATTTTGATTTATTAAAACGATAATTTTGGTCTACGAAATTCGAGAAAACGGGTTCGGGAGTCGGTTACGTGTAAGGAAGGGTTAGCACCCTTGCAATGCCTGAAGTTGGTACCGAATGTATTGATGTTGTCCTAATGTTGAAAACTGGAAAATAGCTAGGGTAAAAAATAAAAAAAACCAGAATTCGTTAAATTGGGATTGAATCTCAAGATTATCTCGTTTCAAAGGGATAAAAGTATCATACCCAACACGTTAGGATATAACACCTTTATACTCTGACATCGAGATCATCTTTGATTTTCAAAACATATGAAAATGATATTTGGTTATTTAGTTGAACGAAAAATCAACACCCAGCACGTTAGGATGTAATCTCCCGCACTTCTAAACACACAAATATTGCCTTGCTTTTCAAATACGCAATCATAGAATTGGCGCAATGTTCACTTTTACGTAATGAAATAATTGGAAAAGGTTTGAATATGTTGAAGTTTGAAATACAGTACAATGATGAGATGCATAAACATAAAAATTGAAATGCCAAGGGATTACAAATAAATAATATATACAAGGAAGAATCCAAACAAATAATATACAAATAACATGTTAATCTATAATATGGGAAATGAAACTTAATATTAATAGTTTATGTACGAAGATAATAATAATATATAAGAGTTTTCAAAATAAACAAAAAACATATGATGAAACACGAACTTAAGAGAAAATACATTATATTAATTGATAAATTTAAAATGTATCTATATACATAAATAGATTTAAAAGAAAATACATGTATAAAATAATACGAAATTAATAACATATGCATAAAAATAATTTAATAACAATGATAGAGATTTGTTAGTTAATGAATAAAGTACTATACATAGTAGTTTGGATATAGTAAAACAATAATAATATATTATTAACATTAAGCAATGGCAAAATGACGAAGTAATTAAAGAAAATAAGATGCACAAAAAAAAAAAAACTAGATTAAAATGACAACAGGAGTCTAGGGGCGAAAGCCAGAAATAAAAGAGAACTAGGTGACGTAAATGAAATGCGCGCACACAATAAGGGATTAAAATGGTAATTATTCCCGAAGCTCAAAACGCAACACGCAAACTGGATTGGACTTATTTAAAGGACGCACAAACTATTAAGATTAATTGAACAATAAGAGCAGTGCAAGGCGGAGTTAATTAAAAATAATACGCAAATGACAGGGATTAAACGTGCAATTTCTGCATTGGCAGCAAAAACACGCGGATCTTCACATATATGAATCGGGTCGGAGTGGGGCACTGCACACGGTGTCATTTAAGGCTATGGCACTAAGCCAAAACGACATCGTTTTCTTAAGGTGCAGAATTGTGATTAAGAGCCTGGCTCAATCCCATTTCGAATGAACCCTAACCCGTTTCGATTTAGTCTTCAGCCGCAAAAGAGGAAGAAGAAGTCCAGCCACTTCAACGCTGTAAAGATCTGCTAGCAGTGACCGACTCGCGTCCGATCTAACGGCCCCTTTCAAACCAGGCCAGATCCTGTCCTCAGCAACCCCGTTCGACCTTCGAAGATAAGTTTTTTTGTTTGTTTTCGTTTAGTGCTTAATATTAGTATTAGATTTTCAAGAAAAAGGTAAAAATGAAGAGGTGAAAAAAAGGTGTTAAACGAAGGAAAACAGAGAGATAAAAAAAAATCGACCTTACAAGTTCCTTTGATTTCTTTTTGCTAATCATTTTTTCTGATTTCCGAATGCCGACCCTTTTACATCGATTCTAAATGGCTTTATAGCCGAGAGATACAATCTTTTATTATTAATCTACTATTTTGTCCCATATTCTGCTTCTTATTGTTTCTGTCTCTGTTGCTGCACGTTTTCTTTGCAGGGTATGGGCGACGACAAAGGCGTGCGAGAGTAGGAGCTGACAGTGGCGTGCGAGTGCTGGTGCGCACATGGGGGCTGCGGGCTTCAACCGTCCGGGGCGTGGGCATGGGGAACGACGCACGTGGGCATGGAGAACGACACGCGTGGGGAGTTGGAGTGACGCGCGTGTGGCGGACGCGTGGGGAACCTGGAGCGACGTGCGTGTGGGGGACGCACGGCGGCGCTAGAAAGGGACCCTAGGGTGTCCGAATATTTTAATGCTTTTTGGGCCGTTGGGCCTCTGTACATTTGAGTTAATTGGGTTCATCAACTGGGCTCTGTAATTTGTATTAAATTTGAGTCAGGTATTGGTTTTGTAATTGGACATCTAAATGGACTGGTTTTTTTATTATTTTTTTTGGGTTTTTGTTTTATCGGGTATGGGCCAGGCAAAATTTGGTTATTACAACTGCCCCTCTTTGCTTATTGTCGTGAAACGAGAATAGAGCAAAGACAATAGAAGGACCAATTTTTGCCCGATCTTGGCCGAGCCTTGACTTATTGGTCCTCGTCTTCCTCAAACATCTTCAAACTCTACTGTAACCTATTGCTTTGATCCATTCCACCGCTGCTTCTGCGAGACATGACCCGCAGCTTCAATTCACTTTTCCTCAATCTTGTTTATTTTTTAACTTGCTCCAATATGACTTCAGGACACGAAGAGATTTGTAGCTTCGATCTACTAATTGCTCTACTGGGACTTCGATGAAACCTGAACTTTTCAAACTGCTTTCTTATTCTCGCAATATAAGTTGACCCTTTTTTTTGTTTTTTTTTTGAAAAACAGAAGTTGAAAAACAGAAATTGAAAATACCCCGGCCTCTCGTAATATGAACTGATTTTTGAAAACAGAAATTGAAAAACAGTAATTGAAAATACCTCAGCGTGCAACCTAAGGAGTTGATTTTTGCAAGCAGAAATTAAAAACAGAAATTGAAAATACCTCAGCGTGTGACCTAAGGAGTTGATTTTTGCAAACAGAAATTGAAAAACAGAAATTAAAAATACCTCAGCGTGCGACCTGAGGAGTTGATTTTTGCAAACAGAAATTGAAAAATAGAAATTAAAAATACCTCAACGTGCGACTTGAGGAATTGATTTTTGCAAACAAAAATTGAAAAATAGAAATTAAAAATACCTCAGCGTGCGACCTGAGGAATTGATTTTTGTAAACAGAAATTGAAAAATGGAAATTAAAAATACCTCAGCATGCGACCTGAGGAGTTGATTTTTGCAAATAGAAATTGAAAAACAGAAATTAAAAATACCTCAGCGTGCGACCTAAGGCTCAACTCACCTCTCGTAATATGAGTTGATTTTTGAAAACAGAAATTGAAAACTTATCATCTAGTGGAACTCGAATGCCTTCTTTCTCTTTGGTTCGGTACAGTTATCGTCAAAACTTCTTACTTTACTGGTGTACCTGTATGTGTCATGCGTGATGTTATCATGATATGCACGTGTTTGTCTTAAATGCTTTTATGCCTACATGATTATGCCATGTGCCCTGGGTTTGTTTGTCATGTATCTCTTTTTCGTCACAACTTTTATGATGACCTGTATTCATTGCTTCGATTCGTGACTCTCCATTTAGGTTTTGTACCCGTCCTCAAGTTTTACGGGTGATCTGCATTTCTCGTATATCACCCTTTTGCCCCCTGTTGAACTTTGTCCTTGCTTTGAGGCTCTTGTACTTACCAAATTCTCATCCAGCTAATGCTCAATACTCCTTTTGTTTAGGGTATGTCATTTCACTATTTATCATTTAATGAACCAAACACGAGATGCATGAAAATGACGAAGTAGGTGTGAAGTGGACACCTCACACCCATATTTATTTCAAAAGCAATAAGCAAAGAAAATTGACAAGGAATAATTCACTATATAAAAAGGAAAGCAGGTTCAATTGTCGCAAGTGCCCTAGATATTTGGTTATTTAGTTGAACGAAAAATCAACACCCAGCACGTTAGGATGTAATCTCCCGCACTTCTAAACACACAAATATTGCCTTGCTTTTCAAATACGCAATCATAGAATTGGCGCAATGTTCACTTTTACGTAATGAAATAATTGGAAAAGGTTTGAATATGTTGAAGTTTGAAATACAGTACAATGATGAGATGCATAAACATAAAAATTGAAATGCCAAGGGATTACAAATAAATAATATATACAAGGAAGAATCCAAACAAATAATATACAAATAACATGTTAATCTATAATATGGGAAATGAAACTTAATATTAATAGTTTATGTATGAAGATAATAATAATATATAAGAGTTTTTGAAATAAACAAAAACATATGATGAAACACGAACTTAAGAGAAAATACATTATATTAATTGATAAATTTAAAATGTATCTATATACATAAATAGATTTAAAAGAAAATACATGTATAAAATAATACGAAATTAATAACATATGCATAAAAATAATTTAATAACAATGATAGAGATTTGTTAGTTAATGAATAAAGTACTACACATAGTAGTTTGGATATAGTAAAACAATAATAATATATTATTAACATTAAGCAATGGCAAAATGACGAAGTAATTAAAGAAAATAAGATGCACAAAAAAAACTAAATTAAAATGACAACAGGAGTCTAGGGCCAGAAATAAAATAGAACTAGGTGACGTAAATGAAATGCGCGCACACAATAAGGGATTAAAATGGTAATTATTCCCGAAGCTCAAAACGCAACACGCAAACTGGATTGGACTTACTTAAAGGACGCACAAACTATTAGGATTAATTGAACAATAAGAGCAGTGCAAGGCGGAGTTAATTAAAAATAATACGCAAATGACAGGGATTAAACGTGCAATTTCTGCATTGGCAGCAAAAACACGCGGATCTTCACATATATGAATCGGGTCGGAGTGGGGCACTGCACACGGTGTCGTTTAAGGCTATGGCACTAAGCCAAAACGACACCGTTTTCTTAAGGTGCAGAATTGTGATTAAGAGCCTAGCTCAATCCCATTTCGAACCAACCCTAACCCGTTTCGATTTAGTCTTCAGCCACAAAAGAGGAAGAAGAAGTCCGGCCACTTCAACGCTGCAAAGATCGGCTAGCAGTGACCGACTCGCGTCCGATCTAACGGCCCCTTTCAAACCAGGCCAGATCCTGTCCTCAGCAACCCCGTTCGACCTTCGAAGATAAGTTTTTTTGTTTGTTTTCGTTTAGTGCTTAATATTAGTATTAGATTTTTCAAGAAAAAGGTAAAAATGAAGAGGTGAAAAAGAGGTGTTAAACGAAGGAAAACAGAGAGATAAAAAAAAATCGACCTTACAAGTTCCTTTGATTTCTTTTTGCTAATCCTTTTTTTTGATTTCCGAATGCCGACCCTTTTACATCGATTCTGAATGGCTTTATAGCCGAGAGATACAATCTTTTATTATTAATCTACTATTTTGTCCCATATTCTGCTTCTCGTTGTTTCTTTCTCTGTTGCTGCACGTTTTCTTTGCAGGGTATGGGCGATGACAAAGGCGTGCGAGAGTAGGAGCTGACAGTGGCGTGCGAGTGCTGGTGCGCACATGGGGGCTGCGGGCTTCAACCGTCCGGGGCGTGGGCATGGGGAACAACGCACGTGGGCATGGAGAACGACACGCGTGGGGAGTTGGAGTGACGCGCGTGTGACGGACGCGTGGGGAAGCTGGAGCGACGTGCGTGTGGGGGACACACGGCGGCGCTAGAAAGGGACCCTAGGGTTTCCGAAGATTTTAATGCTTTTCGGGCCGTTGGGCCTCTGTACATTTGAGTTAATTGGGTTCATCAACTGGGCTCTGTAATTTGTATTAAATTTGAGTCAGGTATTGGTTTTGTAATTGGACATCTAAATGGACTGGTTTTTTTATTATTTTTTTGGGTTTTTGTTTTATCGGGTATGGGCCAGGCAAAATTTGGTTATTACAGCTGCCCCTCTTTGCTCATTGTCGTGAAACGAGAATAGAGCAAAGACAATAGAAGGACCAATTTTTGCCCGATCTTGGCTGAGCCTTGACTTATTGGTCCTCATCTTCCTCAAACATCTTCAAACTCTACTGTAACCTGTTGCTTTGATCCATTCCACCGCTGCTTCTGCGAGACATGACCCGCAGCTTCAATTCACTTTTCCTCAATCTTGTTTATTTTTTAACTTGCTCCAATATGACTTCAGGACACGAAGAGATTTGTAGCTTCGATCTACTAATTGCTCTACTGGGACTTCGATGAAACCTGAACTTTTCAAACTGCTTTCTTATTCTCGCAATATAAGTTGACCCTTTTTTTTGTTTTTTTTTTTTGAAAAACAGAAGTTGAAAAACAGAAATTGAAAATACCCCGGCCTCTCGTAATATGAACTGATTTTTGAAAACAGAAATTGAAAAACAGTAATTGAAAATACCTCAGCGTGCGACCTAAGGAGTTGATTTTTGCAAACAGAAATTAAAAACAGAAATTGAAAATACCTCAGCGTGTGACCTAAGGAGTTGATTTTTGCAAACAGAAATTGAAAAACAGAAATTAAAAATACCTCAGCGTGCGACCTGAGGAGTTGATTTTTGCAAACAGAAATTGAAAAATAGAAATTAAAAATACCTCGACGTGCGACTTGAGGAATTGATTTTTGCAAACTAAAATTGAAAAATAGAAATTAAAAATACCTCAGCGTGTGACCTGAGGAATTGATTTTTGTAAACAGAAATTGAAAAATGGAAATTAAAAATACCTCATTATGCGACCTGAGGAGTTGATTTTTGCAAATAGAAATTGAAAAACAGAAATTAAGAATACCTCAGCGTGCGACCTAAGGCTCAACTCACCTCTCGTAATATGAGTTGATTTTTGAAAACAGAAATTGAAAACTTATCATCTAGTGGAACTCGAATGCCTTCTTTCTCTTTGGTTCGGTACAGTTATCGTCAAAACTTCTTACTTTACTGGTGTACCTGTATGTGTCATGCGTGATGTTATCATGATATGCACATGTTTGTCTTAAATGCTTTTATGCCTACATGATTATGCCATGCGCCCTGGGTTTGTTTGTCATGTATCTCTTTTTCGTCACAACTTTTATGATGACCTGTATTCATTGCTTCGATTCGTGACTCTCCTTTTAGGTTTTGTACCCGTCCTTAAGTTTTACGGGTGATCTGCGTTTCTCGTATATCACCCTTTTGCCCCCTGTTGAACTTTGTCCTTGCTTTGAGGCTCTTGTACTTTCCAAATTCTCATCCAGCTAATGCTCAATACTCCTTTTGTTTAGGGTATGTCATTTCACTATTTATCATTTAATGAACCAAACACGAGATGCATGAAAATGACGAAGTAGGTGTGAAGGGGACACCTCACACCCATATTTATTTCAAAAGCAATAAGCAAAGAAAATTGACAAGGAATAATTCACTATATAAAAAGGAAAGCAGGTTCAATTGTCGCAAGTGCCCTAGATATTCAACGCATGTACTTTTCCACGTTTCTTCATCCTGGATCCTTTCGAGCAAAGCTTCTTGTGTAGAAGATTTTGAGCTTCCGAGTCTGCTTCAAATATTGTAATCTCGCCACATGACTCCCTGTTCGAATCGTCTCGCTCCTTATGTCCGAATCCCCTTTCATTAGGATGCCCTTTCAGGTTTTCATCCTAATATATTTTGTTTATCAAGACGCCCTTTTCGGGTTTTCATCTTGATCTTTTTTTTTTACATCAAGACGCCTTTTTGGGTTTTCATCTTGATCTCTTTTTTTTTTACATCAAGACGCCTTTTCGGGTTTTCATCTTGATCTCTTTTTTCTTTTTCTTCTTCTTCTTTTTTTTAGATCATATTTCTTCACAGCATCTGAGTTCACTGGATTTGGTAACTCCTTCCCATCCATCTCAGTGAGAATCAAAGCTTCACCTGAGAAAGCTTTCTTCACGATATATGGCCCTTCCCGATTCGGTGCCCATTTTCCTCGAAAGTCTTTTTGTATTGGGAGGATCTTTCTCAGCACGAGTTCTCCTTCCCAAAATTCCCTTTGCCGCACCTTCCTGTCATGGGCTGTGATCATTCTCTTCTGGTACATCTGTCCATGATAGATTACTTTCAAGCGTTTTTCTTCGATCAGATTTAGTTGGTCATATCGAGCTTGAACCCATTCTGATTCTTCTAGTTTTGACTCCATTAAGACTCGTAAAGAGGGGATTTCAACTTCGATGGGTAGCACAACTTCCATTCCATAGACCAGAGAGAAAGGAGTTGCCCTCGTAGAGGTCCGCACACATGTGCGATATGCATATAGAGCAAATGGTAGTTTCTCGTGCTAGTCTTTATATGTCTCGGTCATTTTACCAATAATCCTCTTAATATTTTTGTTGGCCGCTTCTACTGCTCCGTTCATCTTTGGGCGATAGGGTGAGGAATTATGATGCTTTATTTGAAATTGCTCGCAAACCTCCTTCATCATCTTGTTGTTCAGATTCAAAGCATTATCTGAAATGATTCTCTCAGGCAAACCGTATCGACATATGATCTCCTTTTTTAAGAACTTGCAAACTGCGGTCTTTGTCACATTAGCAAACGAAGCGACTTCTACCCATTTTGTGAAGTAATCTATGACCACAAAATTGAATTGATATCCATTAGAAGCTTTTGGGGAAATTGGCCCTATAACATCCATGCCCCACATAGAAAAAGGCCACGAAGAAGTCATGACATGAAGGGGCGAAGGTGCAGCATGAATCTTATCGCCGTAAACTTGACATTTGTGGCACTTTCGCGCATAACTAATGCAGTCGCTTTCCATTGTTAGCCAGTAATAACCGAGTCTCATAATCTGTCTGGCCATAGTGAAACCATTGGCGTGTATTCCACAAACTCCTTCATGGACATCTTCAAGTATTTTTCTTGCTTCAACAGCATCCACGCATCTCAGGAGCACGTGATCTTTTCCTCTTTTGTACAGGATGTCCCCATCAAGAACAAATCCCATCGCCATTCTTCTGATTGTTCTTTTATTGTTCTCATTTGCTTGTTCGGGATACCTTTGATTCTTGACATATTCTAAGATATCATGGAACCATGGCTGTCCATCTGCCTCTTTTTCAATGCTAAAACAGTGCGCAGGGTCCTCATATATGCTCATCTAGAGAGGCATTATTTCCGTTTCTCGGTTTGCTTTGAACATTGAAGCCAAAGTGGCTAAGGCATCAGCCAATTGGTTTTCTTCTAGTGGGAAGTAATTAAAAGTTACTTCTTCGAATTCTTTGATCAGCTCTGCCACGAGATCGCGATATTTGACCAACTTCGAATCCCTCACTTCCCAATCTCCACGGATTTGGTAAATCACCAGCGCTGAGTCTCCGTATACCTCTAAGATTTCGATGTCTCGTTCGATAGCTGCACGAAGTCCCATTATGCAAGCCTCATATTCCGCTACGTTGTTGGTACAAAAGAAATTTAATCTGGCAGTGAATGGGTAATGATTCCCTTCTGGTGACACTAAGACTGCTCCAATCCCATGCCCCAATGCATTTGATGCACCATCAAAGCTCATCTTCCATGATTTCTCTTTTGACGACTCACATTCTTTTTCTGTAATGCACATCAAGTCTTCATCTGAGAAGTCAAATCTCAATGGCTCGTATTCTTCTGTCGTTTGAGTTGCTAAGAAGTCGGCTATTGTGCTCCCTTTTATCGACTTTTGATTCACGTAGATGATGTCGTACTTCGATAGTAGGATCTGCCATCGTGCCATTCTTCCTGAGAGTGCAGGTGATTCCATCATGTATTTTATTGGGTCCAGCTTTGAAATTAACCATGTCATATGATACAACATATATTGTCTGAGCCTTCGAACTACCCAGACCAAAGCACAATAGAAATTTTCAATTGACGGGTACTTTTCTTCATACTCCATGAGCTTCTTGTTGAGGTAGTAAATCGCCCTTTCTCTTTTCCCTGACTCATCATGTTGCCCCAATACGCAACCCATTGAGTTTTCGAACACAGTCAGATACAATATTAATGGTCTCCCCGGAGTTGGTGGTACTAGCACCGGGGGGTTAGACAAGTACTGTTTTATCTTGTCAAAAGCCATTTGACACTCCTCGTTCCATTCTCCCGGATTATGTTTCCGAAGGAGTCGAAAATTTGGGTCACATTGGTTGGTAAGTTGAGCAATGAATCGAGCGATGTAGTTCAACCTCCCTAAAAATCCCCTAACTTCTTTTTGTGTGCGCGGAGGCGGTAGTTCTTGTATGGCTTATCTGGATCAACCTCAATACCTCTCTCACTGACAATGAAGCCTAGTAATTTTCCCGAGGTAGCCCCAAACGTACACTTGGCTGGATTAAGCTTCAGCTGGAACTTTCTTAGTCTTTCGAACAATTTCCTGAGGTTCTCAATATGTTCTCTTTCCCCCCGAGATTTGGCGATCATATCATCGACATAAACTTCTATTTCTTTGTGTATCATGTCATGGAACAGCATCACCATAGCCTTCTGATAGGTTGCCCCGGCATTTTTTAATCCGAATGGCATCACCTTGTAGCAGAATGTTCCCCACATCATTACGAAGGTAGTTTTCTCCATATCCTCGGGGGCCATCTTTATCTGATTATAACCTGAAAACCCATCCATGAAAGAAAACAATGAATGTTTTGCTGTGTTATCCACCAACGTATCGATGTGTGGCAAGGGAAAATTATCTCTAGGACTTGCTCGATTCAGATTGCGATAATCCACGCACATTCGTACCTTGCCGTCTTTCTTCAGTACTGGGACTATATTAGCTACCCATTCCGAATATTTAGAGACTTGTAGGAACCCAGCATCAAATTGTTTCTTGACTTCTTCTTTTATCTTTAAAAGCATTTCAGGCCTCATTCGTCTTAACTTCTGTTGAATAGGTTTGCATTCTGGTTTTAGTGGGAGTCTATGGATCACTACATCCTCGTTCAAACCTGGCATGTCCTGATATGACCATGCAAATACATCTTTGTACTCATGAAGCAATGTGATTAGGCCACGTCTAGTATTCTCTGAAATGGAGGTCCCAATCTTCACTTCCTGCCTCTTTTCTTCACTTCCCAAGTTTACTGTCTCAACGGATCCTTGATGGGGTAGAATCTGTTTATCTTCTTATTCTATCATCCTTAGTAAGTCAGGGGACGAGACATAATCTTCAGCATTTTCCTCAGCTTCGAATTCCCCTAAACAAATAGCTTTTTCAAAATCGATTTCAGGACTTGTAACGGGATTGTTCATGTCGTTGATATCTGAGCACCTGAAAGGTGAATGGAAAAGAAAACTGTAGGGGAGCATCAAAGTATTTGAACCAAACAAACATAATGTTATGGCATGATATGAGGTACATGTAAGGACAGGTGGTGAGAAAAGGGGCAACTATGAAGTTAACGAGAATGAAAGAACTATGACAAAATGCATCTCCATTAATGTTTGTTCAAATGATAAAGTTCAAACATAAGTTCTTACCAAAGGATCCCACTATTACTTAGGGGCACACAAAAAGAGAGCTAACACTGAACATTACTCTGGAGAGGACTTAGAAACTACAAGAAGATCCACATCAGTCTAATTGTTCAAAATGAATCTGGGGGACAAGGGCGTATCATTGAAACTTCTTTACTTGCATCACCTCTTTTGTCAATAACATTTATACTAACGTTCTGAAGACCCCTTCCAATCAATAACAACGTGCTTTGTGAATTATCACTCCCCGGGTACATCATTCCTGCAGATGTAAATGTTTTCGACAAAGGCGGATACATTATGGGCTCCCATTCCACTTCCCGACCTGAGGCTCTCGCAATCCTCTTTTCTTGATCTTTCTGTAACTGTTTCCTTCTTTGTCGCACATCTAGCTTGAACCCTAAACCGTATCGAACCTTGTGGTGTAACAGTTTTAGCACTCTAGCTATCCCTTGCTGATATTTTCCCAGACCTTTCTTTGCTCGGGCTCCTTTTCCTACGGTCAGCTTAATTCCCATCTTGGTATTCCTTGACAGTTTGAATGTGGGAATCTTATTTCCTTCAACAACAAATGTAGCATTGATAAATTTGAAGGAGCGGAAGGAACATTCTACTGCATCTTTATTGACTTCAATGTAGGGGCGCATCAGTAGAGATAGACGCAACAATGTCTTCTTCACCAGCGACCGTGATCAAGCGGTTATCCATGACAAACTTGACTTTTTGATGGAGAGATGAAGGAACTGCCCTGGCAGAATGGATCCAAGGCCTCCCTAAGAGGCAGTTATACGAAGGTCCGATGTCCATGACCTGGAACTCAATATCATATGTACACGGGCCCACTTCTAGAGGAATCTCGATCTTTCCCATGACCTCTTGTCGTGTCCCATCAAACGCCCTTACTGTAGAGTGACATGGCCTCAGATAAGACATATCAATTGGCATTCTGGACAGTGTGGCCAAAGGCATGACATTGAGTGCGGATCCGTTGTTAATGAGTACATTTGGTACTATGTAACCCTTGCAATTAGTCGTAATATGCAATGCTTTCACGGAGCCCCTACCATTTGGTGGTATTTCATCATCACTGAAAGAGATGAAATTATCCGCGTTCAAATTGTTCACCCACCTATCAAGCTTTTCTACAGATACATTGCTTTCCACATAAGCTTGATTTAACACTTTTAGCAAGGTGTTCCGATGTGACTCTGAGTTTAACAGCAGAGACAACACCGAGATTCTTGCCGGCTGCTTGTTCAACTGTTCCACGATGTTATATTCACTATGCTTGATGAACTTCAAGAATTCATGTGCTTCATACTCATTCACAGGTCTTTTGATTTCTTGCTCGGACCGTATTTCAACATCGACCTCAGCATCATACATCGGTGCCTTTCCTTTTTGGTTCAGGTCACCAGTCCTCTTTCTTGGTTCAACCTCCTCAGGAGAATAACACCTCCCGCTGCGGGTGAAGTGTCCTACTCTGCTAATATCTCCAATCACAGCCTTTGGCCTTTCACCATCTGGTACAACAATGTTAACATCATATTTCCATGGTACTGCCTTATCGTCCTTGTAAGAGAAAGGAGATGGTACTTTAATCACCACCGTCGGTTTAACTTCCTTCTTCTTGGCCTCATAATAAATCACCAGAGGTTGATCGGCACTATAAGGGATGGCTGGTGGTTGATTATTAGAGGCGCATATTTCCCTTTCCTCGGCCTCGTCTATTTTATCAAAGATCTTGACCTCCTTGTTGTTCATCATGTCTTGGAGTAATTTTCTGAATTCTTCACAAGACTAGATGTCATGCCCTTCGATGCCATGAAAATCATAAAAACTCTGACTTTTTATACTTCCTCCTTTGAAAATTCTGTTGGGATGGCGAAACGACCCATTTTCCACCATTACCTCCTAAACTTTTCGCAAAGGTGTTTCGCAACTTTTAGCCTGCCGCATGTCTTCCTTAATCACTGCGCTCACGTTCCCTTCAGTATGGTTAGGGAGCAGATTTCCGGCCATATTACCAGTACCGTCAAATCGTAAAATCCCTACATCAATAAGACCCTGAACCCTCCTTTTAAAGGCTATACAATTTTCTGTAGAATGCCCCTGGTTTCTAGCATGATACATGCAACTAGTATTAAGATCGTACCATTTTGGGTGCAGAGGCTTCAATGGTGCTATATAATGTGGGGATATTAATTGTTTTTCTAATAATTTCGGGTACAGTTCTCCGTATAACACGGGAATAGGGGTAAATTAAGGTTTTTTAGGATTGGGTCTTGTCGGCCTTTGTTCATTTTTGGGTTGGCTCGGAGTAGGCATGGTATTTGGTGAGAATAAGGTGAATGGTCTTTGGCTATCAGTGGCATAGACGGGGTAAGGAGGAGGTATTTGATAGTAAGGGTTTTGAGGAGGAAAATAGAAGTTTGGAGATGGGCGAAATTGAGGTCGTGGTTGGGTTGGGTACGAATTAGAAGCATAGTGGCTTCCAGTCCCTACCATATGGGTTTCAGGCTCTTTTTTCTTTACAGGTATTGGCCTTTTCGAATTCTCGGGACCTTCCATCCTTCCACTCTTGATGCCGTTTTCAATGAGTTCCCCAGACATTACGATATCGACGAAGTTTTTTGTGGCATTTCCCACCAGCTTGTCATAAAATGGCGCTTTCAAAGTGTTGATAAAGAGGACCGTTATCTCAGTTTTAGTCAGTGGGGGTTCTACTTGGGCCGAGATATCCCTCCACCTTTGAGCGTATTGTCTAAAAGTCTCTATTGGCTTCTTTTCCATCATCTGCAGCGTTAGTCGATCAGGCGCCATATCGGAGACATGCTTGTACTATTCACAAAATGCTGATGCCAGGTCCTTCCATGATTGGATCCTCTCTCTGCTGAATTGATTATACCATCGGAGGGCTGATCCGATCAAGCTATCTTGAAAAAAGTGTATTAACAATTTGTCTTCATTCACATAACCAGCCATCTTTCGACAAAACATGATAAGATGCGCCTTTGGACATCTCGTTCCATCATATGTTTCAAAATCTGGCACTTTAAATTTCGGGGGCAAGACCAGATCGGGAACCAAACTGAGCTCTTTGGCGCTCAGTGCAGAGAAGACTCCAGTACCTTCTATCGCCTTGAGTCTTTCTTCCAGACTCTTATACTTGTCCTGAGCATCATGATCCTTCATTCTCAGCTTGGCTACTTCTATCGGATCATCCAAATCTGGGACGATTGGATCAGCAGGATTAGCTCCAGGGTTTGATACGAATATTCGTTGCCCTAGATGAGCAGGTGGTATAAGTGGTTGTTCTGGGCTCGTAGATTCCTTTTGAGGCCAACCTTCGTGCATTGCATGGGCGTGAGGTGGAGTGAATCCTAGGGGATGGAACGGACTCTGATTAACTCTCGAATGGGGTTCTGTAATATCAGAACTCTGCGCAGGTCCTTTTCCTTTGACCAGAGCTGCCATCATCTCTATCATTTTAGCCATTTGATCCTTTTGTCGAGCGATTCCTCTCGGGATCTTACCATCAGATCCCTTGCTTCTTGCTGCGACTTGGCCAACTGCTCTTGCAACTCTCTCTGGATTATTTCCATTCTTTCGATTCTTTCATTGAGTTCAGCATCCATAGCTCTAGCTCTTAGACATGTTCTATAGGGATGACGTGATTCTAAATTCGTAGTGTCGCAACTGTGGATTATACGATTTTAGCCTCAGTAAATGATTAAGGTGATATGATACTACTGCGTGTAATGCAATGCAAATGCATGGTATGAATGCAAAAAGGTGTCAACTCTGATTCAAATCCCCATAGGAAACTTCCTTAGAAAACAAAGCTCTTTACATAGAATAGATTACAGATATGGTTTGGCCTTAGCACCTAGATCCCTAATCTTTCAGAGTAACGAAGCCAACTCCTGTCCTCGGCTTGTCTGTGACTCATGCCGCACACTTAATACCTCCGCCTCTGCTGCCAAAATTTACAAGTGCTCGGCCACCTCTCGAATCTGATTTATGGCCTCTCTCATGAGATAGTCCCTATTTTCAATTTGTTTCTGGGCCTTATGTAACTCCTCCTTCTGTTACTCATTACTCTCTTTCAAGTACCCAATATAATTCTGACAATCCTGCAGTGCCACTTCCAACTCTTCGGTCTTCTTTTCCATTTCTTCGATTCTATTCAAGCTTGCTTTTAATTCTATCACCGAGTTGCGATTTCGATTATGATTGAAGGACCTTTCCAACTCCGCCACTCTAGTCTTTAATTCATTTATTCCGTTTTGGCCTTCTGACACTTGCTTTTCTAGGATCTCCTTTTGAGCCTTCATTTCTTGAAATTTCCTTTCCTATTGCTCGGCCTTAGCTCTTTCTTCTTGTAACTCTTGTCGCCATTGACCCGAAGTCTTTCCTAGCCCTGCAGTTCTCATTGAGAGACGCATCTTTTGTAGTCCCTCTTTAGGCTGTCCAGCCCTTCTTCGGCTTTGCTCTTCCCCTTTCTTATCTTTTCTGCTTTTGATTTTTGTATCTCTACATCCAACTTCAAAAGCATCTTCTCCTCCTCCAACTGCTCAATTTTCTTCTCGAGCTCTGAACTCCGCTTTACAAAATCTTGCTTAATAATTTCTAATTCCGTTGGTATCATTTGCAAACGTTCCTTCATAGATTGAGCATTATCTGAACTTGGTCTCGGGATATTATCGTTGATTCTTTTGTTTTGCCACACTTTATACTTAGAAGTCATCGTTCCGCCCATAGTCAACTTCTTCATCCGGGGGGTTTGCTTCCAAGCATTTGCAATTTCCTTAATCTTCTTCTTATAACTTTCTCTTGTATAAGAGAATTCACTTCGATCCAACCCATGTGTTGCTGGCACGACCTGTCTAGACTGGTATTGTCTTACTACTAGCAGAGGGGCATATCCGATGACTCCCCAAATTCTGGGTAGAGGGACCCAATTAAAGTCTCCGCACCTGTAAAGGATCTCTCCAGGCACCATCCATGGAGCTCTCCACTCAATGTCTCCCTCCTGAAGATTCTGAAGAATTGTCCTCCATCCTTCTTCCGTTATATCTTCTCGTCTTGACACGGCCACTTCCTCCTTTATCGGTGAATAATCCTTATAAAAGGGTCGATAAGAGACTTTATCCATCTTCCAAAAATGCCCATAAAACCATACCATTAATAGCTGTGCGCATCCAATGAACCTTCTTTCTCCCGCTCTTCTGCATGCATTTAATGATCTGAAAGTCTCTGCAAGAAATGCTGGGACAAGTGTAACTTGTTTATCCAATCGATCGAATAAATCCACCACTGCTTCATCTATGTGTCTTAGGGCTTTTGGGAAGATGACTAGTTCGTAGAGGCTTAAGGCGAAGATATCAACCTTCCTCCTCACATCAGGGTGCATCAAAATTAGATCCCTTAAATTTACCCAAGGAATACATCTCCCTTCACCTTTCTGTTGAATCTTGGTTGAGATCCACTGTTTACTCACTCCCGTAGTTTTCATCAATTTCTTCGCCAAAGGAGGGACATAGGCAGGCCTAATATAAACCTTGTCAACTTGTATCCCAGGACTACGAAGTAAAGTGGTATATTCTTCTACTGTTGGCACCAAATCCACTTTCCCAAAAGTGAAGCAACTGTATGCGGAATTCCAAAACTGGACCATAGCTCGAAACAGGTGTTTATCTATCTTAACATCCAATAAGTGAGAGATATCACCATAACGGTGGTAGAATATCTGTTTAGCTTCATCTTCCCAATGGGTCCAGATATCTCGCAACTCTTGGAGCTCATTTTGTGTCACGCTAACACGGGTGAAGTCCCTCAGCTCTGACGTATGACCTTCAACTAAGCTATCTTCTTTTTCCAACTGCAACTTTTCTGACCATGCGCGCACGGCCGCATTGTCCTCTACTTTATCAAAAAAGTCGTTTTCCATAGCAAACTTCCTATCTCAGCAACCGAACAGAAATTGACACCTCTACTATATGGAATGTCATGCAAATCAAACAAATCAACACAAGTTAGTATTGCATAATCAAAACAAGTAAAATATCATTAAACACTTATCTAGGTAACTATTTCGACATTCTGCCTAGGGTAGGCTCTAGGGATTCTATATGGGGTTCGGTTCTAAAGCAGGATACCTGAACCAGCAGATTCCTCAATCCTCACCCATTATAGGCTCATACGGACCGAGTTCGGTTCAGGGGGATACATTTCCCTATGGCCATGCGGAGGTGAAAACCTCACGAAGCACATAGGTACGGATGTATCCCGGAAGTAATCCACTAGCCCATGCGGAGGTG
The DNA here is from genome assembly GCA_005393395.2 of Gossypium australe. Classification (NCBI taxonomy): domain Eukaryota; kingdom Viridiplantae; phylum Streptophyta; class Magnoliopsida; order Malvales; family Malvaceae; genus Gossypium; species Gossypium australe. Next base: position 93,188,631 of record CM016621.1, on the reverse strand, counting down.
AAAACCTCACGAAGGCTTAGTTTCTTACTCCACTTAAAGGTGTGACCACAACGGTCATGCAATGTAAGTGCAAGTATTATGAGATTCGACATTATTGCCGTTATAGCACAAACAGATGTATCAAAAGAAACATGATTTTTCAAAACAAATTTCCAAATTTTTAATCAGAAGGACAAAAATCAATCAATTTATGGCCTGACTCTCGAGGTCCTCAGTGGAGTCGCCAAGCTGTCGTAACCATTTTTTTTGAAAAACGAGAATCGACTTTTAAAAATAGGGAGTCGCCACCGATCTTTTATTCGAGGTGTGATCGGATCACCTTGAGATGGATTGTTTTAATAAAACATTTTGATTTATTAAAACAATAATTTTGGTCTACGAAATCCGAAAAAACGGGTTCGAGAGTCGATTACGTGCAAGGAAGGGTTAGCACCCTTGCAACGCCCGAAGTTGGTAGCGAATTGATTGATGTTGTCCTAATGTTGAAAACTGGAAAATAGCTAGGGTAAAAAATAAAAAAAAAAGAATTCGTTAAATTGGGATTGAATCTCAAGATTATCTCGTTTCAAAGGGATAAAAGTATCATACCCAACACGTTAGGATATAACACCTTTATACTCTGACATCGAGATCATCTTTGATTTTCAAAACATATGAAAATGATATTTGGTTATTTAGTTGAACGAAAAATCAACACCCAGCACGTTAGGATGTAATCTCCCGCACTTCTAAACACACAAATATTGCCTTGCTTTTCAAATACGCAATCATAGAATTGGCGCAATGTTCACTTTTACGTAATGAAATAATTGGAAAAGGTTTGAATACGTTGAAGTTTGAAATACAGTACAATGATGAGATGCATAAACATAAAAATTGAAATGCCAAGGGATTACAAATAAATAATATTACAAGGAAGAATCCAAACAAATAATATACAAATAGCATGTTAATCTATAATACGGGAAATGAAACTTAATATTAATAGTTTATGTACGAAGATAATAATAATATATAAGAGTTTTTGAAATAAACAAAAACATATGATGAAACACGAACTTAAGAGAAAATACATTATATTAATTGATAAATTTAAAATATATCTATATACATAAATAGATTTAAAAGAAAATACATGTATAAAATAATACGAAATTAATAACATATGCATAAAAATAATTTAATAACAATGATAGAGATTTGTTAGTTAATGAATAAAGTACTATACATAGTAGTTTGGATATAGTAAAACAATAATAATATATTATTAACATTAAGCAATGGCAAAATGACGAAGTAATTAAAGAAAATAAGATGCACAAAAAAAACTAAATTAAAATGACAACAGGAGTCTAGGGGCAAAAGCCAGAAATAAAAGAGAACTAGGTGACGTAAATGAAATGCGCGCACACAATAAGGGATTAAAATGGTAATTATTCCCGAAGCTCAAAACGCAGCACGCAAACTGGATTGGACTTATTTATAGGACGTGCAAACTATTAGGATTAATTGAACAATAAGAGCAGTGCAAAGCGGAGTTAATTAAAAATAATACGCAAATGAAAAGGTATGGGTTCGTTACGAAATTGTACAACTATGTACATGTAAAGTATGAGATTCAAATAAAAAAAGCTATGAATTTGCATATAAGCATATGATTAAGCATGAGAAAGTTTGTTGTTATCATGAATTATATGTTAAATAGTTCAAATTGATGATTTGTGTATTATGATTTGTTGAACATATTTCATACGAACTTACCAAGTTTTATAGCTTACTTTATTTATTTTTCCCGTGTTTTATAGTGAATTCAAAGCTAGCTCAGATTTGGGGATCGTCAGAGACATCGTCACATTATCCAACCGTCACTTTGGTACTTTTGAACTTATGTTTGGTCATATGGCATGTATAGGGACTTTGAGTCATTTTCGTTATGTTTGGTAATGACTTTAGCCCAATGAATTGGCTTTTACATGTTTATGTTTGGTATGTATATATAGCCATGTGTAATGGATCATGGTTTGTTTAGTATGTTTAAATAATGTACATATATGCTTATGTGTTGTGTATATTGAGTTGGTTGTGATGATTGAAGGTAATACATATATTGAGTGTTAAATAGATGGTTTGTGAATATTGGTATGCTTGTGAAATTAGGCTAAATAATGTATCTTTGATAATAGTGATTTTGATGAGTTGAGATTATAAGGATTGGTATGAATTTAGATAGCATATTGTCGTACTTATGTGCCTTGAATTGGTAAGTATTGAAATGGTAAGATTTAGACTTGGCTTGGTTGTTTTGGATGGTATTTTGTGCTATGGTTTGGTGTCATTTGTATAGGTGAAGATGTGTACCAAATGGGGTGGCAAAATGGCTTGGTAAATAGCCTATTTTTGTCTACACGAGCAGAGACACAAGCGTGTGCCTCAGCTGTGTGTGACACACGGTATTGTTACACGGCCGTGTGTCCACTGGTGTTGATATTGAAATGAATTTAGTATGCTCCGCACGGTCTCACACACGAACATGTGATCGGCCGTGTGTCATAAGTCAGTATAACCCCTAATTGGCACACGGCCTAACACATGGGCGTGTGACTTGTCCATGTTGCATAAGTTAGTATACCCTATAGGTTTAGCATGGCCTAGCGCACGGCCTGGCACACGGGTGTGTGTGGCCACTTCGAAGGGCACACGGGTTAGACACACGAGCATGTGGTTGGCCGTGTGACCTAAGTCAGTAACCTCACTTGTTTGGACACGGGGTAGGACACGGGCTGGGACACGGCCTGTGACACTGGTGTGTCTGGTGGCCGTGTGTCCCCTGTTCTGTAGAAAAATTTTATAAGTGTTGAAAAATTCTCATAGTTATCGGTTTTGTCCTGAACCATTTCCAATGTATGTTTAAGGCCTCGTAGGCTAGTATTAGGGACAAAGTGATTGAAATTGAATGATGATTACATGTATTGATTAAATGTTGGTGAAAGTATGTTTAAATGTGTTGTAAGTCCAGTAATGATCCGTAACCTTATTCTGACGGTGAATACGGGTGAAGGGTGTTACATTTATTGGTATCAGAGCTATAGTTTAGTCGATTTTGGGACAAACGTAACGTGTGTGAGAGTTTAGCTATACATGCCATATATAAACTGTGATAATGTGATGACTCCTGACATTTGAAAATGTTTTTCATATAGCAAATGGATCCCAATCGAGCTATAACTGATGAGGTTAAGAGTAATTCGCCTGCTCCTGCTAAAGGGACAGCACCATCTGATTCTAGACCCGTAACGAGCAGTCAGGGAGGAGAGGCTATAGAAGCCTTTTTCTAAATGATAAACGAATGGTTCACTCAATACATTTGTACAAACCCAGTTGCTCAACAACCTCCACCCCCTCCTAATCCCTAACCTATACCCGTAGCTCCTCAAGGAGTTGAGCTTTTAGGATTGAATAAACCTCCAGTTGGTAAGATCCGCAAACACGGGGCTGAAGAGTTCAGAGCTAATGTTGATGATGATCTTGAGAGAGCTGAGTTTTGGCTTGAAAATACGATCCGAGTGTTTGATGAGCTTTCCTGTACACCGGCTGAATGTTTAAAGTATGCTATATAGCTTCTGAGGGACACTGCGTATCAGTGGTGGAATACTTTAGTATCGGTGGTGCCGAGAGAGAGAGTCACTTGGGAGTTCTTTCAGACTAAGTTTCGAATGAAATATATAAGCCAGCAGTTTCTGAATAAAAAAGACAAAGTGTTTCTAGAACTGAAACAAGGTCGTAGGACCTTAACTGAGTATGAGAAAGAATTTGTACGGTGAAGTAAATATGCTCGAGAGTATGTTTCTACCAAAGAGAATATGTGCAAGCGATTTGTTGACGGGTTGAACGAAGATATTAAACTTTTGGTCGGGATATTAGATCTGAAAGAGTTTGTTGTGTTATTCGACCGGGCTTGCAAAGCCGAAGACTTTAATCGAGAGAAGAGAAAGTCTGTAACATCCTAAAATTAGGGGTTTGTCACTTTTGTGTAATTGCATATTATGCTGGTTCTGTGTGTGGTTTAAGGGTGTTTAGGGCCCTTATGGAGGCCTGGGGTCGAGTTTGAGCCTTGGTAAAATTTTACTTTTTGGCCCCTTAAGGGGGAAGAGCTAGTGGGAGCAGGATTCAAATATAATTGTTGATATTGAGTTAACAAAATGAACATATGGCCTAGTGGAGTTGGTGTCACTTGGGTAGCAAGGTGGGAGAGGGTTCGAATCCCACATGTTGCATTTTCGAGTTTCATTTTGTGCTAAGGATAGAGAAGAGGTGGAGTTGGCATAGGACTCTACCAAGGAGGTTTTGAATTGGTCAAATAGGTTTGAAGGAATGATGGGGAGTGAAAGGTGGAGTGATTTGGGGAGAGAATCATGGGATTCAAAGTGTCGGAAGAAGTGGCCGAATGGAGGAGTCTAGCAAGGGAATTTTCGGTTGGGTAAATGAGTTTAGGGGGATGGCATTTCCGGTTTTGTGTAGGAGAGAGTGCCGAAATCCTTTAGAACTTCTTTGGCTTGCATTTGCGGATTTCAGGTCCTTTTTCTTCAAAGAGTCTTTTTCTTGCCGAAATGTTAGCCTTCTCTCCCTATTTTCCCACTTCGTACTCATGTTTTATTCCTTGTTGTTACCTAAACATCAGTGAGCCGAAACTCCTCTATATTTCTCTTTTCATCTACTCTTTTCTGCCTTCCTCTTACCACTTCTTTTCTCTTGTGTCACCATAGCCGAATCTCTCCAACATTCCATCTCTTTTCTCTAGTCAAGTTAATTACTTCTTCTCTTGATCGAATTATTTTTTCCACACCCTTCCACTTTCTTTGTTTTCCTACACCTAAGCCGAATTACTCATTTGAATCAGGTTGTCTTTTTTTTTTTATTTCTGCTAGTAGCCGAATTCTTTAACCATTCACCTATCTTTCTCGTTCATCTAGTTCTTCTCTTTCCTTAGATCAATAGCCATTCTACCTCTATTGTGGTGTTCTTAGCCGTTTGCTTGGTGTTGTACTTTCTGAGTGCCAAATCTTCTCTCCCATTTGACTTTTCCCTGAGTTAAGGTAATGGCTTCTTCTCATTGAATGTTGTTATTCATCTTTCTCCCTTACTCATTCTTTTCTCCTTGGACCGAATGTATCACTCTCCCATTCTCATCACATCTACTCTTCTGTTTGACAACAGGTGATGATCGTTAACGTTCGTTGCGGTAAAGGTGAAGTTATGCGAATATCCCTTTTAGTTCGACGTTTGGTGACATTCTTAAGATTCTATTTTGTGATGATATCGGTTGCCTGCTTTGTGGGAGGGCCGAATATAAGATTGAAGCTAACTCCTTTGGTATATTACTGATTCACTTTTAGGAATTCGTTGCAATAGCTAAGGTGCAAGGATGGTTTTCAGAACTCTGTAGAGAAGATCACGCTTGTGGTAAGTGACTATAGTGTGGTAATACGTTGGGCTTATGGAATCTTTTATGAAGTCGAGGCTAACTTTTGGATCGGTGTTATTTTAGGGGGCAACGAAGAGTGATTCAATAGGAAATCCAATCAGGTGTGTAATCTCACACCTTTATTCGTTTTGCTTTGTACTATTCTGTGTGTCGGTTGAGAGCCGAAATACCCTTAATGGGTAATCTAATGAGATACACCTAACGAGTGAGTTTGGAAATAGCCCAGGTGAGTAAATTTATGATTATACCCTTTCAGGTAGATGTGGCATGACTGTGTATTCTGTTATCTGCTATATTGGTACGTTCATGCGTGCACTAAATTATTATGTCATGATATGATGCATGGGATTGGGATATTGATGATCGGGGAAGTGTAATCCGGTGGCTCTGCCACATATTTCGGTGACTCTGTCACATTTTGTCTGGTGGCTATGCCACGTATATTCTATTAATCTGGTGGCTTTGCCACAATTTCAGCGATGAGCAGCGTGACTGCCATCGAGGTGTGTAGCGGATGGAGGGTTGATTGTAGAAATCCCCACAGGTGTGTTGGGTTGGTACGGGTGGTGTGTAGCGGATGGATTACTAGGCTGGGCTGGGTTGCATTGCATGCATTATCTGTTTTACCATGCTAATAGGGCTATGGCCCAGTTTGTTTCTGTATGGGCCTCAGGCCAGTTTGCTTCTGTATGGGCTAAGGCCCAGTCTACTTCTGTGGGCTTAGGCCCAGTTCGTGACTGTTTAGGGGATTACACACTGAGTTCTCGTAACTTACCCCCTCTGCTTAATTTTTCAGGTGATCCCCAGCATTGAGGATTTGGAGCCGAGGCGGACTCTGTGGTGGCCATACATCGTAACATTAGTAAATTCCGTATTACTTTACCATAAATTTTACTTTGATTTGGGTTTATGTTTTGTAATAAGGCCTCTGGGATTTTAATTTTGGTTTTGATTTTTCATTCGGTTATTATCTATTGTTAAATGTTCAAAACGAGGTTTTCCTAAAACATTAATAACTGTTTTCCAAAACGATTAACGAACAGTTTGCAAACTATACTTGATAAAACTCTGGGTTCTCTTAAACTTCTAAAATTAGTTTAAATATCACATTTTCGAAATTCACTAAATCTGAATTTCGTTTTAAACAAGTTCTTGGAAATGATGATAGTAATAATAACCACTAATAACAATGCAACGTTTTTAGAAAATCATTGCAAGTAAAAACTTGGATTTTTCACAAACAACAAAGCTCAGAGTTTCAAAAAGAATACGAACCTTTTAACAAACACGTAAGTTTTAAACAACCATTCTATATGGCATGCCAGATCCGGTCATAACGTCTAGGCCGGGTTTGAGGTGTTATATTTTGTGGTATCAGAGCCCGATTGTAAAACTCGGCTGTGAATGGGTTCGAAAACATTTTCTAAAAAATTAGTTTAAAACATGGTTTAAAAAATACATGTCTTTCTAGGAAGTATGGCACTACGGGTCTCCGGCACCAATTCCGTAAGTTTTCTTATTGTATGATTGTTGATGAGATGATGATTTGACTGTAGTAAGAAAACTGTTAGAAACTTCTAGCTGTAGGAGCTAAGACTGTAGTGACTGAGACGTAGGAAGTTCGAATCGCGGAAACAACTCTTATATCTATTTTTTCATAAAATATTTGTTAATCAATATTGGAAGCATATACTGATTCATAAAACATTCCTAATCAGATTAACTTGACTTAGTAATATGAGTACCAGAGGACGTGGACGTGGTACACGCGGCCGTTGTAGAGGCCGGGGTACTGAGGCTGGATCTTCAGAATCAGGGCATGTGCCAGAAGGCGAAGTGCCAGCATCGCCAGTGGCGGAAGGAGGAACTCAGGACCGAACTGGAGAGGACGATGCTTTGTCCCAAGCTATGCTGCGGGTCTTGGAACGGGTTGCTGAAGCAAGCACGGGGTCGGTAGTCTGGAAATCTATTCATGGGCGACTCCGGGCAAACGGGGCCGAGGGTTTTAGGGGCATTTTTGGGGTAGCCCCAAATGTAGCAGAGTATTAGTTGGAGGCTATGGAATGGATTATGGATGACCTGGATTGCACAGAGGAGGAGAAATTGAAAGGAGCAGTGTCTCTTCTGCGGGATGAGGCATATCAGTGGTGGCTCACGATAAGAGAAGGCACTCAAGCAGATCGTGTAAATTGGAGTTTCTTTAAAACAACGTTCTAAGGGAAATACGTTGGGGTGAGTTATGTGGAGGCCCAGAGGAAGGCATTTCTTAACTTGGTTCAAGGAAATAAATCTATGGCAGAGTATGAGGCGGAGTTTCTGCGCTTAAGTCATTATACTCGGGGTATATCGCAACCGACTATGAGCGTTGTGTTCGGTTTGAGGATGGTCTGCGGGACGAGCTGTGAGTACTGATAGCTCCACAACGTGAAAGAGATTTTGCCATTCTGATTGAAAAAGCAAAAATTGCCGAAAAGGTGAAACGTTCTGAGAGGCAAAATCGAGATAAGGACAGAGGCAGGAATAAGAGAGGTTTCGGGACGCCAGGTTCTTCTGGGGGTTTCCAAAAGAGGCCTAGGTTGGATGGGTCAGCTCGAGTTGGGATGCCAGTGGCTGTAGGTCAGTTGCGACCTTGTGCACAGTGTGGGAGAACATATCCGGGGGAGTGTTGGAGAAGAACTGGCGGATGTTTCAAGTGTGGGTCTAGGGATCATTTGATTAAGGACTGTCCAAGGGAGCTTGCTAGGGTGGAGGCAGTAGGTCAGGGAATTGCACAGCCTGGGAGAGGTGGTCAGCAACCACCGAGAGGTCATGGTTCGATTAGAGGGGAAATGGGTTTGGACGAGGTCGTGGAGCACCGGGCAGAGGTGCAAGTAACGTAGATACAAGACAGCCTGGACTGGTTTATGCAGCTAGACGCTGAGAGGATGGCGACGCATCGGATGTCATAGCCGGTACGTTTCTTATATTTGATGTGCCATTTACTGCTTTGATAGATATTGGATTACCCATTCATATGTTGCTTGTACTGTGTCTGGGACTTTGGGTATAAAATCCGAGGTTGTTGCTAGAGACATGTCTATGATTAGCCCTTTAGGACAATCGGTGGTAGTGAACAAGTTATTTAGGAGTGTGCCTTTAGAAGTACAAGGGATTGTTTTCCCAGCAGACTTGATGGAATTACCGTTCAGCAAGTTTGGTCTGATCTTAGGCATGGACTGGTTAGTTAAGCATCGTGCGAATCTGGATTGTGCCGCTAAGCGCATGATATTGAAGACTTCAGAGGATAAGGAGGTGATGGTGATAGGAGAGAGAAGGGATTATCTGTCTCATGTGATTTCGGCGCTTAAGGCTGAGAAGATGGTGCGAAAAGGGTGCAAAGCATTTCTGACTTTTGTCAGCGCATCTGATGCCAAGGAACTGTCTATAGGGGATGTCAGAACAGTGAAGGAGTTTTCGGACGTCTTTCCTGAAGAGCTTCCGGGGTTGCCTTCGGATCGTGAGATGGAATTTGGCATTGAGCTACTTCCGAGAACGGCTCCATTGTCCATCGCTCCATATAGGATGGCGCCGGAGGAGCTAGTAGAACTAAAAGCTCAGATCCAAGAGCTGTTGGACCGCGGATTTATCCGACCAAGTGTATTTCCATGGGGAGCGCCGGTATTGTTTGTGAAGAAAAAGGATGGGTCGATGCGTATGTGCATTGACTATTGTCAGTTGAACAAGTTAACTATTAAGAACAAATACCTGCTACCAAGGATTGATGATTTGTTTGACCAGTTGCGAGGAGTTTCAGTTTTCTCGAAGATAGATTTGAGATCGGGGTATCATCAGCTCAGGGTCAAGGAGGCGGATATTCACAAGACTGCTTTTCGAACTCGATATGGGCATTACAAGTTTCTAGTGATGCCATTCAGGTTAACAAATGCACCAGCCGCTTTTATGGATACGATGAACTGGGTCTTCCAACCCTATCTAGATCGGTTCGTGGTGGTATTCATAGATGACATCTTGGTGTACTTAAGAGTTGAGGAGGAGCATGATTCACATCTTCAGATAGTTCTACAGATTCTAAGAGAGAAGCAACTTTATGCCGAATTCAGTAAGTGCGAGTTTTGGCTGAAGGAAGTAACCTTTTTGGGGCATGTTGTATCTGCCGAGGGGATTAGAGTTGATCCTCGGAAGGTTGAAGCGGTATTGGATTGGAAGTCACCAAAGTCGGTATCGAAAATTCGAAGTTTTCTGGGTTTGGCTGGGTACTACAGAAGGTTTGTGGAGGGGTTTTCACTGATTGTTGCACCCCTAGCTAAGTTGCTGCGTAAGGGGGTACCGTTTGTGTGGACGGATAAACAATAGGAAAGTTTTGGGAAATTAAAGAAGATTCTGACTGAGGCACCAGAGTTGATTCAGCCTGAGGCTGGAAAGGAATTTGTTGTCTATTGTGATGCATCGCACACAGGTTTGGGTTGTGTGCTAATGCAAGAAGGGAAGGTGGTAGCGTATGCATCTCGTCAGCTAAGGCCGCATGAGATGAACTATCCCACTCATGACTTGGAACTAGCTGCTGTGGTGTTCGCACTAAAGATATGGAGACACTACCTGTATGGGGAAAAGTCAATTTTATACACTGACCACAAGAGTCTGAAATATCTCCTTCCCTAGAAGGAGCTGAACTTAAGGCAGCGGAGATGGATAGAGTTGCTGAAAGACTATGACTGCTCGATCGAATATCACCCGAGTAGAGCCAATGTGGTAGTAGATGCGTTGAGTCGTAAGGTGATATCAGATTTGAGGGTAATGATTGCTCATCTCAGCCTTTACGAAGATGGTAGTTTGTTAGCGGAACTTCAGGTGAAACCGGCATGGGTAAGTCAGATTAAGGAGAAGCAATCGTTGGATGAATCGTTGGGTTTTCAGCTTGAGCAAGTGAAAAGTGGGGAGATAGTGGATTTTAGTCGAGCAGTGAAGGGGTATTATGTTTTCGAAGGAGAGTTTGTATGCCGAAAGACTCTGACTTAAGATAGATGATTCTGCGGGAGGCGCATAGTAGCCCATACGCTATGCATCCCGGGGGAAACAAGATGTACTGAGACCTGCATGAACAGTACTGGTGGCCAGGGTTGAAACGGGAAGTTACTGACTTTGTGAGCAAGTGTTTGACATGTCAGCAAGTGAAGGCGGAACATCAGCTGCCTTTGGGATTGCTGCAACCGGTAAAGATTCCACTTTAGAAGTGGGAGAGGATAAAGATGGATTTTATTAGTGGGCTACCTTTGACGCCTACTAAGAAGAATTCAGTGTGGGTAATTGTGGACTGGTTGACTAAGTCTGCTCACTTCATACCGGTTCGCACGGACTAGTCACTCCAAAAGTTGGCTAAGCTGTATGTGGCAGAAATTGTGAGGCTACATGGGGTACCAGTGTCTATCATATCGGACAGGGACCCTAGATTTACATCTCGGTTCTGGAAGGCATTGATGAAGCTTTAGGTACAAGACTAGACTTCAGCACATCGTTTCACCCACAAACTGATGGTCAGTCGGAGAGGGTAATCCAGATTCTGGAAGACATATTAAGGGGCTGTGTGATTAACTTCAGAGGTAGTTGGGAAGATTATCTACCATTAGCGGAATTTGCGTACAACAACAGTTACCAATCCAGCATTCAGATGGCACCCTACGAGGAGTTGTATGGTCGTAGGTGTCGTACCCCTACGTGTTGGAAATAATTGGGTGAGCGACGGGTGTTGGGTCCGGAATTGATTTCTGAGACTAAGGAAGAGGTTAAGTTGATTCGGGATCGGTTAAAGGAGGCTTCTATTAGACAGAAGTCGTATGCGGATCTAAAGCATAAGGAGATAGAATTTTCAGTGGGGGATCAGGTTTTCTTGAAGGTCTCACCTTGGAAAAAGGCTTTAAGATTTGGACGGAAGGGCAATTTGAGCCCCAAATTCATCGGGCCTTATCGAGTATTGAAACGTGTGGGACCAATTGCTTATCAGTTTGAGTTACCCCCGAAATTGAATCAGATACATAATGTATTCCATGTTTCGATGCTGAGGCGCTATCGTTCAGATCCATCTCACATAGTGCCGGTGGAAGAGATTGAGGTAAGACCTGATCTGTTATTTGAAGAAAAACCAATGCAGATTTTGGATCGAGATGTTAAAGTGTTGAGGAGGAAACCTGTCCCGTTGGTCAAAGTGTTGTGGCGGAATCATGGTTTAGAAGAAGCCACGTGGGAATCGGAGGAGACAATTCGACAGCAATACCCTCACCTCTTTTAATCAGGTAAATTTCGAGGCCGAAATTTCTTTAAGGGGGTAGAATTGTAACATCCTAAAATTAGGGGTTTGTCACTTTTGTGTAATTGCATGTTATGCTGGTTCTGTGTGTGGTTTAAGGGTGTTTACGGGCCCTAGGGAGGCTTGGGGTCGAGTTTGAGCCTTGGTGAAATTTTGCTTTTTGGGCACTTAAGGGGGAAGAGCTAGTGGGAGCAGGATTTAAATGTAATTGTTGATATTGTTTTAACAAAATGAGCATATGGCCTAGTGGAGTTGGCGTCACTTGGGTAGCAAGGTGGGAGAGGGTTCGAATCCCACATGTTGCGTTTTGGAGTTTCATTTTGTGCCAAGGATGGAGAAGAGGTGAAGTTGGCAAGTGACTCTACCAAGGAGGTTTTGAATTGGTCAAATAGGTTTGAAGGAATGATGGGGAGTGAAAGATGGAGTGATTTGGGGAGAGAATAATGGTATTCAAAGTGTGGGAAGAAGTGGCCGAATGGAGGAGTCTAGCAAGGGAATTTTCCGTTGGGTAAATGAGTTTAGGGGGGATGGCATTTCCGGTTTTGTGTAGGCGAGAGTGCCGAAATCCTTTAGAACTTCTTTGGCTTGCATTTGCGCATTTGGAGTCCTTTTTCTTCAAAGAGTCTTTTTCTTGCCGAAATGTTAGCCTTTCTCTCACTCTTTTTCCCACTTCGTATTCATGTTTTATTCCTTGTTGTTACCTAAACATCAGTGAGCCGGAACTCCTCTGTATTTCTCTTTTCATCTACTCTTTTCTGCCTTCCCCTTACCACTTCTTTTCTCTTGTGTCACCATAGCCGAATCTCTCCAACATTCCATCTCTTTTCACTAGTCGAGTTAATTACTTCTTCTCTTGACCGAATCATTTTTTCCACACCCTTTCACTTTCTTTGTTTTCCTACACCTAAGCCGAATTGCTCATTTGAATCGGGTTGTCTTTTTTTCTTTCTGCTAGTAGGCGAATTCTTTAACCATTCACCAGTCTTTCTGGTCTATCTAGTTCTTCTCTTTCCTTAGATCAATAGCCACTCTACCTCTATTGTGGTGTTCTTAGCCGTTTGCTTGGTGTTGTACTTTCTGAGTGCCAAATCTTCTCTCCCATTCGACTTCTCCTTGAGTTAAGGTAATGGCTTCTTCTCTTTGAATGTTGTTATTCTTCTTTCTCCCTTACTCATTCTTTTCTCCTTGGACCGAATGTATCACTCCCCCATTCTCATCACATCTTACTTCCTTATCTTGTAAGCTAAGCCGAAACACTCTTTTGAGGGTAGGCCGACTCTTCTGCTTAACAACAAGTGAGGATCATTAACGTTCGTTGCGGTAAAGGTGAAGTTATGCGAATATCCCTTTTAGTTCGGCGTTTGGTGACATTCTTAAGATTCTGTTTTGTGATGATATCGATTCCCTGTTTTGTGGGAGGGCCGAATATAGGATTGAAGCTAACTCCTTTGGTACATTACTTATTCACTTTTAGGAATTCGTTGCAATAGCCAAGGTGCAAGGTCGGTTTTCAGAACTCCGCAGAGAAGATCACGATTGTGGTAAGTGACTATAGTGTGGTAATTCGTTGGGCTTACGGAATCTTTTATGAAGTCGAGGCTAACTTTTGGATTGGTGTTATTTTAGGGGGCAACGAAGAGTGATTCAGTAGGAAATCCAATCAGGTGTGTAATCTCACACCTTTATTCGTTTTGCTTTGTACTATTCTGTGTGTCGGTTGAGAGTCAAAATACTTTTAATGGGTAAGCTAATGAGATACACCTAACGGGTGAGTTTGGAAATAGCCCAGGTGAGTAAATTTATGATTATACCCTTTCAGGTAGATGTGGCATGACTGTGTATTCTGTTATCTTCTATATTGGTACGTTCATGCATGCACTAAATTATTATGTCATGATATGATGCATGGGATTGGGATATTGATGATCGGGGAAGTGTAATCCGGTGGCTCTGCCACATATTTCGGTGACTCTGTCACATTTTGTCTGGTGGCTATGCCACGTATATTCTGTTAATCTGGTGGCTTTGCCACAATTTCGGCAATGAGCAGCGTGACTGCCATCGAGGTGTGTAGCGGATGGAGGGTTGATTGAAGTTGCAGTGGAGTAGATTGAAGCCACGAGTTATAAACCTTATCCCCCTAAGGTTGCAGTGAAGCAGTTGCAGTGTAGTAGATTCAAGCTACAAGTGTTATATCCCTGAAGTTACAGTGGAGCGGATTGAATCACCAATTTCTATACCTCTGACGTTGCAGTGGGATGGAATGAAGCTACTCGAAAAAGAGAAGCACCAAAAGAAGTCAAAACTCGGCAAGACCAGACAAAATTGGCCCTTTTAAAGTCTTTGCTTCATTTCTCGTTACACGACAATGAGTAAAGAGGGGCAGCTGTAAGGCCTAATTTCTGCCTGGCCCAATTAACCTAAAATAAATAAATAAAACAAATTAAACTGTCCAGTTATTATTATTATTATTATTATTATTATTATTATTATTATTACAAACCCAATAAAATAGTAGGCCCAAAATCCTGAATGGCCCAAATTTCAAACCTTAAACCTAATCAGTCAGACCCAATACAAGCCCAATAATAAACCCTAACCCAAATTCAAGCCCACAATAGTGAAGTTTTCAAAACTGAAAACCAAACCCTAGGAAGACTTCAGCCATCATTCCCCCCACACGCGCGCCGCATACCTCCGTACACTCCACGCGCGCCACCACGTCCGCACGCCTCTGTACACCGCCACGTATGGCTTCCGTGCCTGCAAAAAAGGACAGACAAATAGCAAAGCAAACAGAGAACAATAAAAAAAGAAATTGTTGTAATTTATTTCATTTTCGATTTCGACTTTAAAAATCGAAGGAAAACATTGTATTTTTTTTACACGTGAAATATCAGAATCAATACAAAAAGAAACAGATTTAAAGGTGAGTTTTTTTATTTCGTTTCAAGTTCAGATTTTTTTCCTTTTTTTTTTCATTTTTATACAGAAAAAACAAAAGAAGGAAAAACTTACGGTTTTCTCTGTGTCTCGCCACCATCGGAACACTTCTCCGTTCGCGAGAGCCGCGAGATTCCTTTAAAGTCGGAGTTTGGGCTTCAGGATATGAGGGGATGGTGGCCATATTCTTCCCTCTTTTAGGCTTTCAACTTTGGTCCCGAAACACAGGGCTAAAAGGGGAAGAAAATCAGCCAAAAACGGTTCCTTTTAGGAACTCTAGCCGCCATATACAGTGGCTGACCGGTGACGGCACGAGCATGGGCCAAAACCCTAACAGAGAAAAGAACCCCCTTTTTGTTTTTTTTACAAAGCAGCAGAAATGAAAGTTAAATTTTTTTTCTCTTTTATAGGCCCTTGGAACGACGTCGGTTAGGGCCTGTTTCAGTGGCCTCAAAATAGCACTGTTTAGGCAATGACTCGCGCTCCGACCCGACCTGGTCCCAGGATCCGCTTGTTTTTTAATGGAGGGTCTAATTGCGCTTTTAGCCCCTCCGCTTTTTTATGGTTTTGCAATTAATTTTTTCGATCTTTTAATTTTCACCCCGTATTCGATTGCGATTTCAATTAGGTCCATATCCGAACGATGTCGTTTTGGAGGGTGGGGATTAATTACATTTTTGGTCCCTCCTTGTTATCCGCGCGTTCAATGTGGTCCTTTTCCTTTTTATTTATTTAAGATTTGCCCCGAACTGCAATTTTAAGTTCAATTTAATCCATTCTTTTATTTCTTTTGTTATTTTTGACATTTTATTATTAATTTAATGTTATTATTATTAATATTATTATCGTTTTAGTTGTGTTTACTTGTTTGTTTTGATAAATTAATTAAATGTAATTATTATTGTCATTATTATTATTATTATTATTATTATTATTATTACTATTACTGTTACTGTTATTTGTTACTAGTATTATTATTATTATTATTATTATTTTTAATATTATTATTACTATTATTTATATTTTATTATTACTTTCCTTACTATTAACCTTGTTATTATTACTATTATTTCTATAATATTTATTTGCTCAATATTTTTTTTACATACACATATTCATTTATCAATTTATTACTTATTTATTTATATCTTTCTATATATTTAAAAACTTCAAAATTCTTTAATATTATTAATGCCACCATCATTATTATTAACATCATGATTTTTTTTTTTAGTTTGTGTTACACTACACTTGTTTATTTATTTGTTTAATATTAATCCTTTAGTACTAAATTTTTAGTTATTATTATTATTATTATTTTTCGTGTATTTTGGCTTGTTATTTTATCTTCGTCCTTTATATTGTCATGCATTAATGCATTTATTATTAGCCTGTTATGCATATTAGAACCGTAATTCATTTTTTGCATTTTACCATAAAATCGTGTTACATTAATCTTTGTCCGATACAAAATTTTTTATTAAGCAATTTTTTGTAATTCGAGATTTGAGAAATCGTACCCTAACTTACTGGGTTTCGATTTTTCTCGTCGAGGTTGAAGAATCGATTATTTTTTTTTTAAAATCAAAGCGTATAAGTTAAATAAAAGCTTATCCTTGGGAATTCAAAAATGTTGTGTCTTAACTCACTGAATGTGACATTTTGTTATCTCGAGATAAGAATTTCTAAAAATAAAGGCAATATTCTGTATTTGGAATTTTGAGAAATTGTGCCCTAACTTACTGGGTTCCGATTTTTCATTTGACCCAAATAACCGTATATCCTTCTTAAACTTAAATGCATGAGTCTTAAAAGTCAAAAGACAAACTCAGTTTCGAGGATTTGAAATGTCACATCCTAACTCACAGGGCGTGACATTTTACTTCTTCGAAATAAGAGGGTCTTAGCATCCAGTTTAATTTGTTCAAAATTTCTTTTAAATAAAGAGGATCGTATTTTAAAATATTTTCAAATTTTCGATATTAAGACGTTAACTAATCAATTAGGTACCAATTTGGGCGTTACGAGGGTGCTAATCCTTCCTCGTGCGTAACAGACTCCCGAACCCGTTTTCTCAAATTTTGTAGGCCAAAATCATTGTTTTAATAAATCAAAATGTTTTAATGATCAATCTCAAGGTGATCCGATCACACCTCGAAAAAAGATTGGTGGCGACTCCATTTTCGTTTTTTAAAGTCGACCCTATTTTTTTCAAAAAAAAAATGGTTTCGACAGCTTGGCGACTCCGCTGGGGACAATAAGAGAGTCAAGCTGAAAAATTGATTATTTTCTGTCTTATTGTCGAAAATTGAAAATCTGATTTGGAAAATTAGGATCCTTTTATTGCATTTGTTTGTGTTATATGATTGTTGTGAGTTGAGTCTCGTAGAATATTTTGCATTATACTGTATAAGGACCGTGTGGTCATACCTCTTTTAAGTGGGAGTGAGAAGCTATTTCTTGGTGAGGTTTTCACCTCCGTGCAGGATAGTGGATCGCTTTCGGGATACATCCGTACCTATGTCTTCGTGAGATTTTCATCTCCGTACAGCCATAGCGAAATGTATTCCTCTGAACTGAACTCGGCCGTATGAGCCTATAATGAGTGAGGATCGAGGAATCTGCTGGTTCGGGTACCTCAACTTTAGAACCAAACCGCATGTAGAAGACCCTAGGAGCCCACCCTAGATAATACTGCGAGAAATCCTAGCGGTTACCCAGATAGGTGCTTGATTATCTTTTATTTACTTTGAGTTTTGTTTTTGTATGTTGTACTGAATTATTGTGTTTTTGCTATGTTTGCATGTCATTTCATATTCAAAAAGGTATCGATTCAAGTTCAATTACTAAATTAGAGAGCTTGTCATGGAGAACGAATTTCTTGATAAAGTGGAAGATAATGCTGCTGTCCGTATGTGGTCAGAGAAAACACAATTAGGGAAAGGAGATAGTCTAGCCGAGGGGTACACGCCAGAATTATGGGACTACACCCGTATCAGTGTGACGCAAAATAGCCTCCAGGAATTAAAAAAGATATGGGATTAGTGGAATGATGAAACTAAGCAGTTGGTTTACTATAATTATGGGGATTTGCCGTATCTAATCGACATCAAGGTAGACGAGCATTTGTTCCGGGTCCTCGCTCAGTATTGGAACCCTGCATACAGTTGCTTTACCTTTGGGAGGGTCGATTTAGTTCCCACTGTGGAAGAATATACAGCCCTACTACTTTGTCCAAAGGTTCAAGTCGATAAAGCTTATTCCAGAGCCACTTATGTCCCAACCTTTTGGAAGAAATTGATGAACATTAAAGGAATGAGTGAATAGTGGATTACAGCTAGTATCAAGCAAAAAGGTGAATGTAAGTGCATTCCATGGAAGAATTTGAGAGATTTGATCCTAACACATCCTGATACGAAGAAGAGAGTCGATGTGTTACAATTGTGAGCTCCGGGTAGAACTTCTTGAGGTAACTGAGGAACGTTGGAAGGAACAACTTCACCATTATTAAAATCAAGTTAGGAACAGAGATTACATTATAGGCATTTAAGCAAGATACATGCATGGGTTTGGTTCAATGCATGGGACGATGCATGCATGGTCATGTTCAATGAAAAGTATGCTAATTGTTGGCTTCCCAAAGTGTCCATTCAGCCAAGCATCACCATCAAATTAAACTCCCCAAGGTGCCCGAATGTATTCCCAAGACAGCATCCAATGCTTTTACACTTGCTGTTCACACTATGGCCATTCGGTTCAGCCCTTTCACACACACAAGACTCTTCATGGCCGACCTTTTACACCTCAAGACACTGCTCATGTGCTCATATTAATGCTGGTCACTCTTCATCAAAAGGTAGCAATTAAAGGAGCTTCGTTAAGCCTAGGCCGAACCTAGATTTGTGCCATGAACCATGCAAAGCTCCAAGTTCATCCAACCTTGTAGACTGTCGTCCGAAGAGCTTCCATCAGCTGAATTTAGCCACTCCAATTTAATACTTTAATTCTGGAATTTTCTAGATTAATCTAGTTTATTTTAACTTAGCTATTAAGGTTTTAACTAGGCATTTCGGCTAGTCGTGCAAACACTATAAATAGTTGTTGAATTTCATTTGTAGAAAAACTTTTGGCAACTTTATACGAACTTAGTTCTCAAGAGTGAGATTACTCCTTTCCTTATTCCTACGAGGTTTCGGTTGACTTATCAAGCGAGCTTGTGGCGTCTCCAAATTTCGTTCTGAACTTATCATCTTACGGTGTGGCGTTCAACCCTTCTTGATAATTCCATCATCCACCTTAAACCGTATAGAACTGGGGTGACACTCCATATAATGTTGAATCGATTCTCGAGTTTAAGTCCTATTTTCCATCACCATTCTAACTATCTTCTTTGCTCAACCTAAACCCGAGCCATTTGATTATCCATCCTTTACCTTTCACCTTCTGACCCTGCTAAAATGAGTTATTCGATTACTTTCCTTTCTTCATCATACCTAAATCAAACCTATTCATTCCATCTTCTAAGTTAAACCCGATAATATTAAACCTCCATTCCTAACTTAAATATAATTAAAAAGATAACCTATCCAAAAGCTTCCGCAACTATAATTGAATTCCCATCCTTTTCGAGTACTCTTTCACTCCTCGTAGATGATCGGGCACAACCCGTGAACGACTCGACTAACCCCGGGCCGTCTCATATCAGCCTATCATTTACAGACCTTGGCAATTCAGGTCAACATGCTAAGCGTGAAGTATGAGATAGAATCAGATCGGGGTCAAGAGTTAGCTTCGTTGCTTAGAAAAGTTAAAACTTTGAGCATTAGGGCAAAGCCATATCTATAATCCATTTTATGTAAAGAATTCTGTTTTCTAGTAAAGTTTTCTAAATGAAATTGAATCAGAATCGATGCCTTGTTGCATTCATTTCATGCATTATCATTGTATTACATCATATGCAATAAAACTCACAAAAGTCCCTAAAATCTTGGCAGTTACCCTGGAATATCGATACACGAGGAAAAACTAAAGAAATGGACCAAAGGTTGGAGAGATTAGAGCAAATGCAAATACAGATGCAAGATTAATTGGCCAAAATTCAAGAAAATATAAAAGATCAGATGCTAGAATTCCAAAGAAACATGATGAGCCAGTTAACCCAGATGCTAGCTGGAACAAACACCCAAGCACAACCAAACGCATATCCACAAAGGGTGTCCGTTAACATCAGACCAAAATACTAGACGGTGCCTCGATACTGGTGAGCTTCCCAACAGGTCCAGGTTCTTGTCCAGGGAACGAACCAATCAATCCCGTTGTCTTTAATCTGGATGATTTAGCGAAAATAAAAAAAGGCGACAGTGGAGCCCCCAAATCAATTTGAAGATCGTTACAAATGGAAAAGGCGAGAGATGAGCTCCCAAATCGATACTTTAAAGGCCCTGAGGAAGAGGGAAAATGATGCGAATAATGTGAGTATGTATGACAAGGGCTATTCAAAGCCGATCACCGTAAACTAGCCAAGGACGGCAACTACTAGCCATCAAGTCCCCCCAAAGCAAGATTCCAATCCAAGACTGAGCTCAGAAAAACTCCGGTTCATGCCCATCCCAATCACATGGGGAGTTGTACCAAAGTTTGTTTGATGCACATATAGTATCCCCTTTCTACCTAAAACCTATGCATCCTTCATTCCCCAAATGGTATGATGCGAACGCCCAATATGAATACCATGTGGGAATCACAGGACACTCGATCGAAAACTGCACCGCTTTCAAAAAGATAATCGAAAGACTCATCAAAAATGGGTATTGTGAAATTCGATGATCCATTTGGTGCAAAAAATCTGTTACCCAACCATTCTGGCAAAGGGGTAAATGCGATAATCGAGAATACGGGGAAGAGAATCATGATGAATATAGCAAAAGTGAAAACCCCACTAAGAGAGGTTTGGAAGAAAATGGTAGAAAGTGGATTAATCACACAGGATTTATGGGAAAAGCCAGGAGAAGCAAGGAACTACTGTGAGTTCCATGCTGAAGAAGGTTACGTGATTCAAAAGTGCAATGAATTCAGAGCCTTAGTGCAAGGCCTGATGGATAATAAGGAACTAGAATTCTATGAATATACTTAATGCAAGGACTGATGGATAATAAGGAACTAGAATTCTATGAATGTACTGAAGGCCCGGATGGAATGTTCAGAAATGGGAGCATCGATGCTATATCCGAAGAAGGAATTGGAGGAGAAAACTTATCAGGCATTCGCCCTTATGAGCCTGGGAGTGTTTTGAATAATGGGACTGTGGAAGAGATCCCTGTATTTTTTAGAGCTAATTTAGAGTAATATTTAAAACACACTTGTTGCTTTAAGCTTAGAAGCAATAAGAATCCTTTTGTGAAATAGGCTCATCTCCAACATCTTTATTTCAATAAAAAAAAATGCATTTTTGTGTCTCACTTTGAGCAAATATTCTTTTATTCCTTTATTTCATTCATGTTCATACCGCATAAATAATTATTCTTAGATTCATTTGTTCTTTGAATATTCCTTCATACCTACAACAGGTCCCTAGATATCAACAACATTAGCGATGCTGCTACTGACTCAGAATCTACTTTTGAGCAAGATATGTGTCTAGAGGGATCCCAGGACTTTGAAGACGACAAAGATTGAAACCTATCTCCTGATTTGTTAAGGACGATAGAACAAGATGAAAAATAGATCATACCTTACAAAAAGTCATTGAGAGCCTAGGAGAAGAGAAATAGGTGAAGATCGGAGCCTGTATCACCAAAGAGACAATGCGAGACGTCATTGGAGTTATTCAGAAAAATTCAAAGATGTTTTTGCATGATTGTATCAAGAGATGTCTGGGCTAATAGGACGTGTGGATGCTGTTAAGACAAAAAATCTTAGAAGAGGTCCATAAGGGTGTCTGAAGAACACATGCTAATGGTTTTACAATAGCTAGGCAAATCATGAGGTTCGGGTACTGTTGGTTCTCCATAGAAGGAGATTCTATCAGTTATACCAAGAAATGCCATAAGTGCCAAATTTATGGAGACAAGACTCTTATGCGTCCTTTATCTCCTTATGACATCTCCGTGGACTTTCTCTATGTGGGGCATGAATGTCAGTGGGCCAATCTCACCAAAGGCTTCTAACGAGTATCGATTCATCTTTACGGTCGTCCATTACTTCACCAAGTGTACAGAAGCTGCTTCATATGCCAATGTCACAAAGTCGATAGTCAGCAAATTCTTGAAACAAAGAGATCATACGTCAGTATAAAATGTCAAAAAGGATCATATCAGACAATGTAACAGCCCGATTTAGGGCTTAGTCAGAATAGTGGTGCGAGACCACAAATCCGAAGTAGAAAATATGTGTTTAAATGATTTTACAAGGCTTATGAAGTATTTGCATGATTGTGTGAAGGTCACATGAAGAAAATTATTAATTAGTGAATAAGTTGTCCATTAGGACTAAATTGCAAAGAGTAGAAAATGTGAGATTCTAGAAGGTTCAAGTATGAAATAGAATTATGAGAAATCCTAGAGGTCTTTATTTAGTAATTAGACCATTATATTTGATGATGGACAAAAAGGTACATGGGAAGGAAAAATCTTAAGAAATGGGTCATTAAGGGCATTTTAGTCATTTTGTTAATTAAAGAATAAAAAGGGAAAATAAGCCAAAAATCATGTCCATCTTCTTCCCCATGGTGCCGAAATTTGCAAGGACTCCATAGCTAGGGTTTTGTTCATTTTCAAGCTTAAAGTAAATGCATCTTAGCCCTGTTTTTAATGTTCTTCATATTTTTGAAACTGTCGTAGCTCGATTTAGCTATTTCTAGCCATATGTTGAGCTAGGGTTTATGTTCAAAAATTTACCCATGTATGACATGCATGTATTTTGATGTTTTATGGAAGAATATGAAAGTTTGATGTATGATAACATCTTTTTCTAAGTGATTTTCATTAAAGATGCATGAAAAGGACCAATTTGTAAAGTTATAAAAATGGTCATACATGAGTGAAATAGTGGGAATTTAATGTTGTTATAGTTGAGAAAATGATTCGGCTAGGCTTGAAATGCCAGAAAGTTCAATGAAAATCATTTTACGAGCCTAGGGGTGAAAGTGTACTTACGTGAAATTTAGGGGCAAAATTGTAATTTTTCCAAAATATGAATTATGAGTCGATTTAGTCAATGCATGTGTCTAACAAGAGAAATTTATTATTATAGATCAAGAAACACGAAGCCCGGACTGAAATCGAGGCAAGAACAAAGTTGAAGACTAAATCGAGCACTGAGATACATTTTGAGATTCGAGGTAAGTTTGTATGAAATTAGTATTTCATAATGTTCGATATTTTAAATTGTTTATTATTATGTTAATGCATGTTATTGTGAACGAAATCGAGCTATAAAGTCTCGATGAGTAAATGATGAGAACAGGCTAAATTGTAGTTCCGGTTATTGTTCTGGAATAAGTATATTACCCACGTATGCATATGAGAAAGGAAAGGTCACGTATAAGACCATATCTGGGATATGGCTTCGGCACCAAAGAATGATCTCGTGTAAGACCATGTCTGGGACATGGCATCGATATTGAGTTCTGAGATCCCGTATAAGACTATATTTGGGATATAGCGTCGGTACTAAGGAATGATCCCATGTAAGACCATATCCGGGATATGGCATTGGCATCAAATCTTATGTATGTTAAGCTTGAATGATTCACGATTATCTAATTTATTCATAAGAAAAAGAGTCAAGTATGTGAGTTGGCCTCGATCCAAGTCTATTTATGGATGGCCTTGAGTGATGTTCATGGTATGAATGATAAAGATGTGAGTTATGGCTATGTTAGCAAATGTGCTAAACCACATGAATCAGTGATACAGGTATCTTGAGTAAGTACTTTTATTCATTGGTGCTATGTCACCATTGTTTCATGATATGAATAATTATAGTTTGAGTAAATTGTCATCCTAGAGTTTCATGCAAACTTACTAAGCCATATGCTT
Organism: Gossypium australe; assembly: GCA_005393395.2. Taxonomy (NCBI): domain Eukaryota; kingdom Viridiplantae; phylum Streptophyta; class Magnoliopsida; order Malvales; family Malvaceae; genus Gossypium; species Gossypium australe. Next base: position 93,164,867 of record CM016621.1, on the reverse strand, counting down.
GCCCTTCTCTCTTCCCTTTTCCTTGTAGTTTCGCCAAGTTAGCTCGAGGATCATTGGACGTCAGAGCTCAGAAGCACACTATTGACATCACTTTGGTATAACAATTTAGACTTATTTTGAGTATGGCATGTATAGGACTCGAGTATTTTGTTAAGTTGTAATTGTTAGCCAAAGTGATGGCTATGTATGTTACTAAAGTCATTTTGTAAATGGTCTTGAGTTAGGCCAAACTTGGCAAATCCTTTTGCTCAATGAGGGTAAGTTTCATGAAGTGTATGCTCTTGTGTATGTCTCAGTTTCTTAAATTTCTAGAGATATTAATTGGCCATCTTTTAAATTGGAATGATTTGAATTAGAGTTTTCGTGTGTGCGATGTAGGGTGGCAAAATGGCTTGGTAGATAGCCTGCTAATTTTCCACATGGGTAGACACAGGGCGTGTGTATAGACCGCGTGAGAGGCACGGCTAGCACATGGGCGTATGCCCAGGCCGTGTGAAGTCTGGACCTTGCATCTGAAATTTAAATCGCCAGACGACTGAAGCACACGGGCGTGTGTATAAGCCATGTGGATAAGTCAAAATGACAAGGTTTGGCACACGGGCCAAGGCCACGGGCGTGTCAAGGCCGTGTGAAATTAGTTAGTGTCGACCACGGGTGGAAGACACGGGCATGTTTTAGGGGCACATGGAGGTGTCCCTAGTTCAACACGGGCGTGTGGCCCTTGTTTTGATGAAAGTTTTCCAAATTCATGAAAGTCTTTGGTTAAATCCTGAAACCACTCGGAGGTATGCTTAGGGCCACATAGGTCAAGAATGAACAAGAAATGGGTTTTGAACGAAATGCTGTAGCCTGTTACTACACGTTCAAGTAAGGTTAGGCATGGTAATGCCTCGCATCCGGTCCCGTCATCGGACCCGGGTAAGGGGTGTTACAGACAATGCACTAAAGTTGAACAACAGCATGATAGCAGAAGTTTGCAGTCTGTTCAAGGTGAACATCATATTGCCCCAAAATGAACGGTGCAGTGAAGGCAATCTAAAAAAAAAAAAGAAGAAGATAGTGGGGAAAATTATTGAGACTCATAAAGATTGGCATGAAAAGTTACCATTCGCCCTCTATGCCTATCGGACGACTGTCAGGACCTCTACCGAGGCAACGCCTTTCTCATTAGTTTATGGATGGAGGCAGTTTTGGCCACCGAAGTCAAGATTCCTTTCCTCTGAGTTTTATCAGAGTTGAAGTTGGATGAGGCAGAATAAATCCAATCCCGATATGATTAGCTGAACCTGATCGAAAAAGAGAGGCTAAGGGCTATCCTTATGGTCAATTGTACTAAAAACGAATAATGCGGGCCTATAACAAGAAAGTTCTCCCTAGAGAATGCCATGAAGGAGACCTGGTTTTGAAAAGGATCCTTCCCATACAAAAGGACTTCTGAAGAAAGTGGATGTGAAATTGGGAAGGACCTTATATGGTAAAGAAGGCCTTCTCTGGAGGAGCGTCGATGTTGACCGAAATGGATGGCAACAGCTTGCCTAATCCTGTGAATTCAGATTCAATCAAGAAATACTTCACTTTAAAAGAAAAAAAAAGAGGAAAATAAAGAAAGAAAAGAAAAGAATAAGGAGAGGCCAAGGCGAAAACCCGCAAAGGGCATCTAGAGACCAAAGGGGTTTTGAATTGAAAATCCGTAAAGCGCAATTCAAATTTTGAAATGGAACATGCGGTAGTCTCGCTTTCTTCAAATTAACAAGAAGGAGAGAATTTACGCATTGGGCATCAATTGAGTACTCTAGATTCCCTAAACACATATTGAGCTCAAAATGGTCCTCAAGAAGTCCGCACAGAGAAGCTCAGGCTGCGATAACTGGGGCACCTATTTTTTCCTTCACCTATTTTGTATTCCAGTAATGTCTGCTTTCTTTAATTAACCTATTCTTTTCAGATTTTGTTCCTGATAAATTTCATTTTTTTCCATCATTATGATCATATTCAAGCATTTTGAATTGAAATAACGATTAATGGACTAATAATACTTTCACAAAAGAAGTTCTGCATATTACTCTGGGAGCTTTTAAATAGTGCAAGAACATGAAACAGGACTATTATTTAGAACTCACCAAACCTAAGGGTTGAAAATATTTGAGAAAGAAGAGTCTAAATTGTGATTATTTCTTCGAATTTTCTGTCAAGGGTATCAGCTGAACAAGAAGACATGATATTGCGTCAGTGATATAACCTTGATGCACATCGAGCGATGACAACCTAAGCATTATGTCGTAACCATTTTTTGACAAAACGGGAATCGACTTTGGTTTTGAAAATAAAAACGGGAGTCGCCACCGATCTTTATTTGGTGTGATTGGGACACCTTTGTTTTAATAAAATGTTTAATTTACTAAAACAGTGTTTTTGGTCTACGAAATTTGAGAAAACGGGTTCGGGAGTCGGTTACGTGCGAGGAAGGATTAGCACCCTCGTCACGCCCAAAATTGGTACCAAACTGACTATTTGATGTCGCAATGTCGAAAGTTGGAAATTTAAAAAGAAAATAGGAAATTAATCTTTTTGGAAATATTTTAGTTTTCTCGAATTGAATATCAAGATCTTCTTGTTCCGAAGGAACAAAATATCACATCCAGTACGTAGGACACGATGATTTTGATCCTCGAATCCAGGATCATCTCTTAATTCCTGATATTTATGCATTAAGAGATCAAAAGGATATTCACATGTTTAGCCAAAAAAGAACCGAAACCCAACACATAGGGCACGTCGTTCCGAATTTCACGAACATAGAATATTGCCTTATTTAAAAAACTTTTGTTTTTGGATAAATATATTTAAAAATCGGGTTACGTTTTAAAAAACTTTACTTAAAGCGTAAATAGGGGTTATGCTCATCTAATAATGGTAACGTAACGCGAATTTGGCGTAACAATAATATAATATACTTAATACATAACATTGGAGTTGTTAATCCAAAATATTAACATGCAGGAATAATAATGATGGTAGTGAAACAATAACATAAACAGTAATAAGATTAATAATAATAGTATGTGTATATATATATAGTAAAATAATAGTAGTAATAATAAGTAATACATATGTATGTAATGTTTAAAAATAATCAAAGATAAGTGAATAAATAACAAATAGATATAATAGATATAAACAATAGATAAATAAAACTTTAGGTGAAAATAAATATAACAAAAAGATAAATGAACACTAAAACAACTGGATAAAAATAAATAAATGAAAGTATAAACTCATCGCACAAAAGATTGAGATTAATTATATGAAGGACGAAATCAAAATAAAAATAAAATCAGAGGAATAAATTATGAATAAAGAGAAGGAAAGGGCTGAATAGAGGGCCAAAAGGACACGCGAGTGAAATTGCAGGGACTGGACGGGAAACTATCCCTATTCCCCACGCGCAGCATCTCAACATGGGCCAGATTTAAAAAATCCCGAAATTTGTGTAGCAAGATTTAAAATAAATAAGAAAATGAAAAGACAAATAAGGGCGAAATTGGATGCACCGCAAAAGAGGAGGGATCAATTGCGCAAATTCCCCTTTTTAGGGAATATGCGCTGCCACTCCTGCACCAAACGACAACGTTTTATTCCATGCTTTAAAGGCCAAGTTTTCTGAAACCCTAAACATTTTTTTAAAATGACAGCCCCCAACTCCTTCTTTCTCTCGTCTATTCTCCCCTCTCCGGCCACACATCGCATCACCGCACCACCACCACATCGGCAGCCAGGATGCTCGAAGCTAGACCTCTAGGCCTCCTTTCGAAGCCTTTTTGAAACCTTGACGTTCGATGATCGGAAATGAAAAGAGGGGACTTTCGGCGACTCTCCACAGGCCGAGTTTCGTCGACGGAGAATGCAGATTTCGACGCCGCAACCGTGGAGATTCGGGTGAGGCTCCTCCCTTTCTTTTTCAATTTTCATTTTTTCTTTTAAAACAAAATAAAATAAAATAAAAAGTAACAGCATCTACTAATCGGAAATAAAAATGAAAAACTGAGATTGACCCTAGAAGTTCTTTTATTTCAGATAGTTCATAAAACGAAAAAAGGAAGCCCCTTTCACAAAGGTTTGTTTTCTATTTCTCCTTGCCGAAATCGGAAAAATCAAAATCAGAATCCCCTCCTTTTGATTTTACTTTTTCTTTTATACTCGAAAATAAAAGTAAATGAAAACAAATTGTCAGTAGTTGAAAAAAGTAAATCAACCTTCTTTTTATTCCTCTTTTTGCTTTCGGTTTCTGAAGGTGTGTAACAGAGTACAAGATTTTGTTTTTTTCCTGATTTTCGATCCCCTTTTTTACTATTTTTTGAGTGGCCTTATAGTCGAAACACCCTACTGTTTTAGTATTCTATTACTTGTTCCATGCTTCTTGGTTCCTGTTGCCTCTATTTCTCTACTTGCAGGGTATGGGGAGGCGTTGGTGCGGGGGGTGGCAGACGAGGTGCATGGGGTGGCCACGATCGTCAGGGGCGTGGGCACGGGGAACAACACGTGTGGGAGGCCAAAACGACGCGTGGCCTGTGGTGGCAGGTGAAAGTCCGCGAGAGGCGCGCGTGGCAGAAGCGCGTGGGGATGCGTAGATGGGTTGCGGCGCCTAGGGTTTCCCAGAAACCCTAGGTCTCTAAACCTGTTAAGGTTCTGGGCCTTTTGGGCCATGTAATTTTCCTTGGGCCCGGGCCTCTATGAATTTGGGTCTGTTTAGACTGACTTTGGGTCAGGTTTTTCAGTGGTTTGATAGGCTTGTGTAATTTGGACTTGTTTGTTCTAATTTGGGCTTGGTATTGATTTTGTAATTGGGCTTAATGGGTCTGATATTTGTTTTTGTAACTGGACACTTCAAGGACTGTTTTATTTATTGGATTTTTTGGCCTTATTTTTTGATTATTCATTTTGGTTTTGGATTTTATTACTCTGCTTATTGGGCTTCGATGGGTCGAGCAAATTTGGGCTCTTACAGCTGCCCCTCTTTGCTTGTTATCGTGTAACAGGAATAAAGCAAAGACTTTAAAGAGAGCCAAATTTGCCTAGTCTTGCAAGATCTTGACTTCTTGGTCCTGGTCTTCTCAAACATCTTCAAACTCCATTGTAGCCTGTTGCTTCTGAGCCACTCCACCACTGCTTCCGAGAGATAGGACCCGTAGCTTCAATTTGCTCATGTCCAATCTTCTTTTCTCAATCTTCTCTGTTGATACTCAGCGTGTGTAACCCGCGGCCCAACTCACTTCTCGCATTAGAGTTGGTTTTAACAGAAATTGAAAGACAGAAATTAAATACCTCGGCGTGTCCCGAGGCTCAACTCACCTCTCGTATTATGAGTTGACTTTTGAACAAAAATTGAAAGACAGAAATTAAAAGCACCTCAGCGTGTGACCTGAGGCTCAACTCACCTCTCGTATTATGAGTTGATTTTCGAACAGAAATTGAAAGACAGAAATTAAATACCTCGGCGTGTCCCGAGGCTCAACTCACCTCTCGTATTATGAGTTGATATTTAAAAAATAAAAATTGAAAAACACCTCAAGGTGTGACCTGAGGCTCAACTCACCTCTCGTATTATGAGTTGATATTTAAAAAATTGAAAAACACCTCAAGGTGTGACCTGAGGCTCAACTCACCTCTCATATTATGAGTTGATATTTCTGAAAAACAGTAATTGAAAAACACCTCAAGGTGTGGCCTGAGGCTCAACTCACCTCTCGTATTATGAGTTGATATTTCTGAAAAACAGTAATTGAAAAACACCTCAAGGTGTGACCTGAGGCTCAACTCACCTCTCGTATTATGAGTTGATATTTCTGAAAAACAGTAATTGAAAGTGATGTTATCATGATATGCACGTGTTTGTCTTAAATGCTTTCATGCCTACATGATTATGTCATGTGCCTTGGATTTGTTTGTCGTGTGTCTCTTCTTGTTACAACTCTCATGATGACCTGTATTCATCGCTTCAACTCTTGACTTTCCCTTCATGTTTCGTGCCCGTCCTCTAGTTTCATGGGTGATCTGCGTTTCGCGTACGTCACCCTTTTTGCCCCCTGTTGAACTTTGTCCTTACCTTGAGACTCTTGTACTTATCAAATTTCCATCGAAGTAATACTCAACATTCCTTTTGTTTAGAGTATATAATTTCACCATTTATCATTTAAATGAATCAATCATGAGATGTCTGAAGATGGGAAAGTGAGTATGGAAGGGGTACCTCACACCCATATTTATTTCAAAAGTGTTAAGAAAATTGACAAGGAATAATTCAATAAAGGAAATGTCATAAAAAGGAAAGTAGATTCAATTGTCGCAAGTGCTTTAGATATCTAGCGCATGAACTTTTCACGCTTCTTCATCCTGGATCTTTCCGAGCGAAGCTCCTTGTGTAGAGGATTTTGAGCTTCCGAGTCCGCTTTAAATATTAATATCTCGCCCTTTGACTCTCTGTTTAAATTGGCCTAGCTCTTTGTGCCCAAATTCTCTTCATTAGGACGCCCTTTCAGGTTTTCATCCCAATATCTTTTGTTTATCAAGACGCCCTTTTTCGGGTTTTCGTCCTGATTTTTTTTTTAGGCGTAGTACTTCTTCACGGCATCTGAGTTTACCGGATTTGGTAACTCCTTCCCATCCATCTCAGTGAGGATCAAAGCTCCACCTGAGAAAGCTTTCTTCACGACGTATGGCCCTTCCCAATTTGGTGCCCATTTTCCTCGAAAGTCTTTTTGTATGGGGAGGATCTTCCTCAGTACGAGTTCCCCCTCACGAAATTCTCTTGGCCGCACCTTTTTGTCATGGGCCGTGATCATTCTCTTCTGGTACATTTGTCTATGACAAATTGCCTTTAAGCGTTTTTCCTCGATAAAATTTAGCTGGTCATATCTAGCCCGAACCCATTCCGATTCTTCTAGTTCCGACTCCCTTAGGACTCGCAAGGAGGGGATCTCAACTTCAATGGGCAGCACAGCTTCCATTCCATAGACCAGAGAGAAAGGAGTTGCCCCCGTAGAGGTCCGCACACACGTGCAATATGCATATAGGGCAAATGGTAGCTTCTCGTGCCAGTCTTTATATGTCTCAGTCATTTTCCCAATAATCTTCTTAATATTCTTGTTAGCAGCTTCTACCGCTCCGTTCATCTTTGGACGATAGGGTGAGAAATTATGATGCTTTATTTGAAATTGCTCACACACTTCCTTCATCATCTTGTTATTCAGATTCAAGGCATTATCTGAGATGATTCTCTCAGGCAAACCGTATCGACATATGATCTCCTTTTTTAAGAACTTGCACACTGCGGTCTTTGTCACATTAGCAAATGAAGCGGCTTCTACCCATTTCGTGAAGTAATCTATGACCACAAAAATGAATCGATGTCCATTAGAAGCCTTCGGGGAAATTGGCCCTATAACATCCATGCCCCACATAGAAAAGGGCCATGGAGAAGTCATAACATGAAGGGGCGAAGGTGCTGCGTGAATTTTATTGCCGTAAACTTGACATTTGTGGCACTTTCGCGCGTAACCAATGCAGTCACTTTCCATTATCAGCCAGTAATAACCGAGCCTCATAATCTGCCTAGCCATAGTGAAACCATTAGCATGCGTTCCGCAAATTCCTTCATGGACCTCTTCAAGTATCTTTCTGGCTTCAATATTATCCACGCATCTCAGGAGCACTTGATCTTTTCCCTTTTTGTATAGGATGTCTCCATCAAGAACAAATCTCGTTGCCATTCTTCTGATTGTTCTTTTGTCGTTCTCATTTGCTCGCTCGGGATATCTTTGATTCTTGACATATTCTAAGATATCATGGAACCATGGTTGTCCATTTGCCTCTTTTTCGATGCTAAAACAATGTGCAGGGGCCTCGTATATGCTCATTTGGAGAGGCATTATTTTTGTTTCTCGGCTTGCTTTGAACATGGAAACCAAAGTGGCTAGGGCATTAGCCAATTGGTTTTCTTCTCGTGGGAAATAATTAAAGGTTACTTCTTCGAATTCTTTGATCAGCTCTGCCACGAGGTCGCGATATTTGACTAACTTCGAATCTCTCACTTCTCAATCTCCACGGATTTGGTAAATCACCAATGCTGAATCTCCGGATACCTTTAAGATTTTGATGTCTCATTCAATAGCTGCGCGAAGTCCCATGATGCAAGCCTCATATTCCGCTATGTTGTTGGTACAAAAGAAATTTAATCTGGCAGTGAATGGGTAATGATTCCCTTCTGGTGACACTAAGACTGCTCCAATTCCATGCCCTAATGCGTTTGATGCCCCATCAAAGCTCATCTTCCATGATTTCTCTTTTGACGACTCACATTCTTCTTCCGTAACGCACATCAAGTCTTCATCCGGGAAATCAAATCTTAACGGCTCGTATTCCTCTGTAGTTCGAGCTGCTAGGAAGTCAGCTATCGCACTCCCTTTTATCGACTTTTGATTAACGTAGATGATGTCGTACTCTGATAGTAGGATTTGCCATCGTGCCATTCTTCCTGAGAGTGCCGGTGACTCCATCATGTACTTTATTGGGTCCAGTTTTGAAATCAACCACGTCGTATGATACAACATATATTGTCTGAGCCTTCGAACCACCCAGACCAAAGCACAACAGAATTTTTCAATTGACGGATACTTCGCCTCACACCCCGTGAATTTCTTGCTGAGGTAGTAAATCGGCTTTTCTCTTTTCCCTGACTCGTCATGTTGCCCCAGTACACAACCCAGGGAATTTTCAAACACAGTCAGATATAATATTAACGGTCTCCCGGGAGTTGGTGGTACTAGCACCGGGGGATTGGACAAATATTGTTTTATCTTGTCGAAAGCCATTTGACACTCCTCATTCCATTCTCCAGGATTGTGTTTTCACAGGAGTCGGAAAATTGGGTCGCATTGGTTGGTAAGTTGAGCGATAAATCGAGCGATGTAGTTCAGCCTCCCTAAGAATCCTCTGACTTCTTTTTGTGTGCGTGGAGGCGGTAGTTCCCGTATGGCTTTTATCTTGTCTGGGTCAACCTCGATACCTCTCTCGCGACGATGAAGCCTAGTAATTTTCCAGAGGTAGCCTCGAAGGTACATTTGGCCTGGTTGAGCTTCAGTTGGAATTTTCTCAGTCTTTCAAACAACTTCCTAAGGTTCCCGACATGCTCTCTTTCCCCTCGAGATTTGGCAATCATATCGTCGACATAGACTTCTATTTCTTTGTGCATCATGTCATGAAACAGCATCACCATTGCCCTCTGATATGTTGCCCCGGCGTTCTTTAGTCCGAATGGCATTACCTTGTAGCAGAATGTTCCCCACATCGTCACGAAGGTAGTTTTCTCTATATCCTCGGGAGCCATCTTTATCTGATTATAGCCTGAGAATCCATCCATGAAAGAAAATAATGAATGTCTTGCTGTGTTATCTACCAATGTATCGATGTGTGGCAGGGGAAAATTATCTTTTGGGCTTGCTCGATTTAGGTCGCAATAATCTATGCACATTCACACTTTACCGTCTTTCTTCGGTACTGGGACTATATTAGCCACCCATTCTGGATATTTAGAGACTTGTAAGAAGCCAGCATCAAATTGTTTCCTTACTTCTTCTTTTATCTTTAGCAACATTTCAAGTCTCATTTGTCTTAGCTTTTGTTGAATGGGTTTGGATTCTGGCTTTAGCGGGAGTCTATGGGCCACTACATCCTCGTTCAAACCTGGCATGTCCTGATACGACCATGCAAACACATCTCTGTACTCATGAAGCAAAGCGACCAAATCATGTTTGGTGTGCTCTGAGATGGAGGTCCAATTTTCACTTCTTGCCTCTTTTCTTCGTTTCCCAGGTTCACTGCCTCAACAGATTCTTCATGGGGCAGAATCTGTTTATCTTCTTGTTCTATCATTCTCAGTAAGTCAGGGATTGAGACATAATCTTCAGCATTTTCGTCAGCTTCAGATTCCCCTAAACGAACAGCTTGCTCGAAATCGATTTTAGGATTTGTAACGGGATTGTTCACGTCGTCAATATCTGAGCACCTGAAAGGTAAATGGAAAAGAAACTATAGAGGGGCATCGAGGTACTGGAACCTACAAACGCGATACTATGGCATGATATGAGATGTATATAAAGACAGGCTATGAGAGGAGGGAATAAATATGAGGCCGATGAGAATGAGAGACCATGACAAAATGCATTTTCATTAATGTTCATTTAAAAGCTAAATAGCCAACATAAACTCCCACAACTTAGGGGCATACAAGAAGTGAGCATTGAGCATTACTTTGGGGAAGACTTAGAAACTACGAGAAGGTCCATGGCAGTCCAGTTATTCAAAACAAATCCAGGGGGGCTAGGGCGTATCATTGAAATGTCTTTCTCTGCATCATTCACTCTGTCAATGATATTTATGCTGAGGTTCTGAAGGCCCTCTTCAACCGATAACAACGTGTTTGGTGAATTATCTCTCCCTGGGTATATCATCCCTGCAGATGTAAACGTTTTTGACAAGGGCGGATACATTATGGGCTCCCATTCCACTTCTCGACCTGAGGCTCTTGCGATCCTCCTTTCTTGCTCTTTCTGTAACTGCTTCCTTCTTTGTCACACATCAGGCTTGAATCCTAAACCGTATCGAGCCTTGTGGTGTACTGGCTTTAGTGCTCTGACTATTCCTTGCTGGTATTTTCCCAAACCTTTCTTCGCTCGGGCTCCTTTTCCCACAGTCAGCTTGATTCCCATCTTGGTATTCCTCGATAATTTGGGGGCGGGGATTTTATTTCCTTCGACAACGAATGTAGCATTAATAAATTCAAAGGAGCGAAAGAAGCATTCTACTGCCTCTTTATTTCTTCAATGTAGGGCGCGTCGGTCAAGACAGATGCAACAATGTCTTCTTCGCCAGGGACCGTGATCAAACGGTTATCCATGACGAACTTGATCTTTTGATGGAAGAGACGAAGGAACTGCTCCGGCGGAATGGATCCAAGGCCTCCCTAAGAGGCAGTTGTACGAAGGTGCGATGTCCATGACCTGGAACTCAATATCGTATGTACATGGGCCCACCTCTAGAGGAATCTCGATCTTTCCCATGACCTCTCGTCGTGTCCCATCAAACGCCCTTATCGCGGAATGACAAGGCCTTAAGTAAGACATGTCAATCGGCATCCTGAACAGTGTAGCTAAAGGCATGACATTAAGTGCAGACCCGTTATCAATGAGCATGTTCGGTATTATATAGCCTTTGCAACCGGTCGTGATGTGTAATGCTTTTACAGAACCCCTACCATTTGGTGGTATTTCGTCATCACTGAAAGAGATGAAATTATCCGCATTCAAGTTGTTCACCCACCTATCAAGCTTTTCGACGGGTAGGTTGCTTGGCACATACGTGTAACACCTCTAACCCGTATCTGTCGCCGGATTAGGGTTATGAGGCATTACCAAACTAAACTGAATTTTGAATAGACATCCAATTGAATTCAATACAAGCAATGCAATCTCCATCACATCATATAACATAACTTAATATTTACTCATAATACTTTAATACATATACATATTAAGCCAACAGAACTATTTATCGCATTTTCGCAGCAATTACATACATATAGGCAAATCAATGTTACATACTGACCGAACATACATCTAATGTAATGAACATATATCGCATGTATTTCCTTATAACAAAGGTCACATTTATAATTGCATATGATTATTCGTACATCATATACCAAAATTAATATGTTTATTAATGTACCTAAATTTTTCAAGTTATTTTATTTAATACCAAAACACATATCAACTCAAGACTATCATTGGTAATGGTTGCTCAATGAGTAACTCATAAATAAACCTTGGATAAAATCATACCTACAATGCAACAATCTCGTTATGCAAATATAATTCAAAACTAAGTATATTAATTCGAACATATAACAAAATTATTATCTAACTACTATCTATATACATATATATATATATACCCACGCGAATCATTAAGCATCAACACCATTTTCCTTAATAGTCATAAAACGTAAATGAACACATCCCACCTATTTTGTATAACTAATGTCACCTTATTACATTATCTTAACCCAAAATGTCATCATCCACAACATTTATTTATAATAAATGTATTAGTCTATACCATAGTCGAATAGGAGGTAAGCAATTCCATGCAACTTAACATCATAATAACAAACGCAAAACATCTCAATATATATATATCATGCTTATCCAAAAATGCATCACATCTATATATATAGGCATATTATTTGACCACATTCCAAACATGATTAACCCATGGCCGAATTTCACATCCCATAATAACCAAATCAATCCATTATATCAAGAACATAGGAATTAAACTTAAGCAAAAGAAATAGCCGTTTTCGCAAGGCTATTCATATATATACAAGACCGAATATCATTAATCTAACCTTAGTCTAACCTATACATGCCTTCGGTTCAAAACTAAGGTTATGTACCAAAAGGGGTGATAGTGTGGTTGACTTTTCCGACGATCCTCAGATGCCAATAGCTTGATGGAAAATCTATAAAACAAAACAAAGAGCACACACGAAATAAGCTAACTAGCTTAGTAAGTCTTAAACGAATTTAAAGAAAATAATTCAACTTGACACCTAAACTTTCCAAGTCAAGTACTTGATATTACATCGAGCTTTAACAAATCACACATATGATGTCACATTATCGAACTTCTATAACATCTTTAACTTGACATTTCTCATTATTCTACCTTTAACAAATAATTCATTAAAATCAACTCAAGTTCAAAAGATAATTATCTATTTCTTGCCAAATACTCAAATCGTATGCACATTGTTTTAAATGGAATCATATACAAAAGCATATATATATATATATGCTCATTCACCTTATATCTTATCACTCCAAAAGTTCAACATGCACGAAGTATCCATATGAGTTTCTAAACAACCAACCGAATATGCAAACATAATCATATACCACATTTTCATCCAACATCACACACATATACATATGTATATACATTTATAATTAAACGAATATACTTACTCGATTAAACAACTCACAGGTACTTACCCGTACAGCTCTGTAATTTAATTCATACGAATAATCTTAAGTTTGTCCTTTTTGCCAACATAACTCCACCAGTTTATATGCATAAGCTCATATTTAGAAATCACCGGCATTTAGCCTGCTAGGCAATAAGCCCGAAACTCTTCACCGGCACAAGGCCTGCTAGGCTCAAGGCCCGATACATTTCACCGGCACTAGGCCTGCTAGGCATTTAGCCCGATAATTTCCACCGGCACGAGGCCTACTAGGCTCGAAGCCCGAATATCAACACATTTAACATTTCAATACACAATGCTTAATAATGGGATCACAACATCTTATATTCTTTATACTACTTTCACTTATCGAACCGAACTTACTTATTCAACTTGCATTAAACAAAATATATTCACTTCAATACTATACATTCACATTCGGCTATACCATGTATTTATACTCTAAATTTCCACAATTCATCATTCACTAAGTTCATAATTAATTTATTAACATTAGAACACTTAGGGACTTACCTCAGCTGTCGATAGACCGTGCAAATCGGCTATTGGAGAACCTTCGTCTTTCCCCGATCCAAATCCGTTTTTCTTTGTTCTTGATCTAAACACATTAAAATTCAGCTCATTCAAGTACATTCATTTCAATTTAGTCGCAAAACACATAAATGGGCAAATTACCATTTTGCCCCCACTATTTCAAAATTTTGCAATTTAGTCCTATTTGCATAAAACTCAAAATACACAAAATTTCACTAATTAACTCAAGGGCCGAATATTCAATAGGACTATACAAGTCCATATTTTCCATTTATTTTGCAAATAAGCCCCTCTAAAATTTCATTTTTACAAATTAGCCCAAAACACTCAAATTTACCAAAATTTCCAATGCAAAATATACTAATCTTTAACATATCATTTATATAAAATCATAAAACACCAAGAATCACAAGAATATAGCAATGGCCGAACCTCATACATGCTCATTTCCAAAAATTCTAACATGGGTCGGGTACTATACAAAGCAACGATCTCAAAAATGTAAAAATTATCAAAAACCGATTAAAAACTAACCTTAAATCAAAGCTTGAAGTTGCCGAAATTTAAACAAGGTTTTCTCCCCTTTCCTTTAACACATTCAGCCATGAAAATAAGATGATAATGGCCTTTTTTTCATGTTTTATTTAACATATAATATAACATTAATTAGTTTACTATTATAACCTTTAACTAAAAATAAAACTATCATATTTAATAAGGGCAATTATGACTTTAGCCACCCACTAACTTTAAAAATGGACTATTTACCCTTTAGATGCTCCCTATTACAAAGCCATCACCATTCTAGTACTTTACACTATAGAATGCAACTTTTACGCTTTACGCGATTTAGTCCTTTTTATCAAATTAAGCATTCAAACAATAAAATTTTTCTACGAAACTTTCACACACATTAATTCACATATAAATAACACAAAATATAATATTTTAAAATTTATCGGTCTCGGATCGTGGTCTCGAAACCACCATTCCAATTAGGGTCAAATTCGGTATGTTACAATACGCTTGATTTAACACTTTCAGTAAAGCATTTCAATGTGGTTCAGAGCTCAACAGTAGAGATAGCACTGAGATTCTGGCCGGTTGCTTGTTCAACTGTTCCACAATGTTATATTCACTGTGCTTGATAAACTTTAAAAATTCATGTGCTTCATCCTCATTCACGGGTATTTTAATTTCCTGTTCGGATAGAGTTTCAGTCTCGACCCCCGACTCATGCATTGGTGCCTTCCCTTTTTGATTCGAGCCAGTGGTCTTCTTACTTGGTTCAACCACCTCGGGAGAATAACATCTCCCGCTGCGGGTAAAATGCCCCACCTCGCTGACACTTCCAGTTGTGGCTTCGGGTATGGTAATATTAACATCGTATTTTCAAGGCACTGCCTTGTCATCCTTGTAAGGGAACGGGGTTGGTACTTTGATTATCATCTTTGGTTCGACTTCCTTCTTCTTGGCCTCATAATAAATCACCAGAGGTCGATCGGCATTGTAAGGGATGGCTGGTGGTTGGTTATCAGAGGCGCATATTTCCCTTTCCTCGGCCTCGTTGATCTTGACCTCCTTGTTGTTCATCATGCCTTGAAGTACCTCTTTGAATTTCCCGCAAGACTGGATGTGATGCCCTTCTATGCCATGAAAGACACAAAAACTTTGACCCTCTGTACTTTCCTCCTTGAAACTTTTCTTGAACAGGCCATTCTTAGTCATTATTTCCCATACTTTGCTCAAAGGTGTCTTTATTTCAGATACGCGATTTTTTGCTCGCCACCTGTCTTCCTTCGTCACCACGCTCACATTCCCTTCAGCGTGATTAGGGAGCGGATTTCCAGCCATATTATTAATACCGTCAAATCGTAAAATACCCGCGTCAATAAGACCTTGAACCCATTTTTTGAAAGCTAGGCAATTTTCTGTAGAATGCCCCCGGTTTCCCGCATGGTACATGCAACTGGCGTTAGGATTGTACCATTTTGGGTATGGAGGTTTCAAAGGTGCCATGCAATGTAGGGATATTAATTATTTTTCTAGTAATTTCGGGCACATCTCTCCATACGACACCGGGATAGGGGTGAATTGAAGCTTTTCAGGATTGGGTTTTGATGGTCTTTGCTCGTTTTTGGGCTGACTTTGAGCGGGCGTAGTACTTGGCGGGAATATAGTGAATGGTCTTTGGTTATCGGTGGCATAAACGGGGTAAGGGGGAGGCACTTGATAGTAAGGGTTTTGAGGAGGAGGAAAATAGAAGTTCGGAGGTGGGCGAAATTGAGGTCGTGGTTGGGTTGGGTATGGATTAGGAGCATAGCGACTTCCAGCCCCCACCATGTGAGTTTTGGGCTCTTTTTTCTTCATGGGTACTGGCCTTTTCAAACTCTCAGGACCTTCCATCCTTCCACTCTTGATGCCATTTTCAATGAGTTCCCCAGACATTACAATATCGGTAAAGTCTTTTGTGGCGTTCCCCACCAGTTTGTCGTAAAATGGTGCTTTCAAGGTGTTGATAAAGAGGACCGTTATCTCACTTTTAGTCAGTGGGAGTTCTATTTGCACCTAGACGTCCCTCCACCTTTGAGCGTATTGTCTAAACGTCTCTACTGGCTTCTTCTCTATCATCTGCAGTGTTAGTCGGTCAGGTGCCATATCGGAGACATGTTTGTACTGTTCGCAAAATGCAGATGCCAGGTCCTTCCATGATTGGACCCTCTCTCTACTGAGTTGATTATACCACCGGAGGGCTGATCCAATCAAGCTATCTTGAAAACAATGTATTAACAATTTGTCTTCATTCACATAACCGGCCATCTTCCGACAAAACATGATAAGATGCGCCTTGGGACATCTCGTCCAGTCGTACTTTTCAAAATCTGGAGCTTTGAATTTTGGAGGTAGGACCAGATCAGGCACTAAACTGAGCTCTTTGGCGCTCAATGCAGAGAAGACTCCAGTACCTTCTACCGCTTTGAGTCTTTCTTCTAGACTCCTATACTTGTCCTCAGCATCATGATCCTTCATTCTTAACTTGGCTATTTCTACCGGATCATCCAAATCCGGAACTATTGGATTAGCGGAATTATCTCTGAAGTTCGATGCAAACATACCTTGCCCTGGATGAGCAGGTGTTGCAGGTCGTTGCTCTAGGCCTACCGGTTCCCCTTGAGGATATCCTCTTTGCGTTGCGTGGGGCGGAATGAATCCTGGGAGATAGAACGGATCCTGATTAACTCTCAAATGGGGTTCTGTAACGTCAGGGCTTTGCACGGGCCCTTTTCCTTTGACCAGAGTTGATATCATTTCCATCATTTTAGCTATTTGATCCTTCTGCTCGAGCGATTCCTCTCGGGATCTTACCATCAGATCCCTTGCTTCTTGCTGCGACTTGACCAACTGTTCCTGCAACTCTCTCTGGATTCTTTCCATTCTTTCAATTCTTTCGTTTAATTCGGCATCCATAGCTCTAGCTCTTAGACGGGTTCTATAAGGATGATTTGATTCCAGATTCGTAGTGTCGCAACTGTGGATTATACGATTTTAGACTTAGTAAATGATTAAGGTGATATGATATTAATGCATGCAATGTAATGCAGATGCACGATATGAATGCACAAAGGTGTTGATTTGATTCAATTCCATTAGATAAACTTTACTAGAAAACAAATTTCCTTTCATAGAACGGACGATTACATATACGACTTCGCCCTAATGCCTAAATCCTTAACATTTCTAAGAAGCCATGCTAAACTTTGGCCTCGTTCCGATCCTGACTCGTACATCAGACTTAACGCATCAGCCCGAACCGCCAAGGTTTACAAATGATTGGCCACCTCTTGGACTTGAGCCACCGCTTCGCCCATTACATAGTCTCTATTTCTGATCCGTTTTTTGAGAATGGTGGAACTGCTCTTTCCAATGTTCATTGTTCACCTCAAGGAGCTCGACTCGACTTTTACTATCTTGTAATGCAGTCTCGAGCTCTCCTATCCTCCCTTTCATCTCCTCGATCTTGTTCTGACTGGCTCTTAATTCGATTACCGAGTTGCGACTACGGTGCAGATGCAGCAACCTTTCTAATTCTGCTACTTGGGCGCGTAACCTCTCTTTTTCACTCTGGCTTTCCAATAGGCTCTTTTTCAAAGCGTCCTCCCGTACTCGAGCATCTTGGAATTTCTTTTCCCACTGATCGGCTCTGGACTTTTCTTCTTTAATTTCCTGTCGCCATTGCTTCGATGTTTTGCCCAAACCAGCAGTTCTGATGGACATGCGTAGCTTCTTATAGTCCGTCTTTAAGCTATCCAAATCCTCTTCGGCCTTATTTTTTCCTTTTTTCAATTTCTCGGCCTCGAACTTGTGGACGTCAACATCTAACCCCAACTGTATCTTTTCCTCTTCTAGCTGCTCTATCCTCTTACCCAATTCCCGGCTCTTTCTCTCGAAATCTTGCTTGATAATCTCTAATTCAGACGGGATTACTTGCCGCTGCTCTTCTATTGGTCGAGCATTTCCTTGGACTGGCCTTGGGATATTATCGTTGATTCTTTTGGCCCACCATCGATCGTACTCGGGGGTAATCATTGGCCCTATGGCGAGCTCTTCATTTTTCGGGTTTGAGTCCATGCATCTGATATCTCATGAACTCTCTTCTTATAGTTATCATCCTCGTATGAAAATTCACATTGGGCTAATCCATGTGTCGTAGGTATGAACTGCCTCGATTGATACTGCCTCATCACTAGTAAAGGGGCGCATCAGATAGCTTCCCATATTTCGAGTAAAGGAACCCAGTCAAACTCTCTGCACTGATACAAGATCTCGTCAGGGATCATCCACGAAGTCTTCCATTCTACATCTTCCACTCGTAAATTTTGGAGAATCGCTATCCACTTTTCTCCAGATAGGTCGTCCCGCCTTGGTGTATCTGCTAATTCCTTTAGAGGAGAATAATCTTCGAAATAAACTTTGCATAAGACTTTTTCTATCTTCCAAAAAGTTGTGCACATCCCATGAACCTCCCTTCGCCCGCTCTTCGGCAAGCATTCAATGATCTGAAAGTTTCGGCTAAGATTGCAGGGACGGGGGTGACTCCCTTGTCAAGTTTATCAAATAGGTCTGAGACCGCTTCTTCTACATGCCCCAAAGCCTTAGGGAAGATGACCAAACCAAAGATGCTTAAAGCGAAGACATCGACCCTCTTTTTCTTATTAGGATGCGCCAAGATCAGATCCTTCAGATGTTTCCAAGGGATGCACTTATAATCTCCCTTTTGCTTGATCCGGGCCGTAATCCATTGCTCGCTCATCCCTGTAATGTTCATTAGCCTTTTTGAGAACGCCGGCACATTAGCAAACCTTGAATATGCCTTATCAGTTTGAATTCTCGAGCATCGGAACAAGGCTGTGTACTCTTCTATGGTAGGCATCAAATCCACTTTTCCGAAAGTAAAGCAACTGTAAGCTGGGTTCCAAAACTGGGTAATGGCTCGGAGTAGGTACTCGTTTACCTTGATATCAAGCAGATAGGGCAAATCACCGTAATTATACTAGAATAGTTGTTTGACCTCGTTGCCCCATGAATCCCATATTTCCTTCAATTCTCGTAGGTCATTTTGAGTCACGCTGATGCAAGTGAAATCCCACAACTCTGATTCATATCCCGCAGTCAGGCTGTCTCCTTTCTCTTGCTGTACCCTTTCGGACCACATTTGAACAGCCGCATTATCCTCCACTCTATCGAGAAACCCCCTTTCTATGTTCAGCTTATCTATCTAGAAACCGAGTGCGAATCAACACCTTTTATGATGAAATGCTATGCAATAAAAGCAAAACAAAACAAGTTAGTATCATGTACAAAAAGAGCTTAAAACGAGCAGGAAATAATCGAACCCCTATTTAAGGTAACAACTAAGGTTTACACGGCTCTATCTACAATGGGCTCTTAGGTCTCTCTATATGTGGTTCGGTTCTAAAGTAAGGGTACCTGAACCAGCAGATTCCTCGATCCTCACCCATTATAGGTTCGTATGGACCGAGTTCGGTTCAGGGGAATATATTTCCCTATGGCTGCACGGAGATAAAAATCTCACGAAGACATAGGTACAGATGTATCCCGAAAGTGATCCACTATCTTGCACGGAGGTAAAAACCTCACGAAAGAGTAGCTTCTCACTCCCACTTAGAAGGATATGACCACAACGGTCATGCGGTGCAATGCCACAGTATTTTATAAGACTCAACATTATTGTAATCATAGTATCAGCAAATGCATCACAAGAAACATGATTTTTCAAAATAAATTTCCAGCTTTTCGAAAAAATGACAAAGAATAATCCATTTTATGGCCTGGCTCTCACAAGTCCCCAGTGGAGTCGCCAAGCTGTCGTAACCATTTTTTTGACAAAACGGGAATCGACTTGGGTTTTGAAAATAAAAACGGGAGTCGCCACCGACCTTTATTTGGTGTGATCGGGCCACCTTTATTTTAATAAAATGTTTAATTTACTAAAACAGTGTTTTTGGTCTACGAAATTTGAGAAAACAGGTTCGGGAGTCGGTTACGTGCGAGGAAGGATTAGCACCCTCGTCACGCCCAAAATTGGTACCAAACTGACTATTTGATGTCGCAATGTCGAAAGTTGGAAATTTAAAAAGAAAATAGGAAATTAATCTTTTTGGAAATATTTTAGTTTTCTCGAATTGAATATCAAGATCTTCTTGTTCCGAAGGAACAAAATATCACATCCAGTACGTAGGACACGATGATTTTGATCCTCGAATACAGGATCATCTCTTAATTCCTGAGATTTATGCATTAAGAGATCAAAAGGATATTCACATGCTTAGCCAAACGAAAGAACCGAAACCCAACACATAGGGCACGTCGTTCCGAATTTCACGAACATAGAATATTGCCTTATTTAAAAAACTTTTGTTTTTGGATAAATATATTAAAAAATTGGGTTACGTTTTAAAAAACTTTACTTAAAGCGTAAATAGGGGTTATGCTCATCTAATAATGGTAACGTAACGCAAATTTGGCGTAACAATAATATAATATACTTAATACATAACATTGGAGTTGTTAATCCAAAATATTAACATGCAGGAATAATAATGATGGTAGTGAAACAATAACATAAACAGTAATAAGATTAATAATAATAGTATGTATATATATATATATATAGTAACATAATAGTAGTAATAATAAGTAATACATATGTATGTAATGTTTAAAAATAATCAAAGATAAGTGAATAAATAACAAATAGATATAATAGATATAAATAATAGATAAATAAAACTTTAGGTGAAAATAAATATAACAAAAAGATAAATGAACACTAAAACAACTGGATAAAAATAAATAAATGAAAGTATAAACTCATCGCACAAAAGATTGAGATTAATTATATGAAGGACGAAATCAAAATCAAAATAAAATCAGAGGAATAAATTATGAATAAAGAGAAGGAAAGGGCTGAATAGAGGGCCAAAAGGACACGCGAGTGAAATTGCAGGGACTGGACGGGAAATTATCCCTATTCCCCACGCGCAGCATCTCAACATGGGCCAGATTTAAAAAATCCCGAAATTTGTGTAGCAAGATTTAAAATAAATAAGAAAATGAAAAGGCAAATAAGGGCGAAATTGGATGCGCCGCAAAAGAGGAGGGATCAATTGCGCAAATTCCCCTTTTTAGGGAATATGCGCTGCCACTTCTGCACCAAACGACAACGTTTTATTCCATGCTTTAAAGGCCAAGTTTTCTGAAACCCTAAACATTTTTTAAAAATGGCAGCCCCCAACTCCTTCTTTCTCTCATCTATTCTCCCCTCTCCGGCCACACATCGCATCACCGCACCACCACCACATCGGCGGCCAGGATGCTCGAAGCTAGACCTCTAGGCCTCCTTTCGAAGCCTTTTTGAAACCTTGACGTTCAGCAATCAGAAATGAAAAGAGGGGACTTTCGGCGACTCTCCACAGGCCGAGTTTTGTCGACGGAGAATGCAGATTCCGACGCCGCAACCGTGGAGATTCAGGTGAGGCTCCTCCCTTTCTTTTTCGATTTTCGTTTTTTCTTTTAAAACAAAATAAAATAAAATAAATAGTAACAGCATCTACTAATCGAAAATAAAAATGAAAAACTGAAATTGACCCTAGAAGTTCTTTTATTTCAGATAGTTCATAAAACGAGAAAAGGAAGCCCCTTTCACAAAGGTTTGTTTTCTATTTCTCCTTGCCGAAACTGAAAAAATCAAAATCAGAATCCCCTCCTTTTGATTTTTACTTTTTCTTTTATACTCGAAAATAAAAGTAAATGAAAATAAATTGTCAGTAGTTGAAAAAAGTAAATCAACCTTCTTTTTATTCCTCTTTTTGCTTTCGGTTTCTGAAGGTGTGTAACAGAGTACAAGATTTCGTTTTTTTTCCTGATTTTCGATCCCCTTTTTTACTGTTTTTTGAGTGGCCTTATAGTCGAAACACCCTACTGTTTTAGTATTCTATTACTTGTTCCATGCTTCTTGGTTCCTGTTGCCTCTGTTTCTCTGCTTGCAGGGTATGGGGAGGCGTTGGTGCGGGGGTGGCAGACGAGGTGCATGGGGTGGCCACGATCGTCAGGGGCGTGGGCACGGGGAACGACGCGCGTGGGAGGCCGAAACGACGCGTGGCGCGTGGTGGCAGGTGAAAGTCCGCGAGAGGCGCGCGTGGCAGAAGCGCGTGGGGATGCGTAGATGGGTTGCGGCGCCTAGGGTTTCCCAGAAACCCTAAGTCTCTAAACCTGTTAAGGTTCTGGGCCTTTTGGGCCATGTAATTTTCCTTGGGCCCGGGCCTCTGTGAATTTGGGTCTGTTTAGACTGACTTTGGGTCAGGTTTTTCAGTGGTTTGATAAGCTTGTGTAATTTGGACTTGTTTGTTCTAATTTGGGCTTGGTATTGATTTTGTAATTGGGCTTAATGGGTCTGATATTTGTTTTTGTAACTGGACACTTCAAGGACTGTTTTATTTATTGGATTTTTTGGCCTTATTTTTTGATTATTCATTTTGGTTTTGGATTTTATTACTCTGCTTATTGGGCTTCGATGGGTCGGGCAAATTTGGGCTCTTACACATTAGAAAGGGATCCTTCTCGCAAAATGATATTCTGCGTTCATGCAAATGTTATTCATACATATCCAATTAGGAGCATTTGATTCGTCTTGATCATGACATCCTAATCATTTGGCATAAGCATAGGCCCATGAAATCGATTCTACACGTCATGTCCCCTAGAGGACGGTGTAGAAAGATTGGTGAATCCACAAATCTCATTTCCCTGAAGTAGCAGTGGAGCAGATTAAAGTTGTAGATCTTATCTCCTTGAAGTTGCAGTGAAGTAGATCGAAGATTGAGGATCTTATCTTCCTGAAGTTGTAGTGGAACAGATTGAAGCCACCAGCCTTATCTCCCTGAAGTTACAGCAGAGCAGAATGAAGACAGCAAATCTTATTTCCCTAGAGTTGTAGTGGAATAGATTAAAGCTACAAATTATGGCGGATCTTATCTTCCTAAAGTTACAATGGAGCAGATTAAAGCCACCAGCCTTATCTCCCTGAAGTTGCAGCGGAGCAAACTGAAGACAGTGAATCTTATTTCACTAGTGGAATAGATTAAAGCTACAAATTATGGCGGATCTTATCTTTCTGAAGTTGCAGTGGAACAGACTGAAGCCACCAGCCTTATCTACCTGAAGTTGCAGCGGAGCAGACTGAAGACAGTGAATCTTATTTCCCTGGCGTTACAGTGGAATAGATTAAAGCTACAAATTATGGCGAATCTTATCTTTCTAAAGTTGCAGTGGAGTAGATTGAAGCCACGAGTTATAAACCTTATACCCCTGAGGTTGCAGTGAAGCAGTTGCAGTGGAGTAGATTCAAGCTACAAGTCTTATCTCCCTGAAGTTGCAGTGAAGCGGATCGAAGCACCAATTCCTATACCTCTGAAGTTGCAGTAGGATGGAATGAAGCTACTCGAAAAAGAGAAGCACCAAAAGAAGTCAAAACTCGGCAAGAACAGGCAAAATTGGCCCTTTTAAAGTCTTTGCTTCATTTCTCGTTACATGACAATAAGCAAAGAGGGGCAGCTGTAAGGCCCAATTTCTGTCCGGGCCAAATTAACCTAAAATAAATAAATAAAACAGATTAAACAGTCTAGTTTTATTATTATTATTATTACAAACCCAATAAAATAGCAGGCCCAAAATCCCTAATGGCCCAAATTTCAAACCCTAAACCTAATCAGTCAAACCCAATACAAGCCCAATAATAAACCCTAACCCAAATTCAAGCCCACAACAGTTAAGTTTTCAAAACTGAAAACCAAACCCTAGGAAGACTTCAGTCATCGTTCCCCCCACACGCGCCCTGCATACCTCCGTACACTCCATGCGCACCACCACGTCCGCACGCCTTCCTACACTGCCACGTATGGCCTCCGTACCTGCAAAAAAGGACAGACAAACAACACAGCAAACAGAGAACAACAAAAAAAGAAAACGTTGTATTTTATTTTATTTTCGATTTCGGCTTTAAAAATCAGAAGAAACTATTGTATTTTTTTTACACACAAAATATCAGAATCAATATGAAAAGAATCAGATTTAAAGGTGATTTTTTTATTTCGTTTGAAGTTCTAATTTTTTTCATTTTCTCATTTTTATACAAAAAAAAACAACAGAAGGAAAAAATTACAGTTTTCTCCGTGTCTCACCACCATCGGAACACTTCTCCGTTCGCGAGAGCCGCAGGATTCCTTTAAAGTCAAAGTTTGGGCTTTGGGATATGATGAGACTATGGCCATATTCTTCCCTCTTTTAGGCTTTCGCCTTTGGTCCCGAAACCCAGGGCTAAAAAGGGAAGAAAATTGGCCAGAAAAGGGTTCCTTTTAGGAACTTCGGCCGCCGTATACAGTGGCAGACCAGCGACGGTGCAAGCTTGGGCTAAAACCCTAGCAAAGAAAAGAACCCCCCTTTTTTGTTTTTTTTTAACAAAGCAGCATAAATGAATTTTTTTTTCTCTTTTATAGGCCCTTGGAAAGACGTCGTTTAGGGCCTGTTTCAGTGGCCTCAAAACGGCACCGTTTAGTCAATGACCCGCGCGCCGACCAAACCTAGTCCCAGGAACCGCACATTTTTAATAGAGAGGCTAATTGCGCTTTTAGCCCCTCCGCTTTTTTATGGTTTTGCAATTAAGTTTTTTCGATCTTTTAATTTTTACCTCGTATTCGATTGCGATTTCAATTAGGTCCATATTCGAACAATGTTGTTTTGGATGGTGGAGATTAATTGCCCTTTTGGTCCCTCCTTGTTATTCGCGCGTTCAATGTGGTCCTTTTCCTTTTTATTTATTTCAGATTTGCCCCGAACTGCGATTTTAAGTTCAATTTAATCCATTCTTTTATTTCTTTTGTTATTTTTGACATTTTATTATTAATTGAATGTTATTATTATTAATATTATTATCTTTTTAGTTGTGTTTATTTGTTCTTATTATTGTTTTGATAAATTAATTAATTTTAATTATTATTGTCATTATTATTATTACTACTATTACTATTACTTTTATTGTTACTTCTATTATTATTATTATTTTTAATATTATTATTACTATTATTATATTCATTTTTATTATTACTTTCCTTACTATTAACCTTGTTATTATTACTATTATTTCCATAATATTTATTTGCTCAATATTTTTTTTAAATACACTTATTCATTAATCAGTTTATTACTTATTTATTTATATCTTTCTATATATTTTAAAACTTCAAAATTCTTTATTATTATTAATGCCACCATCATTATTATTAACATCATGATTTTTTTTAGTTTGTGTTACACTACACTTGTTTATTTATTTGTTTAATATTAATCCTTTAGTCCTAAATTTTTAGTTATTATTATTATTATTATTATTATTATTATTATTATTATTATTATTATTATTATTATTATTATTATTATTATTCGTGTATTTTGGCTTGTTATTTTATCTTCGTCCTTTATATTGTCATGAATTAATGTATTTATTATTAGCATGTTATGCATATTAGAACCGTAATTCATTTTTTGCATTTTACCATAAAATTGTGTTACATTAATCTTTGTCCGATACAAAATTTTTTATTAAGCAATTTTTTGTAATTCGAGATTTGAGAAATCGTACCCTAACTTACTGGGTTTCGATTTTTCTCGTCGAGCCTAAAGAACCGATTATCTTTTTTAAAAATCAAAGCATATAAGTTAAATAAAAGCTTATCCTCGGGAATTCAAAAATGTTGTGTCCTAACTTACTGGATGTGACATTTTGTTATCTCGAGATAAGGATTTCTAAAAATAAATGCAATATTCTGTATTTGGAATTTTGAGAAATTGTGCACTAACTTACTGGGTTCCGATTTTTCATTTGACCCAAATAACCGAATATCCTTCTTAAACATAAATGCATGAGTCCTAAAAGTCATAAGACAAGCTTAGTTTCGAGGATTTGAAATGTCGCATCCTAACTCATTGGGCGTGACATTTTACTTCTTCGAAATAATAGGTCTTAGCATCCAGTTTAATTTATTCAAATTTTCTTTTAAATAAAGAGAATTGTATTTTAAAATCTTTTCAAATTTTTGACATTAAGACGTTAATTAATCAATTAGGTACCAATTTTGGGCGTTACGAGGGTGCTAATCCCTCCTCGTGCGTAACCGACTTCCGAACCCATTTTCTCGAATTTTGTAGGCCAAAATCATTGTTTTAATAAATCAAAATGTTTTAATGATCAATCTCGAAGTGATTTGATCACACCTCGAAAAAAGATTGGTGGCGACTCCATTTTCGTTTTTTAAAGTCGACCCTATTTTTTTTTCAAAAAAAAATGGTTTCGACATAAGGTTTAACTAATATTAAGTTGCATCATAGGATTGAATTATGATATAAGAATATAACTTATATTAATATGTAATCTAAAATGTTCATAGTCTAAGGAATCAAAATTGAACAATTGATTCAAGAGGCTATTATGTTGTTTATCAAGTTCAATTGCACAGATACCTTGTCTTGGGCATTGGAGTATATGACAACCAGAAAAATAGAGACATAAGTGTGATTGTTTGGATTTACAATATATTAGACAATAGCCAAGTTGAATTTACTCTGGATCCATTTATGAATTTATTCACCTGTGAAATCTACCTCAATCCTAAATAAGTGAGTGACTATATGTATGTAACTCATATACTTTGCATATTGAAAGCTTGCACTCAGTTGGTATATTAAAGTCAAAAGCTGGTATGTTGGGTATATAACTTATGTACATGACTTCACTTACAATAGTGAAATTCATAACACAATTAAAGAGTAAATGGTATCCTATCATAGGCATTGCATGAATTATGAAAAGGAAACGTGACTGAGGTGTTGGAAAAATCAGTTTGAAAACAACAAAATAGTGCAGAAAGAAATTTTTAAAAAATATTTCAAAATTGACCAGTTGTGATGTTTGTGACAATAAACCCATTTACTAGGATTATACCTAAGTTTTCTTTGAGGTAGAATGGATTGTTCCTGGCTTTCTACCAATCTACCTTCTCCACTATCCTTGTCCTCGATTTGCTAGAGTTTGGGCGCTAACAAGAAATCGACAAAAACAGTAACACCCCATATTCGGCCTAAACAGTAAGATCAAATCTGGAGTCTACATCAAAACGTTTAAGAAAACCAACATTAAAGGAATTTAAAGTTCGTCATTTAGAAAACACCAAACCAGTTAAACCAACATGGAAATTTGAACTTACAAACTGAAATCCAAAATAAAACATATGTTGATTCAAAGTTAAGCAAATAGTAAAATGTCTAGTAAGGAAAGATGACCGAGCTCCTAATATGCTGAGCCTCCTAACTTTGTGGGTTACTTGCAAAGCAGTCAACAAATAAAATGAGTTTATAACTCAATGTGTGTAATCGATATATAGGCAAAACAACAATAAAGTTATGATAATAATTGCCCAATTTCAGAGACAGAACCAGAAACAGATGACACTCAATAATATCGTAACCATTTAGGTAACATGCAAAACAAATCAAATACAGATGCAAAACATACCCAATACAGATGCAGTTTCCTACCCCCATCTGCTACACACCATCTCCGACCATCCCAACACACTATATAAGGTATTAAGTACCCATCCAGCCCTACACACTAATTAGTGTTGATATGTCAAATTTTACAATGATCATGGACTAGCTATCAAATCAGTACGCAATAAATCGCTAGAAACAAATACAGATTTGTGGCTTAACCACTCAATTCGACAAATCATTAAATTGCCAGAACATACTTTTTTATATCATTCCTACCCAATGCAGATATAGTTCACAGATATCAGTTATCAATGATGCACATACCAATATTCACATGTAAATCACAGTCAGATATTACAGATCATTACCATTTAACAATTGTTGCATCAATTATATGTACAGATAATCAATTATTTAACCTTAGAGTATTGGATATCAATTATACAGTATAATTCAGAGCATACAGACCCTACAGAAGGCCTGCACTTGATTTGAATGTCACTATTGGCCCTAGGAAAAATTTCAATATTTTGGCCCACACGCCCGTGTGGATTTACACTGCTTAGGTGTATAGGCTGTGTGGGCCACACACCCCAACACACGCCCATGTGGCCCTCTTAATTCCATACACAACTGTGTCCCTAGCCTATGTGACCCTAAATAAAAAATAATGATTTACACGGCCTGTACACACGCCCGCGTCTTTGGCCTGCGTGACCCTAAATCACAAACAGTGAGTTACACGACCTGGACACACGCCAGTGTCCCTGGCTCGTGTGACTCTAAATCAAAAATAGTGAGTTACATGACCTGTCAAATGACTTGGGTGTGGCATTGACAACCATGTTTTTTGGTGTTAGAAAATCGCAGAAAACTAGGTCTTCGGTACACACTTGCTATAAATTTGACGTAGAAGCAACAGAGAACACTCCGAAACCTAAAAACAACAAACAATTATCTAATTACACGATTTAATCGGACTTACAAAACTAATTAAATAATCAATCAAAACATGTTAAAAACATCGACGCAAACCCCCAACTCAAAAATGATCGTTACCTTTGCATGATAAGACAATTCACGAGCCTAAGGCATCTGGGGAACCGTTTTCCTCAAGCCCTTCTCCTAACGAACACTAATTGAGCGTTTAGACAGAGAAATTGAGCAATTCACTTAGAAGACCAATTTTTAACAAAAAATGAATGATAATGAACTTTAGCAGAAATTTAACACCAGAACTTACAGAAATGACTTCTAGTAAAAGAATAATGAAAAACGAAACTTTCTCGACAAGAAAAACAAAATTTAACATGTAGAATTTGAGAACTAAGCGACGAAAATTGAAAAGAAGAAAAGAAAAGGAAAGGGAACGAATGAGGGAAAGAGGGAAGAAGAAAGTTACGTTAACATAAAAAATAAAAATAAAAGATTTATTTCAAAAGCAAAACTTGTAACACCCCTTACCTGTATTCGACGCCGGAATAGGGTACGAGGCATTACCGGACTCACATCATAAGAAATCACACAATTCTGAGACGTAAAATTTTGTCCAAATTAAAACCATTCATTTTCAGTCATAAAGTCCCTTATACAAACCCATGAGGCCCAAAACATGCTTTGGAGGTGGTTCGGGACTATATCAAGAACTTTAGAAATTTTTACAAAACTTAGAAAATTTTTGCTAGATGCAGGGCTCACATGCCCGTATGATCCAAAGGATATGCCCGTGTTTTAGACCGTGTTCAAATTAGGGTGCTCTCTGACTTGTGCCACATGGCCGTGCCACACGTCCGTGTGCTAGGCCGTGTAGCACATATGGCTGAGACACACGCCCGTGTCTCTACCCGTGTGCTCAATTCTGGACATTATGTTTTTTTAAAAATTAAGGTGCAGGGGACACACGGCCAGAACACATGCCCGTGGGGTGAACCGTGTGTCACACACGGCCTAGACACACGCCCGTGTGTCTATCCGTGTGGACAAAATAAAGGCTATTTACCAAGCACATTTTCCACCCTTGTACACACATACACTTACACCAATTCAAGGCACATACATAACATACTTAGGTAAGCAAATCATCCACAATTATGACCAACACAATATCCACATTTATCATACTCACAACATTTATTAATCCACAATTAACTACTTTTAAGATACCTAATTGTACACCACTTTATCATCTCATCAATGGACCACATTGCCACACATCTCACATTCATGTCATAAATCACATTTCTATTATTCACCAAGCATATCATGACCATATCTCCAAAGATATTAGCACACACACACATACACAAACATACACACACACACACACATACTTAGGCTTGCAACCATGATAGCCCAAATAAACCAATCTACATGGCCAAATATCAAAACAAGCCTTTGACAATCACAAGCCAACACATTGGCTACAATCACAATGACACATTTAACAAAATGAAAAATTCCCTATACATGCCTTAAACTCAAAATACTTGAATTCATCAATACCCAAAGTGATAACTTGATTGTGTGATAGGATCTTCGACGACCTCCAATCCGAGCTAGCTCAATGACACTATAAAACATGGGAAAGGAAGGGGGTAAGCTATATAGCTCAGTAAGTTCATATGCAAATAATACAAAACATTATTCAAACATTTGACATATAAATAACTTAACATATATTAACATAAATGTCATTAAAACTTCATAAGAGTCACATGAACATAAATGTCATTTAATATCAACATAATAGTCATATACCAATACCTCATCATATGAATAACATAGCGCATATAAACCTAAATATCATTGAACTTCATGAGCATAACTTATTCAATCACATCCTTACCAATTGTTCATCATATACCGAATCCATTTTCTTTGAGTTTTTTTGTACATACTTGTACCAACTCGTAACATAATCACACACTTTCTCATCTTCAACATACCCGTTGAACATTTCGTCAACATTTCCCGTTGTACCATTTGGAATACTAAATGATACCCGCGTATCTAGTACATACAGTACTATATCAATGCCATATCCCATTTTTGGTCTTACATGTAATCTCGTATCGATGCCAATAGCCCAGGTATGGTCTTATATGAAGTTTCATATCGATGCCATATCCCAGATATGGTCTTACATGTAATCTCAGTAACCCTAATGTCATGACATTTGTATCCTATCTATTCCTAAGGTTCAACCGGGATTTACTCGTTTTCGAAACTTCATCAATTTTATTCATAGAGTTAATCATAGAATTCATGCAATAACAAAACATTATAAATACAATTATAACATTGCATTATTTACATACAAACTTACCTAGATACAAAATTAGTAGAAATTGACCTAATCATCAAACACTTTGGTTTTCCCCCGAACTCCGTTTTTTCTTGATCTATAATACCGAATTCATCTCATTTAATTATCACATTATTCATTTCAGTAAAAAAGCCACATTATGGCAAAATTACAATTTTGCCCCTAAACTTTTAACATTTTACAATTTTGTCCCTAGGCTCGTAAAATGATTTTCATTCAATTTTTTAAAACCCAAGCCTAGCCGAACCATTTTCATACTCATAACAGCCCACATTTCTCATTTATTCACATTTTTCTACTCATTTTATAACTTCTACAAATAAGTTTTTTTTGACATTTTTACTGAAAATCACTTAGCAAAATTCGTTTAACAAACAACAAACATGCATTTTCTACCATCAAACATCAAAATACATACATTTTTAATGTGGGTCAAACCCTAGACCTTGATCATTTCTTAAATTAGTGGTAGAAATAGATAGATCGAGTTACAATGACTTCAAAAATGTAAAGAACATTAAAAACGAGGCAAGAATAGACTTACAATCGAGCTTGAAAGCTTGACAAACCCTAGCCATGGTTTCTCTTTGTAAAATTCGACCATGGGGAAGAAGATGGACAAATTTGGCTTTTTAATTCATTTTAATTACCAAATTACTAAAATGCCCTTAAAAAAACTTTAAAAACATACCAAACCATGTCCATTTTTGTCCACCAACTTAACCAACGGTCTAATTACCATTTAAGGACCTCTAATTTAAAATCTCATAGCAATTAGACACCTTTAACTTATAGAATTCAAGTTTTGTACTTTTTGCAATTTAGTCCTTTTAACTAAATTGAGTGCCCAAACGTTATAATTTTCGAACGAAATTTTCACGAAATCATTTCATAAAACTGTAGACCAAAAAAATATAATAAAAACAAATTTTTCTATGTCAGATTTGTGGTCCCGAAACCACTATTTCGACTAGACCCAAAATTAGGTTGTTACAACTCTCCTCCCCTTTAGGGATTTTTGTCCCCGAAAATCTTACCGGAATATAAATTCAATTTCCACGTAGACTCCTCTATCTTGTGACATTGCCAAAGAACCCTCACTAAAGTTATGCTTTTATTTCCCAACTTTTTAATCTCTCGTGTCAATATTTTGATCGATTCTTCGTTATAGAACACATTGGTTGAATCTTAATCCATATCGGAGAATTCATACTCAAAGAGTCCAATCGGTACCATCGCAACATAGGTACACAAAACACATTTTGAATCCTTTTCCAAGGCAATACTTTCAGAAGCATGCTATCGCTGAACGGGAATTTCATATCCTCATGTTTCATATTCACATAAGTTTTCTGACAATCTGAAGTGGGTTCTAAACTGCCAGGAATCACTTTTACTTTCTGTACGATTTCTGATCGGATAGTCTCCAAAACATATAACTCAACTAATTTATCATGTTACATACTCGATCACCAGAACATCTATTTCAAATAACTGTACATTTTATTACTCCCTGAATGAACAAACGAGCTACTACTGAGCTTGGTACAAAATTTTCTGCATAAGCTCTGAATTACTCAGTGCGCAAATTCTATCTCAGAATAATGATAACAGTCATCAGATCCAACCTGAAATTCAGAATCAAAAGTCATCTCACGTTATACTCGTTTAGTTTACTACTCACTATCACATTCCTGAGGTTCTCAACCTTGTAAAGGAAACATCGCTTTAACTTCTAGTTTAGCTAGATTCAGACCGTCATCAAATAAAATTAATCCTGTATCCAATACCCACAAAATAATAAAAGGTTTTCCATTCAAGCATTTGCAACGATATTTGCTCTCCCAAAGGTTAATAGATAACTACTCGCAATCTTTCAATAGTTCAAGCCATCTATACTATTTTAAATTCAGATCCTTCTGTGACATTACATACTTTAAACTCTTGGGATCAAGAAACATATGACATTTTTCGTCGGACAACCAATTTCATCAAATTCTCAACACAAACATAAAAAGTGGCCGACTCTAAATTACCCGTCGGACAGTTCCTTTCATGTGACTTTAACCGTCTAAAAGCATAAACTATCAATTTACATTATTGTATTAAAACACATTCCAATCCGTTTGATAGTGCATCGCTAAAATATCACAAATTCTTTACTCAATTTAAACTGAACCCAAAACCAGTGTTTCGGTTAGTAACACCTTCAGCTGTTTTCAACTTTGCTAACATGCAACAGACCATTCAAACTTTCATAAATGTGATAACTTTATCAATCAAAACAGCTTTAACTCATAATAATATCATCCAATTAGAACTGATCTAATAGGTATGTCCTTGTATCACACCCTTTTTGAATATAAATTCTTCATTCAGACTGTTCGTCAATTTACCCACAAATCTACAAGATTTTATCCTCTTACCTGAGGATAAACTTAAATGCATATAACTCTTATTACTTTTCAACTGACTAGCTTGCTCAGATAAAACAACTGATTTGATCTCAACTATCAAATAATAACAAATCAAAATACTCATTTCTTCATGCTGTTAAACAACTCAAACATACAATCTTTTATATTTCCCTTAACATGCTAATCAAAGATCTTCACAACTACGTCAACTCAAGAAAACAAAATATCCTGATTGAACTCATTGGCCCTAATCAAACTTACAAGAGAAAAGAAAACCATCATACAATTTGAGCTTGAGCTTCCACTATCTATACCTTTGCCGATGTCGATTCCTTTCACGAAAAGAGAAATCCCAATACCAGAATCACCATGTTCCTATGATCGAACTAGAAATACACCCATAATAGATACAGTTATCACAAGCCAAAGAGCACACTTTAAAGAAGAGCCATGATTGATAATTTACGAAATAAGGATGATAAGAAAACTGAGATAAAGAAATTCAAGATGCGATATCATACTGGAAGTCCAAGAACATAACTCATAAGAAACTAATAAAGATCTTTATGATTCCTCAGAGAAAACCAGAAGAAAAACAATGCTTATACGCTCTGGAATCAATTGTAACAGAGATAATATATTTTCCAAATATATATTCAAAACAAAACAACATCCAGTAGAAACAGAAGAATATCTTCATAATAAATTTTCACCAACAACTTTTATTTCAAACGTTATAGAATAGAATCCCAAGACAGATAAGAAATGCTTCTCATCAACCAACCAAACATCAGAGCTTTCATTTATCATTATAATCATCTAGCATTCTCATACGATAAGAATTTCATCAGAAAACGAACAACCACATATATCTCTGAGGATAAATGAATACATAAAATACCTAAGAGAGATCATCATAATCTATTCAATTTCAACTGTTACACTCAGACATTTTTACGATTCAAATATCATTTCTCTGACTAATTTTTTCATCACTAATCCCATATTATTCCATTCACTAACGAAAATCAATCCGGAGGAATTTCCAGCAAATACATACTTTAGACATCATACCTGAATGAGTCGATTAGCCGATATTAACTTTTCTTTAACAATGACATCGCGAAATCCGAATGATCTTTAGAATAACCTGGCATCTTTTTTTTTCCAGATTTGTATTCACTTGTCAAACTATTCTTAACTCTGACCATATTATTAGTCATTCCGCTACTGAACTCTTTAGTCTCTTAGTTGTGAGCTCATTCAACTCAAATCTCGTGAAATTTCGTTATAAAATACCACATTGGTAAGGGGGTGAGGTTGTAAAGCCTCTAGCCCGACTCTCATAAATACACACATATAACTTAGCATTCATCATCAACATAATATTTTCACAAAAATATAATTCACTTCAAGCTAATTAACATACATATTTATGTTACACGAACTTTCCGATTATCTTATTCAAACAAGTGTACTTAATATACATTCCATAAATTTTGTATAAGTTTACTTATCGCATTCACTTAATCAAACAAGTTAGGCACATAATATCATATGAATGCCAAACAACATGGATGAGCTTATCACATTATAAACTTCCATTTCACTTTGCCTTTCCATATTTCAAGAATAATTCCCATTGAACTATTGTAATTTCGATGGATACTCGAGTGGTATACTCAAGGTATGCATGTCAACAATCCGTCAATTCATATTCAAAAGTGCCCTTTTGACACATATTCATAAAGCCCACTTTCGAGCTACATATGATATAACAGGATTGCCATTCTAGGCTAAATCCTTTCAGTAACTTATGCTCGAGAGGGCTTAATTCAGGATTACCCTTCCAGGCTAAATCCTTTTTGCAACATTTAAAAGATTTTATCCGTTTCATAAAATCACCATAATCCATCGAAATACAATGTTCAACTGGAATAATGACATTTCATCCACATTTCTCAACTTACAGTTATTTCATGTTGTACATCATCACATACATATCATCAACTATTATTCATACCTTTCCAAGTTTCGACTCATCACAAACATATTTTCAAATATCTTAGTATCACTTTCAGCGTTTTCGAAAATAGCTCGGTTGGAAAGTATCTCTGCCTCAACAAAACAATTTCATCAGAGTTGGGAGATATCACACTATCACAGGTAGTAATATGGCATGTATAACTAGACTCACATACGCTACGTTAGTCCAAGAATCGACTAAACCATAGCTTTGATACCACTAAATGTAACACCCCTTACTCGTACTCGACGCTGGAACAGGGTACGAGGCATTAGCAGACTCACATCACAAGCAATCACACAATTCCGAGACGTAAAATTTCGACCAAATTAAAACCATTCATATTCAAACATAAAGTCCCTTATACGAGCCCACGAGGCCGAAAACATGCTTTGGAGGTGGTTCAAGACTAAACCGAGAACTTTAGAAATTTTTACAAAAATTAGAAAATTTTTGTTAGATGCAGGGCTCACACGCCCGTGTGATCCAAGGGACACGCACGTATTCAAATTAGGGTGCTCTCTGACTTGTGCCACACGGCCGTGTGCTACGCCGTGTAGCACACACGACTGAGACACACGCCCGTGTCTCTGCTCGTGTTCTCAATTCTGGACATTATTTTTTTTTTTTCAAAATTAAGGTGCAGGGGACACACGGCCAGAACACAAGCTCGTGGGACAGATCGTGTGTCACACATGGCCTAGACACACGCCCGTGTGTCTACATGTGTGGACAAAATAAAGGCTATTTACCAAGCCATTTGCCACCCTTGTACACACATACACTTACACCAATTCAAGGCACATACATAGCATACTTAGGTAAGCAAATCATCCACAATTATGACCAACACAATATCCACATTTATCATACTCACAACATTTATCATCTTATCATCTTATCATCTTATCAATAGACCATATTGCCAAACATCTCACATTCATGTCATAAATCACATTTCTATCATCAACTAAGAATATCATGACCATATCACCAAAGATATTAGCACAC
Source organism: Gossypium australe (assembly GCA_005393395.2). Classification (NCBI taxonomy): domain Eukaryota; kingdom Viridiplantae; phylum Streptophyta; class Magnoliopsida; order Malvales; family Malvaceae; genus Gossypium; species Gossypium australe. The sequence continues at coordinate 93,128,325 of CM016621.1, read as the reverse complement.
AGACACACACACACACACACACACACATATACTTATATATATACTTAGGCTTACAACCATGATAGCCTAAATAAACCAATCTACATGGCCAAATATCAAAACAAGCCTTTGACAATCACAAGCCAACACATTGGCTACAATCACAATGACACATTTAACAAAATGACAAAGTCCCTATACATGCCATAAACTCAAAATACTTGAATTCATCATTACCCAAAGTGATAGCTTGATAGTGTGATAGGATCTTTGGCGACCTCCAATCCGAGCTAGCTCAATGACACTATAAAACATGGGAAAGGAAGGGGGTAAGCTATATAGCTTAATAAGTTCATATGCAAATAATACAAAACATTATTCATACATTTGACATATAAATAACTTAACATATATTAACATAAATGCCATTAAAACTTCATAAAAGTCACATGAACATAAATGTCATTTAATATCAACATAACACATATCAACATAATAGTCATATACCAATACCTCATCATATGAATAACATAGCACATATCAACCTAAATATCATTGAACTTCATGAGCATAACTTATTCAATCACAACCTTACCAATTGTTCATCATAAACCGAATCCATTTTCTTTGAGTTTTTTTGTACATACTTGTACCAGCTTGTAACATAATCACGCACTTTCTCATCTTCAACATACCCATTGAACATTTCGTCAACATTTCCCGTTGAACCATTTGGAATACTAAAGGATACTCAGGAATCTCGTACATGCAGTATTATATCAATGTCATATCCCATATATGGTCTTACATGTAATCTCGTATCGATGCCAATAGCCCAGCTATGGTCTTATACGAAGTTTCATATCGATGCCATATCCCATATATGGTCTTACACGTAATCTCAGTAACCCGAATGTCATGACATTTGTGTCCTATCTATTCCTAAGGTTCAACCGGGATTTACTCGTTCGTCGAAACTTCATCAATTTCATCCATAGAGTCAGTCATAAAATTCATGCAATAACAAAACATTATAAATACAAGTATAACATTGCATTATTTACATACAAACTTACCTTGATACAAAAATAGCGGAAATGGACCTAATCGTCAAACACTTTGGTTTTCCCCCAATCTAGACCCGAACTCGATTTTTTCTGGATCTATAATACCGAATTCATCCCATTTAATCATCAAATTATTCATTTCAGCCCAAAAGTCACATTATGGCAAAATTACAATTTTACCCCTAAACTTTTGACATTTTAAAATTTAGTCCCTAGGCTCGTAAAATTATTTTCATTCAATTTTTTCAAAACCCAAGCCTAGCGAACCATTTTCATACTCATAACAGCCCACATTTCTCATTTATTCACATTTTTCTACTCATTTTATAACTTTTACAAATAAGTCCTTTTTGACATTTTTACCGAAAATCACTTAGCAAAACTCGTTTAACAAACAAAAAACATGCATTTTCTACCATCAAACATCAAAATACACACATGTCTAATATGGGTCAAACCCTAGACCTTGATCATTTCTTAAATTAGTGGTAGAAATAGATAGATTGGGTTACAATGACTTCAAAAATGTAAAGAACATTAAAAACGGGGCAAGAACAAACTTACAATCGAGCTTGAAAGCTTGACAAACCCTAGCCATGGTTTCTCCTTGTAAAATTCAGCCATGGGGAAGAAGATGGACAAATTTGGCTTTATTTTGGCTTTTTAATTCATTTTAATTACCAAATTACTAAAATGCCCTAAATAAAAACTTTAGAAACATATCAAACCATGTCCATTTTTGTCCACCAACTTAACCAATGGTCTAATTACAATTTAAGGACCTCTAATTTAAAATCTCATAGAAATTGGACACCTTTAACATATAGAATTCAAGTTTTTCACTTTTTTGCAATTTAGTCCTTTTAACTAAATTGAGTACCCAAACGTCAAAATTTTTGAATGAAATTTTCACGAAATCATTTCATAAAACTGTAGACCATAAAAATATAATAAAAATAAAATTTTCTACGTCAGATTTTTGGTCTAGAAACCACTTTTCTGACTAGACCCAAAATTGGGCTGTTACAAAACTAACTAATCCCATAAAGTACAAAAACATATCTCTACTTCACTTACGCAGAGACTCGAACTCAAGACTACAGGGCAAATAGAATCTAAACCATCGAACCAGCAGGCTTATTCTTGACACAGATTCACACAGAAATAAACTTAAGTCCAACATTCAAGGATAAGGGTCAAACAAAACAAAACAACCAAAACTCCCAAAAGTGATATTTGAACCCCTGACCTCTAATGTAACAGTCTGGATTTAGCTAAATCAGAACAGTGGTTTTGAAACCACAAATCCGATGTCAGAAAATTATTCTAATATTATTTTATGTGTTTACAGCATGACAGCATGTATGTGTGAAAATTTTGTGAGCTAATTTTATCGTTTAATTGCTCAATTTGAGAAAAAAAGACTAAATCGCGTAAAATGCAAAAGTAGCATTCTATTAGTTAAAGGTGTTTAATTGCTATGATTTATTAAATGAAAGGTCCTTATGATGTTATTAGACCATTGATAGTGGAATTTGACATAGATGGCCTTATATTAGATGATTTAAATGTTTTATTAATAAGGTTAGTTTAGTAAATTAGTAATTAATAGTAAAATAAAACAAAACAAAGGTTGTATCATCTTCAACCTTGTATATTTCCATCAAAAAATTGAAGAAAAGAAAAGAAGTTAGGGCTTTAAACATTCGGCACTTGTGAGCTTTAATTAGTAAGTGTTTTGAGCTCGATTTTTGATGATTTCTATATTTTGTGATCGTTGCTTCGTATTCTAGCTAACCCGTGCCTTAATTTTTGAATTTGTTCATGATTTCATGAAGTGCCATTGATGAATATTTGAGTTATTTGATTTTTAATGTTGAAATATGAAAGCTTGATGATATATTTTAATGTGTTGTAAAGTGATTTTTGACAAAAATTTCAAATAGGGATTAAATTGTGAAATATGTAAATTGAGGATTTGAAATGTGGAATAAATGAAAGTTTTGGGCTACTAAGGACCTATGTGAAATTCGGACAAGCTTAGGTTTAATGAAAATTTGTGAATTTTGTATATTTGTGAAATAGGGACTAAATTGAATAAATGTGAAAGTTTAGGGGCTAATGTGTAAAAATGCCTAAATATGTGTTCAAGGATTAATTTGAATGAGTAGGTGATTAAATGAGTTATTTTTGAATACATATAGATCAAGAAAGAAAGAAATCAGATTTAGATCGGGGAAAATCAAAGGTTATCGAGTAGTTGATCCGGTCCGTCTATCCTGAATACGAGGTAAGTTCATATGCAAATAAATGTCTTTAAATTGAATTATATAAGTTTATTTGCCATTGAACTGCATTGAAAGTTGAGTAATCAAATACGAGCAAGAATCAACAGAGTTACAACATCCGTAAGTACCGTACGAACCTTAGGAATAGTATAGGATTTAAATGTCATGACATTAGAATTATCGTTATGTGATTACGTGTAAGACCATGTCTGGGACATTGACATCGTTATGTGATTTCGTGTAAGACCATAGCTGGGTTGTTGGCATCAATATGTGATAACATGTAAGACCATATCTAGGATATGGCATTGTATGAGATATATGTGATTTCTGGGTATCCTTATTGATTTCGAAAGGTTCAACGGGCAAAGTCAAGACGAGAAAGAATGTGTAATTGAATTAAGTGATACATGCACGTATGAGATTCATACGAGTATTAAAAAGGGAAGTATTTGATGAATGTATATGTGTTTCTTGGATAAGTATGCATTGGGAAAGGTTTGTGAATTTATATGCACATATTCATAATTTGTATATTTGATAAAAATGATGTTGTTTCATGAGGTAATTTTATTTGTATATGGCTTACTAAGCTTTTAAAGCTTACTCTATGTGTTCTTTCCCTATTTTATACATAATCGAAACTAGCTCGGATCCAGGAATAGTCAGAGACTTCATCGCACTATCGATCATCTATTTTGGTACTTTTGAATCTATGTATAATATGGTATATGGCATGTATAGGCATAAAATGATGATTGTGTAATTTGATAGATGTGAAATTTGGCCATTTAGGTTGGCATAAAATGATGAACTTGATGATGCTTGTGAATGTGCAAATAGTACTACTTCTAATGTTTGGTAATAGACGCATAATGAATGGATGGGATTGAAGTAGTTATGAATGTTTGGATTAGTTATGCTAAATGAATTATACATGTGAATTATGCTTAGAAAAGCAAGTTATATTGTTTGGTATTTGAATAGGTAAATGATATGGAATTGAGTATTGAAATAGTTGAAATGGATATGGTATGATTATGTATTGGTTGATGAACTTTGGCTGCATATTTGTGTCTTAAATTGATGTCATTTGAGCTTGTGTAGGTATGTACAAAAAAGGTGGAAAATTGGCTTTGCAAATGGCCTATTTTTGTCCACACGGGCAGAGACAAGGGCGTGTGTCTCAGTCGTGTGCGACACACGGTCATGCTACATGGCTATGTGTCCCCTGGTGTTGAAATTGAATTGAAGTCAATATATTCCACATGGCCTCACACACGGATATGTGACTGGCCATGTGGTACAAGTCAGTATACCCCTTAAATGGCACACGGCCTAGCACACGGTCCTGTGACTTGGCCGTGTTGCATAAGTCAGTATACCTTATAGGATTGGCACGGCCTAGTACACGGCCTGGCACACGAGCGTGTGTGGCCATTTTGAAGGGCACACAGACTAGACACACGGGCGTGTGGTCAACCGTGTGACCCAAATCAGTATGTATGCCCTGTTTTCACACGGCTTGGGACACTGGCATGTGTGGAGCCGTGTCAGGCACACGGCCTGTTCACACGGGCGTGTGACCCTTGTATGTTTGAAAATTTTCTAAGTCTTCGAGATTTTTTGTATGTTATCGGTTTAGTCCCGAACCACTTCTAAAGCATGTTTAAGGCCTCGTAAGCTTTTATAAGGGACAATGTGATTATGATTGAATGGTTTTTGAGAATGGATGCATAAACTTATGTTAAATGATATGTATTTATCAGTAATACCTCGTAACCCTATTTTAACAATGAATATAGGTGAGGGGTGTTACATCTAACACACAAGCGGAGCACTTAGCCATAAACACAGAAACTTAATTATATCATAATTTAACAAACAACGCCCAAATTTTTTGGGTGTTACAACTCTCTCCCCCTAAAAGAAATTTTCTCTCCCCTAAAAGAAATTTTGACATCAAAATTTACTTGACTTAAACAGATAGGGGTATTGCTAACAAATTGTGTCCTTAGGTTCCCAAGTAGCTTCCTCCATACTATGATTCCATTAAAGAACCTTAATCAGAGGAATGGTTTTTCTCCTCAAGACCTTAATGTCTCGATCCAGAATCTGAATAGGTTCTTCCTCAAAAGTCAGATCTGATCTCACATCAATCTCCTTTACAGGGATGATGTGAGAAGGGTCAGACCGATACCGTCTAAACATTGAAACATGGAACACATCATGAATCCGACCTAACTCAAGAGGTAACACTAACTGATAAGTGACAGGTCTAATGCATTTTAAAATATGGTAAGGTCCAATGAACCTTGGGCTCAATTTGCCCTTACGTCTGAACTTAAGAACCTTTTTTCACAGAGAAACCTTCAGAAACACCTAATCACCCATAAAATACTCAATATCTTTTCTCTTAAGACTGACATACGATTTATGTTGATCAAAAGTTACCTTAAGATGATCACGAATCAATCTAACAGTATTCTCAGTCTCAAAACTAGCTCGAGACCCAAAACTCGATGTTCACCTAACTCAGTCCAACATAAAAGGGTTCGACACTAACGACCATATAAAGCCTCATAAGGTGCCATCTGAATGCTAGACTGAAAGCTTTTATTATACACAAACTTAACTAGCGGCAAATAATCCTCCCAACTACCCCGAAAGTCAATTACACAACTCCACAACATATCCTCTAGAATCTGAATGACTCCCTCAAACTGTCATCTAGTTGAGGATGATACTGGGTACTGAAATCCAATCGGGTACCCAAAGCCTCGTGAAGCTTCTTCTAAAACTGAGAAGTAAAACATGAATCTCTGTAAAAATTGATCGAAATCAGAACTTTGTGTAGTCTTACTATTTCAAAGACATACAACTTAGTCAATTTCTAAAGTGAATAATCAGTCTTGATCATAAGAAAGTGAGCAGACTTACTCAATTAATTGATGATGACCCAAACTGAATCCGTCTTAGTAGGTGTTAAGGGCAACCCAATAACGAAGTCCATAGTCACACGCTCTCACTTCTAAAGGGGAATCTTAACCGGTTGTAGCAGACCTGAAGTAACTGATGCTCAGCCTTAACCTTCTAACGCATTAAAAAATGAGAAACAAAAGCAATAACATCTCACTTCAAATCAGGCCACCAGTAAAGCTCTCGGAGATCTCTATACATTTTATTCCCACCTGGGTGCATAGCATAAGGACTACTATGCGCTTCTTGTGGAATCGATTGCTTTAGCTCCATATTATTAGGCACACAGATCTGGCCCCTGAAAGACAAAACCCTATCATTGTTCAACCCAAAATTAGAAGTTTCACCCACTTCAACTTGACGAAAACGCAAAATCAGTGACTCGTCACTAAACTTTTTGCCTCGAATTTGATCAACCCAGGTTGGTTTAACATGTAGGTCAACTAGCAAACCGCCATCATTGAACAAACTCAGATGAGTGAACATCGCTCTCAGATCTATCATCACTCTGCAACTAAGAGCATCGGCCACTACATTGGCCTTACCGGGATGATAAACTATCATGTAGTCGTAATCCAATAGCAACTCCACTCATTTACGTTGTCTAGAGTTGAACTCCTTTTGAGTTAGTAGATAATTGATGCTCTTATGGTTGGTGTAGACAATACACATCTCACCATATATGCAGTGCCTCTACATTTTGAGAGCGAAGACTACTGCAGCCAACTCAAGGTTGCGAGTGTAACAACCCGATTTTGGGTCTAGTCGAAACAATGGTTTTGGGACCACAAATCTGACATAGTAAAATTCATATTTATTATATTTTTATGGTCTACAGTTTTATGGAACAATTTTTTTAAAATTTCGTTCAAAATTTGGACGTTTGGGCACTCAATTTAGTCAAAAGAACTTAATTGCAAAAAGTGCAAAACTTGAATTCTATATGTTAAAGGTGTCCAATTGCTATGAAATTTTAAATTAGAGGTCTTTAAATAGTAATTAGACCATTGGTTAAGTTGATGGACAAAAATGGACATGGTTTGGTATGTTTCTAAAGTTTTTCATTAAGGGCATTTTATTAATTTGGTAATTAAATGAATTAAAAAGCCAAATTAAAAGCCAATTTTTGCTCATCTTCTACCCTTTGGCAGAAATTTACAAAAGGAAGACATAGCTAGGGTTTTTCAAGCTTTCAAGCTCGATTGTATGTCCGTTCTAGCCTTATTTTTAATGATTTTTATGTTTTTTAAATCCCTGTAACATGATTTATCTATTTCTACCACTAATTTAAGATATGATCAAGGTCTAGGGTTTTACCCATGTTGAACGTGTGTGTATTTTGATGGTTGATGGTAGAAAATGCTTGTTTGTTGTTTGTTAAACGACTTTTGCTAAGTGATTTTAGGTAAAAATGCCTAAAATGACTTATGTGTAAAAGTTATAAAATATGGTGTAAAAATGTGAATAAATTAAAATTGTGGGATGTTATAAGCATGTATGAGGTTCGGCTAGGTGTGGGTATTGAAGAAATTGAGTACATTTCATTTTACGAGTCGAGGGACTAAATTGTAAAAATGTCAAACTTTAGGGGAAAAATGTAATTTTTCCATAATATGATTTCGGGCTGATTCGAATAATTTAAAGATTAGATAAGTTAAATGTGATATTATAGATCGAGAAAAACAAGGTTCAAAGTTAGAACGGGGGAAAATGAGTATTTGACGATTTAGTCCTTTTTGTCGTTTTTATGTCGAGGTAAGTTCGTATGTTTGATAAGCATTAAATTATATGTGTATAAATGCTTGATTGATATAATTGTGGTAAATGTTATAATATTGAAATGAAATGTGAATGCTATTGAATACGATACTATGAAAATGACCGACGAAGACTCAATACAACGAAAGTCCCAGTTGAACATTAGGAATAGATAGGATACAAATGTCATGACATTATACCAATGTCATGACGTTAGGGTTACTGTGATTATGTGCAAGACCATAACTGGGATATGGCATCGATATGAGACTTCGTGTAAGACCATAGTTGGGCTATTGGCATCGATATGAAATTACATGTAAGACCATATCTGGGATATGGCATTTGGTACGGTACTGTGTGTACGAGATTCTCGAGTATCCTTTAGTATTCCAAATGGTTCAACGGGAAATTCAACGAGTATGTCAAAAAATAGAAAGAGTATGTAAGTAATTATGAATCGGTACAGGTATGTATGTAAAGTTTATAAGCATTGACTTCATGAAATTGTGAGTTCATGATTTCCATGAGAATGATTTTGTGAAAACCTTGTGATTATTAGTTTATACTCGTGATGTATGAAATTCAAGATAAATTCGGTTGACGATTATGTGATTGGCTTTTGGGGCCAAATTGAGTTATGATATAGCATGTTTTATTCATGCAAATTGTGATTTATCGGATATGAGAAAATGGGAAGATAAGAACTTAGGCAATTGAAAGATGTTAAAGTATATGCTTGAAATGTAAATACACATAATTAATGTGCATGTTTACTATGAGATTTGAAATGATTTTTTATTTGCTTAATATGTTACAAAGGAGAGATTATGGTTATTAGGCTAGCCAAGATATGTTAAATTATTCTTATAAGTTGATAGAGTAAACATTATGACTGAATAAAAATTATAACTGTGAGATTCATAGCAATTTGTATTATCTTGTGTTTAAATTGTTAAACTTGATAAAAGATTTGTAAGAGTTGCTTATTATTTTCGTACAGACTTACTAAGCTATATAATATAGCTTACCCCCTTCCTTTCCCATGTTTTATAATGTTATCGAGCCAGCTCGGGTTGGAGATCACCGAAGATTCTATCACACTATCAAGCTATCATTTTGGGTATAAATGAATTTAAGCATTTTGAGTCTATGGAATGTATAGGGACTAGGCCAAATTGGTTATATGTGTCATTATTATGTTGGCCATATGTGTTGGTTTGTAATTGTTAATGCTTCATCTTATATATAGCCATGAATGATGGCTTATGTTGATCATAAGTTTATTCATATGTTAATGTCCTCTTGTGAATGTGAAATTAGTATGTTTTTAATGGGTTAAGTATGATGTTTTAAGCATGATAAATGATGGTATAAGAATGATATGTTATTGTCTTGTTTCTGGTTGTTTGGTTGCATTTATATGCTTGAATTTGCGCCATGTGATGTTGTGTTGATGTGTGCAAGTGAGGGTGGAAAAATGGCTTGGTAAATAGCCTTGTTTTTGTCCACACGGGCATGTGTCTAGGCCATGTGTAACACACAGTCTGCTCCACAGGCATGTGATCCGGCTGTGTGTCCCCTAGACCTTAATTTGGAAAAACAGAATGTCCAGAATTAAGCACAAGGGGCAGGGATATGGGCGTGTGCCTCAGTCGTGTGTGCTACACAGCCTAGTACACGGGCTTGTGGCACAAGTCAGAGAGCACCCTAATTTGGACACGGTTTGAAGCACGGGCGTGTCCCACGGTCACATGGGATTGTCCCTTAGACCACACCGGCGTGTGAGCCCATTAACATGAAAAATTTTCTAAGTTTTGTAAAATTTTCTAAAGTTCTCGGTTTAGTCCCGAACTACTTCCAAAGTATGTATTGAGCCTCGTAGGCTTGCTTTAGGGACGATATGAATGTGTATGAAAAGTTTTAATTTGTATGCAAAATTTATGACTCGGAAATGTATGGTTGCTTGTATTTATTCTCGGTAATGCCTCGTACCCTGTTCCAGCGTTGAATACGGGTAAGGAGTGTTACAGCGAGTGGGATAGTTGCCCTCATATGAATTAAGCTGTGGATACACATAAACCACCACCTTACCATCCTGCATCAGAACGCATCTCAACCCGACGTGTGAAGCATTGCTATAGATAACAAACTCCCTACCTAATGTAGGCTGTACCAGAACAGGTGTCTACATTAGAACAGGCTTGAGTTTCTCAAAGCTTGCCTACTACTCGTTAGACAACACAAATAGAGTGTTCCTACGCAACAACTTATTTAGGGGAGTTGCGATAAGCGAGAACCCCTCAACAAACCTCCAGTAGTACCCTACCAAGCCAAGAAAACTCTAAATGTTAGATACATTCTTTGTCTATTTCCATTCGATTACAACCTCCACTTTCTTAGGATCAACCCGGGTCCCCTCAGCAGATACAACATGGCCCACATAAGTAACCTCTTGCAACTAGAACCCGCACTTACTAAACTTAGCATACAACTTTTTGTCATGGAGTATCTGTAAAACTATCTGAAGATGCTCATTGTGCTCACTCTCAGTTTTAGAATAAATCAAAATGTCATCGATGAAGACTATGAAAAATTGATCTAGATAAGGCTGAAATACTCGATTCATCAGATCCATGAACACAACCGGAGCATTCATTAATATGAAAGGCATGATTAGGAACTCGTAGTGCCCATAACGAGTCCTAAAAGCAGTTTATACACATCAATCTCCTTGACCTTGAACTGATGGTAACTAGAACGAATATCAATTTTAAAGAATACAGACGCCCCATAGAATTAAACGAATAGATCATAGATTCTTGGAAGCGAATACTTGTTCTTTACCATCAACTTATTCAACTAACAATAATCTACACACATCCTCATTATGCCATCCTTTTTCTTGACAAATAGAACTGGCGCTCTCCACGGGGATACACTAGGTAGAATGAACCTTCGATTGAGAAGTTCCAGAAGCTGGGCTTTCAATTCCATAAGTTCCTTTGGTGCCATGCAATAAAGAGTAATGGACACCGAGGCAGTACCTAGTAATAGTTCAATACTGAATTCAAATTTTCTGTCCAAAGGTACTCTCGACAATTCATCAGGGAAAACATCCGGGATGTCTTTCACAGTTCTAATATCCTTACCAGAAAGCGTTGTAGAACCAGAATCAGATAAAAAGGCTAGGATGTCTCGCAATCTTTTTGAACTATCTTTTCAACCACAAGAGCGGAGATCACATTAGAGAGGTAATTACGACACTTACTGATCATAATGATCTCACAATCCTCATCCTATCTCAGTGTAATCCGCTTAGAGGCACAGTCTAAACTGACTCGATCTTCCACAAGCCAATCAATTCCCAGAATCAAATCGAACTCCCCAAACGATAATTCCATCAGGTTAGTCGAAAATACAATGCCCTGAGTCTCTAACAGAAGTCGTCTATGTAACACCCCAAACCCGGCCGACAAGCCCTAACCGGATCTGGTATGTCACTGCGGAAGAACGGTTGAAAAATCTTTTTGACTTAAGATAAAACATTAAAATTTATTAACTTTTGAAAACCATGTCCATTTAAAATCATATGTAACACTTTGATGTTATAAAATGTCTGAATTAAAACTTTATTAAACATATATATAATTAAAATAAATAAGTTGCAAAAAAAAATAAATCATTTTCACATGGTAACTTAAATTAATCAGGCCATAATTAAAATAATACCAAAAATTAATAATAAGGCCCTTATTACAACCCAATGTTTAAACAAAATACTTAATATTAAAAGCCATAAAATAATCCAAATATCCTCTTCTGCATGGCCACCTCGTATCCACTCCAACCCGGTCCAAACTCATGAATCACCTGAAATGGTTAAGAAAAATTGGGTGAGTCCACAGACTCAGTGCATAACCATTACACATGTTTCCACACGTATGGGCTTTACCCATACCCACACAGTCCATACCGATAGATATGCAAAATGTATCCCAGCCCAATCCTAAGTCCATCTGTTACACCAACCTTAGCAGACTCCCTGCCCAAGGCCGTGGCTAATCCACCGATCACAACCGAGTGATCCCACATATCCTACCTCAGCAGACCTGCTGCACAAGGCCATGGCTGAGCCACCGATCACATCGTGATCCTCAAATCCTACCTTGGCAGACTTGCTACTCAAGGCTGTGGCGGAGCCACCGATCACATAAGTGATCCCAACATTAATCCATCTACGGTGATGCACTCAGCTATCAACTGCCGAGATGGGCACCTAGCCAACATCTCCCTTGATGAAGCACACAGCTAATCATCAAGCGCTAATGTAGCACGAGGCTAACATTAGACCACGTACATAATATGTACACCCCGTCCTTCCTTGATCAAATCCAATCCCCATGCACATATGCAAATGTATCATATCAAATCAACATATAGAATGAATAAACATCACATGTTCATTACCATATCACGTATACATCATAAAAAATTTAATATCACAATATACTAACCTGTTAACCGATTACCTCAAACATGGGTATCCACCACTTTAGCCTTTATTGTCGGCTACCACACATCATACACAAGTATATACATCATTAAGCAATTAACAGGAGAAACAGTGCGATGATTACGCACCTGATTACTTGGAGTTCTAAACTCTCGATCCCAATACTATCGCTAAGCGAGACTACGACTATTTGCCTATAGCTTTCTCCTACTGCTGGCCCACACCCCGGTGGCCAATCTCGAACCGCCGAGACAGCTCTTTTCTTAAACTTCGGGATAGGGACTTTCCCTTGCCCTCCTTGACTGGTATTTGCCTCCATCAAAATGCTTAATCATAACAACGGTTAATCCTCCAAGTCATAAATCTAAACAACGAATCTTACCAAATATTACTTACCAAAACCACTTGAATCCGGATGCTACCTTATGCTTCTGCAAGCGCTGACTATACGACTCCCGAAAAGGTCTCCTGCGTTAGGCTCTGCCTGCCCTACAATCGGCCTTAGCACCTTCTAGAGAAAACTTAGGGCCATTCGGCCAAAACAAGAATATCAGCACCAAGACCATTCGGCCAAGCAACCAAACCAAAGGATTAACACTCCACCCTTACCTTACAAATGATTCGGTTTCCTACCAAATCCCGAGCCAAACGATGGTTCACCTCTGACAATCGGCCACACCCCTAAAACGCAAACGGTTAGCCTCAGAAGCCTTCGGCTTATCGAATACTAAAAGAGATAGACTATCAACATAAATCCTTACCCTCCAAAACGACTAGAGAAAAGACCCAAACGCTCCACCTTTGCCTAAGATTCGGCCAACCGACACTAGGACACAAAGAAGGTTTCGGTAAAGGCTGAGGAGAGATTCGGCTCAAGTGAAATGGAGAGAAAACAAGTGGAAAATTCGGCTATGTGCCTAAGAAGGTAATCGGCAAAACTAAGGTGGTTTGAACAAATATGGAAAAGAGGGGAAATAAAAGATGAATGAGGTTCACAAATGAAGATTCGTCCAACAAGTCCAAGGGAGAAATCGGCAAGGTCTATGATGCTAATGGCTTTCGGTTTCAAAGAAGGAAAAGTGGTAAGCTTAACTTGAAGGTTCGGCCAAATGACAAAAAGGGGAAAAGAAGAAGGCAAAAAGAAGTAAGGCCTTAAAAGAAAGAACTAAAATTCGGCAAAGGGATGGCACACCACCCTTAAATAAGGTTCGGCTACTCCCCCTAACCTTCATGGCCGAAAATGACCTCAAGAGAACCCCTTTACCCGTCCAACTCCTCTCCCCTTACTCAATCCCTTGATTCCTTCCTAATTTCACTCTACACCCTCCTTTCAAACCAATTCAAATTAAAGCCAACTCATCTCTTCTCCTAGCCACACATTCAAAACAATTTGACTCAGTCAAATTCCCCTTTTAAAGTGCCATGGCCAAATCCAACACTTCCCCATCTCCTGACGCAAAAAAGAAAAACCAAAATGCTGCCTTTGCAGCTCGAACTCTGGCCCCCTTCTGCTCCTTGAGGCGTCACCTTCCAAAGCTCTAAGTGGCGCCTCCCTTGCCACTCTACTAGCTCAATTCTTGTGTCTTAACCTCCCAAATAATTCTCTTAAGACCTCTAAAGCCAAGCTCCCCTTCTTAACACTAAAAATTCAAAAAATTTCCTAAGGCATGTCTTACCTTCTAGGGTTCTCCAAACCCCTTAAAACTCGTCCAAACACACCATAAGCCTTCCAACACTCGAGTTATGCACTAAATGCATAACCCCTAAAACCCGGATGTTACAATTCTACCCTCCTTAAAATAATTTCGTCCTTGAAATTACTTGGCTGCCTAACGGTCGTACATCCTACCTCACCATACTACGCTATTGCTGTGCACTCTGATCTTAAAGAAACTACCACATTTTCTAGGCACAGTTTCTAAGTCCACACTCAAGGTTCTAGATACTTTACTAGCAATAAAACATACTGTCCTAAAAGCGAACAAACAATAAAGGATATTCCAGGTATGAGAAACTTCCCCGCTGACACATCAGGCACATCATTATCCTCCCTCCGACGGACTGCATATACCAGACCTGGCTGTCTTGCCTCAGTGCCACCATTACCGCGGCTTAACGCTCCACGACCTCGGCCGGAACCATTTCCTCCACGGTTCGGACCACGACCCCTTGTCACCTGCTGACCATCTCTGCCCGGCTGCACATAACCTTGGCCTAATGTCCGAGTCCTATTCGGATCCTGGGGACAATCCTTAATCAGATGAGTCTTAGACTTACACCTAAAACATTCTCGATCCCGATTCCAGCACTCGCCAACATGATACCTTCCACATCGAGCACATGGACGATCCGAATTCCCAGTAGCTGGCTTAGAAATACGAGCAGAAGTCTCAACCCTCGGTCTTTTCTGAAAGCTCTCAGACGACTCTGGCGGTCCATAACTCCTCTTATCCCGGTTTTTTTCTCTATCTCTATTCTGCCTCTCGGTCCTCTTGACCTCTTCAGCTATCCGAGCTTTCTCCATTAAAATGGCGAAGTCTCTTTCTCGTTGCTGAGCAATCAAAACTCGCAGCTCATCCTGCAGCCTATCTTCAAATCTGATGCATCTCTCATAATCGGTAGCCACGATGCCCCGAGCATACCGGCTCAAACGCAGAAACTCAGCCTCGTACTCCGCTATTGACTTGCCACCTTGCACCAAATTGAGGAACGCCTTCCTCTGAGTGTCCACATAACTCGCTCCAACATACTTCCCTTCAAATTTGATCTTAAAGTAACCCCAATCCACTCGATCGGCAGGGGTACTTTCCTTAACAGTGAGCCACCACTGGTAGGCCTCATCCCGTAGCAACGAAACAACACCCTTAAGCTTCTCCTCTGCAGTTAAATCTAAGTCATCCATAATCCTTTCAACTGCCTCTAGCCAGTATTCTGCCACGTTCGGAGCTACCCCGGACACGCCCCTAAAAATCTCGGCTCCGTTCGACCTAAGTCTTTTGGGTACTGACTTCCGAGTCCCATTGCCCACATTGGCTCCTGCCACTCACTCAAGCACCGCAGCATAGCCTGTGATACTGCGTCGTCTCCTCCTGTCTGATCCTGATGTTCAACCTCAACAGCTGGTGGTGGCAGCACATCGCTCTCTGACCCATGACCAGACCCAACCGGTTCCGATACTGCCATCCTGCCTCTACCACGTCCACGAGTATTGCGACCACGCCCCCTAGAACTCATATATAGCGTCACGACTTAATCTGTTTAGAAAGTTTTATGCATTAAAAATTCTGTTTCACTGTTTATCCATGAGCAAATTTTATGAAAAGAAGTTTCCGGAAGTGGTTCTTTCGATCAATCAAAGTTTCATTCCAATTTCACTACTCTACTACAGAGAATTACACATTCATTCATCCACGTCACTTTCTTGAGCATTCCCAACCCAGGGGTAATTTCGTCATTTGTCCTACAGGGGTATTTTGGTAATAAGACAGGGGTCAATTTGAAAATCTTTACAAATCAGAGGCGTTTCAAAATTTCCAAAACTTAAGGGTATTTTGAAAATTCCAAATTAAAAGTGTCGCCAAAATTTAAGAAATTGGGGTTATTTTGGTAATTTTGTAAGTCGGGGGTATTCTTGTAAATTTCCAAATCTGGGTATCTCAATATTTTGCAAAATAGGATTTTCTGATATTTCGTGAAATAGGAATATTTTAGTAAAAGTCGAGGGTAATATGAAAATTTAGAACCCAAGGGCATTTTGGTAATTTACAACACAGGGGTATTTTCGTAAATTTTTCCCAAAACCAGAGTATCTTGATATTTTAAAAACTCTTTGTAAAGTAATATTATTTTAACAAAAGTTGAGGGTAGTACAGAAATTTTACAATACCGGGGCATTTTTGTAATTTTGTAAATCGAGAAAAACGTCTTTCCAAAATTAGATTTAGGGTTTACAAACCAAAAGGGGTAAGTTTGAAAAATTTTAAAACTAAGGGTTTTAAAACAGTAAGGCTAATCCCATTCGGGTTTTAATAATTGGTTTAGCCTATGAACAAGTCCTCTTGGTTAAGGTGAACCGTAGCTACGCACCAGGTAGGATTCAAGTAAAGAGGAGGTGAGTCGCTAGGACTGCTTAAATACCAAGCTCTTACTGAATACCACTCCTAGACATGCGTACAAGGGTTGCCACACCTTAACTCGGTGACTTACTTCACAGGTTTGTTTAATAGTCCATAAGTCTTATGTTATGTGTTTGAGTAGACTAGTCCTAGGATCCAATAGCCCTAACAGTCTAATCTACGAGCCCAAATAAACCCATAGCAGTTCTCATAAACAAATCACTTCACTAATTAGAAATACTTACCTGGTGGACTTCGAGCCGGAGGTACAGTTGCCATGCCAGAATAACCTGAAAAAAATTTCCTTAAAAGTCCATATTTTTGAAAAGCCCATTTTTGAAAACATTTTTCGGGCCCAAAACCTCAAAGCTGAGTTTTGAACCGGGCTCTGATACCAATTTGTAACACCCCAAACCCGGCCCACAAGTCCTGACCGGATCTGGTATGTCACTGCGGAAGAACGATTGAAAAATCTTTTTGACTTAAGATAAAACATTAAAATTTATTAACTTTTGAAAACCATGTCCATTTAAAATCATATGTAACACTTTGATGTTATAAAATGTCTGAATTAAAACTTTATTAAACATATATATATATAATTAAAATAAATAAGTTGCAAAAAAAAAAATAAATCATTTTCACATGGTAACTCAAATTAATCAGGCCATAATTAAAATAATACCAAAAATTAATAATAAGGCCCTTATTACAACCCAATGTTTAAACAAAATACTTAATATTAAAAGCCATAAAATAATCCAAATATCCTCTTCTGCATGGCCACCTCGTATCCACTCCAACCCGGTCCAAACTCATGAATCACCTGAAATGGTTAAGAAAAATTGGGTGAGTCCACAGACTCAGTGCATAATCATTACACATGTTTCCACATGTATGGGCTTTACCCATACCCACACAGTCCATACCGATAGATATGCAAAATGTATCCCAGCCCAATCCTAAGTCCATCCGTTACACCAACCTTAGCAGACTCCCTGCCCAAGGCCGTGGCTGAGCCACCGATCACATCGTGATCCTCAAATCCTACCTTGGCAGGCCACCGATCACATAAGTGATCCCAACATTAATCCGTCTACGGTGATGCACTCAGCTATCAACCGCCAAGATGGGCACCTAGCCAACATCTCCCTTGATGAAGCACACAGCTAATCATCAAGCGCTAATGTAGCACGAGGCTAACATTAGACCACGTACATAATATGTACACCCCGTCCTTCCTTGATCAAATCCAATCCCCATGCACATATGCAAATGTATCATATCAAATCAACATATAGAATGAATAAACATCACATGTTCATTACCATATCACGTATAAATCATAAATAATTTAATATCACAATATACTAACCTGTTAACTAATTACCTCAAACATGGGTATCCACCACTTTAGCCTTTATTGTCGGCTACCATACATCATACGCAAGTATATACATCATTAAGCAATTAACAGGAGAAACAGTGCGATGATTACGCACCTGATTACTTGGAGTTCTAAACTCTCGATCCCAATACTATCGCTAAGCGAGACTACGGCTATTTGCCTATAGCTTTCTCCTGCTACTGGCCCACACCCCGGTGGCCAATCTCGAACCGCCGAGACAGCTCTTTTCTTAAACTTCGGGATAGGGACTTTCCCTTGCCCTCCTTGACTGGTATTTGCCTCCATCAAAACGCTTAATCAGAACAACGGTTAATCCTCCAAGTCATAAATCTAAACAACGAATCTTACCAAATATTGCTTACCAAAACCACTTGAATTCCGGATGCTACCTTATGCTTCTGCAAGCGCTGACTATACGACTCCCGAAAAGGTCAC
Source organism: Gossypium australe (assembly GCA_005393395.2). Taxonomy (NCBI): domain Eukaryota; kingdom Viridiplantae; phylum Streptophyta; class Magnoliopsida; order Malvales; family Malvaceae; genus Gossypium; species Gossypium australe. The sequence continues at coordinate 93,109,780 of CM016621.1, read as the reverse complement.
CTGTGTTAGGCTCTGCCTCCCCTACAATCGGCCTTAGCACCTTCTAGAGAAAACTTAGGGCCATTCGACCAAAACAAGAATATCAACACCAAGACCATTCGGCCAAGCAACCAAACCAAAGGATTAACACTCCACCCTTACCTTACAAATGATTCGGTTTCCTACCAAATCCTGAGCCAAGCAATGGTTCACCTCTGACAATCGGCCACACCCTTAAAACGCAAACGGTTAGCCTCACAAGCCTTCGGCTTATTGAATACTAAAAGAGATAGACTATCAACATAAATCCTTACCCTCCAAAACGACTAGAGAAAAGACCCAAACGCTCCACCCTTGCCTAAGATTCGGCCAACCAACACTAGGACACAAAGAAGGTTTCGGCAAAGGCTGAGGAGAGATTCAGCTCAAGTGAAATGGAGAGAAAGCAAGTGGAAAATTCGGCTATGTGCCTAAGAAGGTAATCGGAAAAACTAAGGTGGTTTGAACAAATATGGAAAAGAGGGGAAATAAAAGATGAATGAGGTTCAAAAATGAAGATTCGACCAACAAGTCCAAGGGAGAAATCGGCAAGGTCTATGATGCTAATGGCTTTCGGTTTCAAAGAAGGAAAAGAGGTAAGCTTAACTTGAAGGTTCGGCCAAATGACAAAAAGGGGAAAAGAAGAAAGCAAAAAGAAGTAAGGCCTTAGAAGAAAGAACTAAAATTCGGCAAAGGGATGGCACACCACCCTTAAATAAGGTTCGGCTACTCCCCCTAACCTTCATGGCCGAAAATGACCTCAAGAGAACCCCTTTACCCGTCCAACTCCTCTCCCCTTACTCAATCCCTTGATTCCTTCCTAATTTCACTCTACACCCTCCTTTCAAACCAATTCAAATTAAAGCCAACTCATCTCTTCTCCTAGCCACACATTCAAAACAATTTGACTCAGTCAAATTCCCCTTTTAAAGTGCCATGGCCGAATCCAACACTTCCCCCTCTCCTGACGCAAAAAAGCAAAACCAAAATGCTGCCTTTGCAGCTCGAACTCTGGCCCCCTTCTGCTCCTTGAGGCGTCACCTTCCAAAGCTCTAAGTGGCGCCTCCCTTGCCACTCTACTAGCTCAATTCTTGTGTCTTAACCTCCCAAATAATTCTCTTAAGACTTCTAAAGCCAAGCTCCCCTTCTTAACACTAAAAATTCAAAAAATTTCCTAAGGCATCTCTTACCTTCTAGGGTTCTCCAAACCCCTTAAAACTCGTCCAAACACACCATAAGCCTTCCAACACTCGAGTTATGCACTAAATGCATAACCCCTAAAACCCGGATGTTACAGTCTATAAATCTTATCCACTCGAACTGACTGACCCAAGAGACTAATTACATAAATCTCTCTAGCAGTACACTTAGCAGATATACCCAATTTCACATATACAACACTAGATACATATGAATGTGTAGACCCAAATCAATCATTGCAAAGTAAGGAATAGTATGAATAAAGAACATACCCGCTCTAACATCAACATTGTCTCTATCATCACGACATCTCACCGCATACACTAGAGTAAGTTGTTGTGCCTCAGTCTGAACCGCACCTTTCCCCAGTGCTTTAAGACGTATACAAGAACCTTTACCACCCATGGCCATACCAAGGCCCCTAGGTGGTCGCTGAGCGGCTCTCAGTGGTGGAACAGGGCTTGGAGCCGGAGCCTATGCAAAAGCTTGAACCTGATTAAATTGTTGGGGACAATCCCGAATATAGTGCTTCGTCGATCTGCACCGACAACAAGCCCTCAACTTCCTCCAACACTCGTCCGGCTGGTGTCTCCCACAATCGGTACAGACCTGATCTCAATCGATGTAGCTAAAGCATCAGTCCTCAAAGGACCACCAAACCTAGCCTGTTTCTTAGGGTGCTTAGCTGAACTAGAGGGACCCAAATTCATCTTAACCTTACTTTGTCCTCTCTCCTGATATCTCCTCTCGCACTCAATGCGCTTCATGTCTTCTGGGAATTCGTAGGTCATATCTCAATCCCTCCTCGAACCGAAAACAAACGGTGAGCATACCTTCTCAACCTTAGAATCTCAGCCTCATACTCAGCCACACACCTCTCGCTCTGAACTAAGCTCATAAACTCGTGTTTATAAGCCTCCACAAAACTCGCCCCCATATATTTGGTCAGGAAGGCATTCTTGAAGAAATCCCATGAAACCTATTCGGGCTGAGCACCCTGCTCAACTATAAGCAACCACTGGGAAGCCTCGTCGCAAAGCAGGGACACGACACCCCTCAATTTCTGAGTAGGAGTGTAGTCAATGTCATTCATAATATGCTTACTGCCCTCTAACCAATCTTCGGTCACGATAGGGGCAACTTAAGTGACACCCTTAAACAGCTCAGCACCATTCAAATAGAATCATTTAGTAACCGACCCTCGGCCTCCAAATCCAGAATGGGTCCTAGCGGCCCTCTCCAACACACGCAACATAGCCTAGGATAGTACGTCATCCCTGACTGCCGATACCTGAGACCCAATCTCAACTGTAGGAGTACCAATGGTCTCGCTGGTCTCTAGATTGGGCATACTACCCATAGAGGATGACTCTGCTCGAGCTCCTCTTCACCGTCCATGACGCCAACACCAAGGGAAACACATCCACGACTATCGCGCGAACTCATTAAATCAACTTATCTACAGTACTAGAAGTTCATAGATTAGTTCATATCACAGTATCTAACTAAAAGAACAAGTTCAATCGTCCAATAGGTTCATAGCTAAATAATCTCGCTAAAGAAGATGTAACACCCCAAACCCGGCCTAGACGTTATGGCCAAATCTGACGATATCACATTAAATTGTTTTTCGAAAACATACTTTCATTGGAAAAACTTGTTCTATATTAATTCTCGTTTATGATCATAACAGAAATTTAAGGGTATCTTGTTCATTTAAAACTCAAGTTGTTTTTAGCAGTTTGTCGATCATATTAGTTTGTTCCTATATTTAAAACAATGCTTGATGCAGAAGCTTTTACCGAATGTTACGAAAATGTGGTGTTTTGAAAAACATTTATCTTTTGAAAACCCGCATCCTACTTCTTTCAAATATGAATTAAATAAAAAAAATCCCAAATTAAAAGTTAAAATTTAAAGAGGCCTTATTACATAACAAAAACCCAAATTAAATTTATTGGAAATAAAACTCAAATATAAAAGCAGGTGCGGTTGTGTGGCCACCTCCGAATCCCTCGCAGCACCGATCTGCCTAAGACTGGGGGTTACCTGTACAGATAAATAGAGGGTGAGTTTACGAAAACTCAGTGTGTAACCCCATGTAAGTAAATAGCCAATCATGCCTTAGGCAAGTACAGTTTGGGCCTAAGCCCAAATCAATAACAGTTCAGTTCAGTTGGGCCTTAGACCATTACAGTATCAGTATCAGTGTGGGCCTTAGCCCATTTCAGTGACAGTAACAGTTCAGGCATGGAATCAGAATTCCTACCCAACCAGCCTCTACACTCCACTCCGTCCAGCCCAACACTCCCTCTGGGGATAAAATCACCCACCCATCCTTACACTCCAAAAATTAGCACCGGTTGCGACACTAAATAGTATTTGCAGCAGAGCAGCCAATACAGTACACTTCCTCCAATCATAATAATCCCATCCCATGCAACATAACACACATGTATGAAACATAAATATATCGTGGCATGCTCATATACAAGTCATACATAACATAAGGCATACAGTCATTTAATATCATAGGGGCATAATAGTCATTTTAAGTCATAGGGGCATAATAGTCATTTCATATCAGTTTGGGGGTCTAGATAAACTTACTGACCCATCAATAGGTCCACAGTCGTCTTGGGCGACCCATGCAACCTTTACAGTCAAATAGTGAAAACGGCCCCAAGGCCCATATTGCGGGCCTATGAGGGCCCATACGCTCGTGTGGCCCACATAGCCCAGAATTTGTCTCGGTCATGAAAATTACACAGTTTGGCCAAATTTTCTCCACACATTTGTATGGTTTACCCGTGTGGGGCCCACAAGCCCGTTGGGTCCACACGGCCCATTTCGGCCCAACATGGTGACAAACGGTCAAAGACCACAAAATCGTTCATGGTGGCCTCAACAGTCAAACGCCCACATTTTATGCATTCGGTTTACCACAAGCGAGCGCACGCTCCTGTAGCATCATTTGTCATGTTTTACGGCTTTTGTCGATTTACGCTTTGGGCAGTGTTTACACGTCCTTTTCGACATTTCACCGATATTGTTAATAGAGTGCTATTGCACACCTGGGTTCTATTTGCTGAGAAAACTGCCCACGCCTTTGAAACCTACACTTGACCAAAAATCCTCAATTATTCACTTAAGCAGTTACTTAATCGAATAAGCATAAGTTATCCCAATCGTTATACTCATAACAACTTAACTTTGATCGAGTGAAGAGAGAAAGGTTTCGAATGCTTCAATACTATTTGCGACTATTTCACTCCTGGAGAAGTTCCAAGAAAACTGAAAGAAACATAAGAGTAATTGGCTTGTCAGTGCAAGAAAGGAGGAGACTTGTTACAGATTAAGAGAAAATAAGAAAAAGTCGAGTGCTCTTACTGATTTGTCAGAGAATAGTCGCTAAATCGAAGACACAGTAGCGATAAAAGAATGAAGTAATCTGCCTGAATACGAAAATGATAAGAGAAATCGATTTAAGGGAGAAAGAGAAAAGAAAACAAAAGAAGGGTAGAAAGTATATTCATCCAACAACAGAAAAAGAAGAGAAGAGGACTAGCCGAACACACACTTTACACAATTCAGAAAAAAACAAGAAGAAAGAAAGAGAGATACAGTAGACTTGAGCAGAGAAAGCAATTGCAAACGAGAGAAAAGAAAGGAGGCACTTGGAGTAATTTCGGCCAAAAGGAAGGTTGTCAAAAACGAAGAAAAGTGAACAGAAGAATATGCCAAAAGCTCCTACCACATGCGGCCAAAGAGAGAAAAACACTACCAAACCGAAATGAGGCATACCAAATAAGGAGTACCACTCTTGCCGAAATTCTTGAGTGCTCACAGTCCAGTTTCAGCACAACTCTCCCTCTCCCCTCACTTCCCTTGATTTTCTCCTAAAATCCCTCCTCAAATCTCTCCACCTGATCACACCTCCCCTCAACCACTCAATTTGAATTCTCCTCAACCACTTCAATGTTTCAGCCAAACTCCAACTCCCCTATGGCATAGCAGCAAAATAAATACTCCCTTGTCTCCACCAAGATTCGAACCTTAGTCCGCTGGCATAGGTAACACTCCACTTACCCCCTAGACTAGCCGACTTTTTATGTCTTACTTTTACCCAAAATAATTTAAAAGCCTACTATCTATAGGCAAGGGTTTATTCCCTAAAAACAAAACTTTTTGCACATGCCCAGGCTTGAACCCAAGACTTCTCAGACACTCCCAAACACACCCAAATCACTCAACAACAGAAGCAAACAGGTATTTGTGTTATAAACATGCAAAAATAAATACTTAAATTTTTGAGGCGTTACAACAGAGATACTTACAGGTTCGGCGTTGATAGACTCGGTCTCTTATATAATCAGTTTTCAGAGTTACTTGAATAAATTTTCATTTAAAAACACATTTTATCAAAAATAGGAGCCCAAAAACACGTTCGTGTGGTTTACCCGTGTGGGACCCACAAGCCCATTAGGTCCACACGGCCCATTTCGACCCAACATGACCCAAAACTGCCAAAGACCACGAAATTGCTCTTGATGGCCTCAAAAGTCTAACGTTCACGTTTTATGCGTTCAGTTTACCACACGAGATAGTGCACGCTCGTGTAGCGTCATTTGTCATGTTTTTCGGCTTTTACCGATTTACGCTTTGGGCAGAGTTTACACGCCCTTTTCGGCATTTTACCGATATCGTTTATATAGTGCTATTACACACATGGGTTCTATTTACTGAGAAAACCACCCACGCCTTTTAAACCTACACTTGACCAACAATCATCAATTATTCACTTAAGCAGTTCCTTAATCGAATAAGTATAAGTTATCCCAATTGTTATACTCACAACAACTTACCTTCGATCGAGTGAAGAGAGAAAGGTTTCGAATGCTTCAATACCACCTGCGACTTTTTTACTCCTCGAGAAGTTCTAAGAAAATTGAAAGCAACCCAAGATTATTTGGCTTGTCAGTGCAAGAAAGGAGGAGACTTGTTACAGATTAAGAGAAAATAAGAAAAAGTCGAGTGCTCTTACCGATTTGTCAGAGAATAGTTGCTACACCGAAGACACAGTAGCGATAGAGGAATGAAGTAATCCATCTGAATACCAAAACGATAAGAGAAATCGGTTTAAGGGAGAAAGAGAATAGAAAACAAAGGAAGGGCAGAAGGTATATTCGGCCAACAACAGAAAAAGAAGAGAAGAGGACTAGCCGAACACACACCTTACACAATTCAGAAAAAACAGGAAGAAAGAACGAGAGATACGGTAGACTTGAGCAGATAAAGCAATTGCAAACGAGAGAAAAGAAATGAGGCACTTGGAGTAATTTTGGCTAAAAGGAAGGTTGTCAAAAACGAAGAAAAGTGAACAGAAGAATATGCCAAAAACTCCTACCACATTCGGCCAAAGACAGAAAAACACTACCAAACCGAAATGAGGCATACCAAATGAGGAGTACCACTCTTGCCGAAATTCTTGAGTGCTCACAGTCCAATTTCGGCACAACTCTCCCTCTCCCCTCACTTCTTTTTGATTTTCTCCTAAAATCCCTTCTCAAATCTCTCCACCTTATCACACCTCCCCTCAACCACTCAATTTGAATTCTCCTCAACCACTTCAGTGTTTCAGTCAAACTCCAACTCCCCCCACGGCACAGCAGCAAAATAAATACTCCCTTGCCTCCACCAAGATTCGAACCTCAGTCCACTGGCATAGGTAATACGCCACTTACCCCCTAGACCAGTAGGCTTTTTATGTCTTGGTTTTACCCAAAATAATTTAAAAGCCTACTAACTATAGGCAAGGGTTTATTCCCTAAAAATAGAACTTTTTGCACATGCCCAGGCTTGAACCCAAGACTTCTCAGACACTCCCAAACACACCCAAATCACTCAACCATAGAAGCAAACATGTATTTGTGTTACAAACATGCAAAAATAAATACTTAAATTTTTGAGGCGTTACAACTCTACCCCCTACAAGAAAATTTCGGCCTCAAAATTTACCTGATCAAAACAGATGAGGGTATTGTTGACGCATCTCCTCTTCGGGTTCCCACGTGGCCTCCTCTGAACTGTGATTGGGCCAAAGTACCTGAACCAGTCGGATAGACTTCTTCCTCAAAACTTTCACATCACGATCTGAAATCTGAACTGTTCCTCCTCAAAAGTCAGGTCCAGTCTAACCTCAATCTCCGCAGTCGAAATCACGTGTGTGGGATTAGAGCAATAACGCCTCATCATATAGACGTGGAACACATCATGAATTCGATCCAACTTTGGAGGTAACTCAAGTTGATAAGCAACCGGTCCCACACGTTTCAGTATGCGATAAGGCCCAATAAACCTAGGGCTTAACTTGCCCTTCCGTCCAAATCTCAGTACATTCTTCCGTGGTGAGACTTTAAGAAAAACGAAGTCCCCCACAGATACTCAATCTCCTTCCGCTTCAAATCCAAATACGACTTCTGTCTGTTAGATGCCACCTTTAATTGATCCTGAATTAATCTAACTTTGTCCTTGGTATCAGAAACCAATTCAAGGCCCAGAACACGTCGTTCGCCCAACTCAGTCCAACACGTAGGAGTACGACACCTACGGCCATATAATGCATCGTACGGTGCCATCTGTATGCTAGACTGGTAGCTATTGTTATATGAAAACTCTACCAGTGGCAAATAATCTTCCCAATAGCCTCAGAAATCTATTACACAACTCCTTAACATGTCTCTAGTATTTGAATCACCCTCTCTGATTGACCATCTGTCTAGGGGTGAAACACAGTACTAAAGTCCAATCTTGTACCCAAAGCCTCATGTAACTTCTTACAGAACTGAAACGTGAAGCGATGATCTCTATTTGATATGATGGAAACAGGTACCCCATGCAGTCTCACTATCTCAACCACATACAATTTAGCCAGCTTCTGCAAAGAGTAATCAGTACAAACTGGTATGAAATGGGTTGTCTTGGTCAACCATCCACGATGACCCATACTACATCCTTCTTAGTAGCTGTTAGGGGCAGCCCACTAACGAAGTCCATAGTTACTCTCTCCCACTTCCAAAGTGGAATTTTAACTGGCTGAAGCAACCCTAAAGGTAACTGATGTTCAGCCTTAACCTGCTAGCAAGTCAGACACTTACTCACAAAGTTAGTAACTTCACGCTTAAGACCTGGCCACCAATATAACTCACGAAGGTCTCGGTACATTTTATTCCCACCAGGATGCATAGTAGAAGGACTACTATGCACCTCTCGCAATATAAGCTGCCTCAAATCAGTATCCTTTGGTACACAGACTCTCTCACAGAAACACAGTACCCCTTCGCTATTTAGTCCAAAATCTGAAGTTTTCCCCCTCTCAATCTGACAGAATCAAGGACCCAAAGACCCATCTTCCATCTGTTTACCCTTAATCTATTCAATCCACGACAATTTAACTTAAAGTTTGACCATCAAACTACCATCATCAAATAAGCTGAGACAAGAAAACATCGCTATCAGGTCTGTCATAACCCTACGGCTCAGTGCATCAGCCACCACATTGGCCTTACCAGGATGGTATTCAATCGAACAGTCATAATCCTTAAGCAGCTCAATCCATCTACGCTGCCTAAGATTTAGCTCCTTCTGAGTGAGGAGGTATTTGAGACTCTTGTGATCTGTGTAAATGATACACTTTTCACCTTACAGATAATGCCTCCAGATATTCAGTGTGAATACCACTGCGGCCAACTCCAAGTCATGCGTCGGATAATTCGCCTCATGAGACTTAAGCTGGCGAGATGCATATGCCACTACCTTACCCTCTTGCATCAACACACATCCCAAACCGATATGTGATGCATCACTATAGACAGTGAATTTTTCCCAGACTCTGGCTATATTAAGATAGTGGCCTCCGTCAGAACCTTCTTAAGTTTCTCAAAACTCTCTTGCTGCTTATCAGTCCAGACAAAAGGCACCCTTTTACGCAACAATTTAGTCAGAGGTGAAGTAATCAACGAAAACCCTCAACAAAACGTCTATAATACCCTGCTAGACCCAGAAAACTTTGAATCTCAGATATAGTCTTAGACGGCTTCCAATCCAAAACAACTTCAATTTTCCGAGGATCAACTCTAATCCCTTCAGCAGATACCACATGGCCTAGAAATGTTACCTCTCGTAGCCAGAATTCACACTTGCTGAACTTAGCGTATAATGGTTTCTCCCTCAGAATCTGCAGAACAACTTAAAGATGTGCATCATGTTCATCCTCAATTCTCGAATACACCAAGATGTCATCTATAAAAACCACTACGAACCGATCCAAATAAGGCTAGAACACTCGATTCATTAGATCCATAAAAGCTGCTGGTGCATTTGTCAGTCCAAACGGCATTACTAGAAACTCATAATGACCATAACGAGTCTTAAACGCTGTCTTGTGAACATCGGCCTCTTTAACTCTCAATTGATGGTACCCCAATCGAAGATCAATCTTAGAAAAGACTGAAGCTCCTCGAAACTGGTCGAATAGATCATCAATCCTCGGTAGGGGGTACTTATTCTTAATAGTTAATTTATTCAGTTGCCTATAGTCGATGCACATGCGCATGGATCCATCCTTTTTTTTCACAAATAACACCGGTGCTCCCTATGGAGACACACTAGGGCAGATGAACCCTCGATCCGGTAACTCTTGAATCTGAGCCTTAAGCTCCACTAGCTCCTTTGGTGCCATTCTATAAGGGGTGATAGACACCGGAGTTGTACCCTGTAGGAGCTCAACCCCAAATTCAACTTCACGGTTTGGATAGTCCAGGTAGTTCATCAGGAAAAACATCTGAAAAATCTTAGACTGTTTTGATATCTTTAACAGACAGAACCTCATAATCAACACCACTGATGTAGGCTATATATGCCTCACAACCCTTACGAACCAACTTCTCGGCCCTCAAGGCAGAAATCACATTTGACAGATAATTCCGACGCTCCCCTATTAGCACCACCTCATCACCCTCCATAGTTTTCAGTACCACCCGTTTAGTAGCACTGTCCAAATTCACTTGATACTTAACCAGCTAATCCATACCCAGTATTAAGTCGAATTCTCCAAAAGGAAATTCCATTAAGTCCACCAAAAAGATGGCTCCTTACACCTCCAAAGGTACATTTCTGAACAATTTGTTTACTTTAATTGACTGCCCTAAAGGACTCAACACAGTAACCTCACTCGCAGTGGTTTCAACCATTAAACCAAAAGTCTTAGATACCGAGCATGCTATATACAAATGCGTAGACCCAACATCAATTAGTGCAGTATAAGGTACATTATAGATAAAGAACGTACCAGTAATAACATCTAGGGTGTCTCCGTCCTCTCGGCAACGTGCAGCATAGACCAGAGTTGGCTGCCTTGCCTTAGTATAACCAGCAGTTCTGTCTGGTGCTCCATGACCACGGCCCATACCATTTCCATTTCTGGCCTTACCACAGCCTCTCGATGGTTGAACAGTACCTCGACCTGTAGCTTGCATCTGCTCGGGCCTTCGTGGAAAATCTCTGGTACGGTGCTCTAATAATCCTCACCTCAAACATGCCCCAATCTTTTTCCAGCACTCGCCCTGATGACGTCTACCACAGTCAACACATGGCTGTGGTCTAGTAGCAGCGTTAAGGGTCCCAACTCTGACCGGCCCATCCACTCTGGCCTTTTTCTTCGGCCTCTGAACGGAACTTGAGGGCTCCGAATCTCTCTTATTCCTACATTTTTCTCTGTTCAGACGCTCAGTACACTTCACCTCCTCATTGATCTTCGCCTTATCTACCAATGTGGCAAAATCTCGCTCCCTCTGTGGAATTATCAAAACTCTCAAACTATCCCTGAGGCCGTCCTCAAAACGAACACATCGCTCATAATCAGTTGCCACTATCCCACATGCATGGTGGCTTAATCGCAAAAACTCAGCTTCATATTCAGCCACTGATTTATCCCTCTGAGTCAAATTTAGAAATTCCCTTCTCCGGGCATCCACATAACTAGCACCCACGTACTTCCCTTGGAAAGTAGTCTTGAAGAATTCCCATGTCAATCGGTCAGCCTGAGTACCCTCTTTAACTATAAGCCACCACTGATAGGCTTCATCTCGTAACAATGACATGGCTCCTTTTATTTTCTATTCGGGGGTGCAGTCGAGGTTATCAATGATCCTCTCTGTGGCCTCAATCCAATATTTAGCCACGTTAGGGGCAACTCCAACAATACCCCTAAAAATTTTAGTCCCATTAGACCGGAGTCGTTACGTGACCGACCCACGGCCTACAGTACCAGTGTTAGGCCCAGCGACCCTCTCCAGAATTCGCAACATAGCTTGGGACAATGCATCATCCCCAGTTGCTCAATCATGAGACCCAGTCTCAGTCACAGGTAAAGCCGGTGCCTCTCTAGCTTCAGCTTTAGGCATGTGGCCCGATGATGAAGACCTAGCCTGAGCACCTCCACGGCCTCCGCCACGGCCTCTAGTACCCCTTCCACGAGTACCTCTGGTGCTCATATCTATTTGCGTATTATATTTTTTTAACAATTTTATGCATCAGTTTACAATTCCAATGTTGGTTAACAGATATCTTATGTAAAGCAGTATCAGTATTTAAGAGTTTGTTTTCGCAGAACGCAGTCTTACTACAGGTTTAGTTTTCCCTAACCAGAATATTTCAGTACACTCTACTACCTATAGTAGTCTTAATATTTCACTTAAAACAAATAGAGGTTTCAGAGGACTTACAATATCGGCGCCGGAGACTCGGTGTACCACACTTCCAGTAAAACTATTTCAAAATACTTTTAGATCGTTTGGAACAGTTCTTTTTGAAAATTTCAACTTTCAGAAGAAACCCGAAAACCACAGTCGAGTTTTAAACCTGGCTCTGATACCACTAAATGTAACACTCCAAACTCGGCCTAGACGTTTGGCCGAATCTGACGATATCACATTAAAGTGTTTTTCGAAAACATACTTTCATTGGAAAAACTCGTTCTATATTAAGTCTTGTTTATGATCATAACGGAAATTTAACGGTATCTTGTTCATTTAAAACTCAAGTTGTTTTTAGCAGTTTGTCGATCGTATTAGTTTGTTCCTATATTCAAAACAATGTTTGATGCGGAAGCTTTTACCAAATGTTACGAAAACGTGGTGTTTTGAAAAACATTTATCTTTTGAAAATCCGCGTCCTACTTCTTTCAAATATGAATTAAATAAGTAAAATCCCAAATTAAAAGTTAAAATTTAAAGAGGCCTTATTACATAACAAAAACCAAAATTAAATTTATTGGAAATAAAACTCAAATATAAAAGCAGGTGCGGTTGTGTGGCCACCTCCGAATCCCTCGCAGCACCGACCACCTAAGACTGTGGGTTACCTGTACAGATAAACAGAGGGGTGAGTTTATGAAAACTCAGTGTGTAACCCCATGTAAGTAAATAGCCAGTCATGCCTTAGGCAAGTACAGTCTGGGCCTAAGCCCAAATCAATAACAGTTCAGTTCAGTTGGGCCTTAGACCATTACAGTATCAGTATCAGTGTGGGCCTTGACCCATTTCAGTGACAGCAACAGTTCAGGCATGCAATCAGAAATCCTACCCAACCAGCCTCTACACTCCACTCCGTCCAGCCCAACACTCCCTCTGGGGATAAAATCACCCACCCATCCCTACACTCCAAAAATTAGCACCGGTTGCGACACTAAATAGTATTTGCAGCAGATCAGCCAGTACAGTACACTTCCTCCAATCATAATAATCACATCCCATGCAACATATCACACATGTATGCAACATAAATATATCGTGGCATGCTCATATACAAGTCATACATAACATAAGGCATACAGTCATTTAATATCATAGGGGCATAATAGTCATTTTAAGTCATAGGGGCATAACAGTCATTTCATATCAGTTTGGGGGTCTAGGTAAACTTACCGACCCATCAATAGCCCCACAGTCGTCTTGGGCAACCCGTGCAACCTTTACAGTCAAATAGTGAAAACGGGCCCAAGGCCCATATTGCGGGCTCATGTGGGCCCACACGCTCGTGTGGCCCATATAGCCCAGAATTTGTCTCGGTCATGAAAATTACACAGTTTGGCCAAATTTTCTCCACACGTTTGTGTAGTTTACCCGTGTGGGGCCCACAAGCCCGTTGGGTCCACACGGCCCATTTCAGCCCAACATGGGCCAAAACGACCAAAGACCACGAATTCGTTCATGGTGGCCTCAACAGTCTAACGCCCACGTTTTATGCATTCGGTTTACCACACGAGTGAGCGCACGCTCATGTAGCGTCATTTGTCAAGTTTTCTAGCTTTTACTGATTTACGCTTTGGGTAGTGTTTACATGCCCTTTTCGACATTTCACCGATATCGATTACAGAGTGCTATTACACACATGGGTTCTATTTGCTGAGAAAACTGCCCACGCCTTTGAAACCTACACTTGACCAAAAATCCTCAATTCTTTACTTAAGCAGTTACTTAATCGAATAAGCATAAGTTATCCCAATCGTTATACTCACAACAACTTACCTTTGATCGAGTTAAGAGAGAAAGGTTTCGAATGCTTCAATACTACTTGCGACTACTTCACTCCTGGAGAAGTTCTAAGAAAACTGAAAGCAACACAAGAGTATTTGGCTTGTCATTGCAAGAAAGGAGGAGACTTGCTATAGATTAAGAGAAAATAAGAAAAAGTCGAGTGCTCTTACTGATTTGTCAGAGAATAGTCGCCACACCGAAGACACAGTAGCGATAGAGGAATGAAGTAATACGCATGAATACGAAAATGATAAGAGAAATCGGTTTAAGGGAGAAAGAGAAAAGAAAATAAAAGAAGGGTAGAAAGTATATTCGGCCAACAACAAAAAAGAAGAGAAGAGGACTAGCCGAACACACACTTTACACAATTCAGAAAAAAAAAAAGAAGAAAGAAAGAGAGATATGGTAGACTTGAGCAGAGAAAGCAATTGCAAACGAGAGAAAAGAAAGGAGGCACTTGGAGTAATTTCGGCTAAAAGGAAGGTTGTCAAAAATGAAGAAAAGTGAATAGAAGAATATGCCAAAAACTCCTACCACATTCGGCCAAAGAGAGAAAAACACTACCAAACCGAAATGAGGCATACCAAATAAGGAGTACCACTTTTGCCGAAATTCTTCAGTGCTCACAGTCCAGTTTTGGCACAACTCTCCCTCTCCCCTCACTTTCCTTGATTTTTCCTAAAATCCCTCCTCAATTTGAGTTCTCCTCAACCACTTCAGTGTTTCAATCAAACTCCAGTGTTTGAGTTCCCCTCAACCACTCAATTTGAGTTCTCCTCAACCACTTCAGTGTTTTAATCAAACTCCAACTCCCCCATGGCACAGCAGCAAAATAAATACTCCCTTGCCTCCACCAAGATTCGAACCTTAGTCCACTGGCATAGGTAACACTCCACTTACCCCTAGACCGGCTGGCTTTTTATGTCTTGCTTTTACCCAAAGTAATTTAAAAGCCTATTATCTATAGGCAAGGGTTTATTCCCTAAAAACAAAACTTTTTGCACATGCCCAGGCTTGAACCCAAGACTTCTCAGACACTGCCAAACACACCCCAATCACTCAAGCACAGAAGCAAACAGGTATTTGTGTTACAAACATGCAAAAATAAATACTTAAATTTTTGGGGCGTTACAACAGAGATACTTACAGGTTCGGCATTGGAGACTCGGCCTCTTATATAATTAGTTTCAGAGTTACTCGAATAAATTTTCCTTTAAAAACACATTTTATCAAAAATAGGAGCCCAAAAACACAGCTCGAGTTTTGTAAACCTAGCTCTAATACCACTAAATTTAACACCCATACTCGGCTTAGACATTACGACCAAGTCTGGAGGCTACATCAAAACCTTTAAGAAAACCAACATTAAAGAAATTTAAAGTTAGTCGTTTAGAAAACACCAAACCAGTCAAATCAACATGGAAATACAAACTTACAAACTAAAATCCAAAATAAAACATATGTTAATTCAAAGTTAAACAAATAGTAAAATATCTAGTAAAGAAAGATGACTAAGCTCCCGATACGTTGAGCCTCTAAACTTTGTGGGTTACCTGCAAAACATTCAACAAATAAAATGAGTTTATAACTCAACATGTGTAATCGATATATAGGCAAAAAACAATAAAGCTATGATAGTAATTGCCCAATTTCAGAGACAGAATCAGAAACAGGTGACACACGGTAATATTGTAACGGTTTAGGTAAGATGCAGAACATATCGGTTATAGATGTAGAACAGATTCGATACAGATGCAGGATAGATCAGATACAGATACAGTTTCCTACCCCATCCATTACACACCATCTCCGACCATCCCTATACACCAATTAGTGTCAGTATGACACATGTCAAAATGATCACAAACTAGCTGTGAAGTCAGTATACGATAAATCGCCAGAACCAAATACAGATTTGTGGCTTAACCACTCAATTTGACTGATCGTTAAACTGAAAGCACTTCCTTCTTTTTATCATTTCCACCAAATGCAGATACAGTTCACAAATATCAGATATTAATAATGCACAAACAATTATTCACATAGAAATCATAGTCATATATTATAGATTATTACCATTTAATAGTTATCGCATCAATTATATGTACAGATAATCGACCATTCAACCTTAGAGTATTTGATATCAATTATACAGTCTAATTTAGAGCATACAGACCCTACGAAAGGCCTACATTTGATTCGAATGTCACTTACAGCCCTAGGAAAAAATTTTAGTATTTTGGCCCACACGCCCGTGTAGATTTACACGGCCTAGGTGTCTAGCCCTTGTGGCCCTCTTAATACCATACACAGCCTGTACACACGCCCGCGTCCTTGACCCATATGACCTTAAATAAAAAACAGTGAGTTAGATGGCCTGGATACACTCACTTGCGTCCTGGCCCGTGTGACCTTAAATCACAAACAATGAGTTACACGGCTTGGACACACGCACGCTCCTTAATCCGTGTGACCTTAAATCACAAACAATGAGTTATATAACCTGGACACAAGCCCGTGTCCCTGGCCCGTGTGACCCTAAATTACAAACAATGAGTTACATAGCCTGGACACAAGCTCGTGTCCCTGGCCCGTGTGACTCTAAATCACAAATAGTGAGTTACACGACCTGGGCACACATCCGTGTCCCTGCCCCTTGTGACTTTCAATCACAATTAGAAAGTTACACGGCCTGGACACACACCCGTGTCCCTGGCCCGTGTGACTCTAAATCATAAATAGTAAGTTACACAGCCTACCACACGGCCATATGGCATCGACAACCATGTTTTTCGACATTCAAAAATCACAAAAAATCAAGCTTTTTATATACACCTACTGTAAATTTGACGTAGAAGCAACAAAGAACACTCCGAAACCTAAAAACAACCAATAATTCTTTAATTACACGAATTTAATCGAACTTACAAGACTAATTAAACAATCAACCGAAACATGTTGAAAACTTCGACGCAAACCCCCAACTCAAAAACGACTGTTACTTTCACACGATACGAAAATTCACGAGCCTAAGGCATCTGGGGAACCATTTTCCTCAATACCTTCTCTTAACGAACACCAATTGAATGTTTAGATAGAGAAATTGAAAAATTTACTCAGAAAACCAAATTTTGACGAAAAACGAATGGTAACAAACATTAGCAGAAATTTAACAATAGAACTTATAGAATTGACATCCAATAAAACAACAACGGAAAACAAAACTTTCTCAACCATAGCAACAAAATTTAACAAGTAGAATTTGAAAACTGAGTGATGAAAATCGAAAAGAAAAAAAATGAAAAGGAAAGGGAACAAGGGAGGGAGGAAGAAAGTTACGTTAACATAAAAAAATAAAAAAAAAGATTTATTTCTAGAGCAAAACTAACTAATCACGCAAAGTACAAAAAACATATCTTCACTTACACAGAGACTCAAACTCAAGACCAAAGGGTAAACAAAAACTTAACCATTGAACCAACAGGCTCACTCTTGACACAGATTCACACAGAAATAAACTTAAGTCCTACATTCAAAGATAAGGGTCAAATCAAGCAAAACAACAGAAACTCTCAAAAGTGATATTTGAACACCTGACCTTTAACACACAAGCGGAGCACTTAGCCACAAACACAGACTTAATTATATCAAAATTTAACAAACAACACTCAAATTTTTTAGGCGTTACAAAAACTTTAAAGTGAAACTTATGAGCTAGAAATCAAAAACTGAATATAATGAGAATATTTTTTTTCATTATTTTGACAGAATGTTGACGTCTGTATATAGTATATTTAGCCTAGCCTTTAGTCTCTATATGTAGAGAAAATAACATGAGTTTGAATAAGTTATTAACTGAATAACAATATTTTAATAGGAAAAACAACTCCTATAGGAAGTGTTGTAGGGTTGGCGACGACTAGCCCCTTATGAGATTAGTGTTTTCTACCCATTCCTTCTATACCGGGCCTATTTGGGTCTTTTCATTTATCGAGTCAATTGTATGTGTTATATGGTTTTTAAACTAACTCATATACTTTTCTAACCCAATAAATATTTTTGTTATACTTAAAATATTACTTTTTCTTTTAATTAATTGAATGATTAATTAAACTATTTTTTTATTTTCTTAACCCAATTCTAATTTCGTTAAAGTTATGAAAACTTTACTGTATTGGAATATATGAGAAAAATAATTTAACTGGCTTGTTCTTATGAAACTATGATGACTTAATTAATTAATTTTCACTTTGAACTTCAATATTTAATAAAAAAATAAT
Source organism: Gossypium australe (assembly GCA_005393395.2). NCBI lineage: Eukaryota > Viridiplantae > Streptophyta > Magnoliopsida > Malvales > Malvaceae > Gossypium > Gossypium australe. The sequence continues at coordinate 93,091,686 of CM016621.1, read as the reverse complement.
TTGAAGTCATTAATTAATTCTCGAGTTTTTTTTATAGTAAGAAAATAAATTTACTGCGGATAGTGATATATGCAATCTATTTCCCTGGTTCATCGTTTCATTAAATTCCATTTCATCAATTAATGCAAATCCTCAAGGTTATACTGAGCTAGTAGAGGGATCAATTGGACACATATAATTAGGGCTCAAATAATTTGTAATTAAGTTTTAACTCTTTGTCTATTCATTACAATATTATTAGTCATGAAGATATTCCACTAATGTATCATGACTGAGCTCTACTGATGCGATCCCAGCCACATCATGTTTCGATACAACTCGATGACATCAGAATTGGCCTAAGCTCGAGGGGCTCAAGTGCAAAATGAAGCTTAATTTCAGCTCAATGAGCTCAATTCTAGCTTCTTCAAGCTCGTCTAGTTCAACCCGAGCTCATTTAGCTTAACTTCAACCCATTTTTAATTTGTTGGACTTTATTAAACTCATCTTAGTTAATAATTGAGTTGCTAGACTTTATTTTAATTATGCTTCTCTTAGTTAATTAGTTGCTGGAATAATTTATTGTTGCATGTGTTTTAAGTTTATTAAATTAATTTAAGTGTTAAATGTGTTTATTTAGAGTCTATTAATTAAACTTATTAAGTTTAATATGTGTTTAAAGTGCTTAATGTGTTTTTAATGTGTTTGAGTGTAGGTGACTAATCAGCTGGAAACAATTATGAACAAGGGCTGTTACAAAGTGTTAAATGTGACTATTTAATTGGAATTGGTTACTTACAAGGGGCTGTTACATCATTTAAAAGAGTGCATTATACATCATTTAAAGGAGTTGCTACATTAATTAAAGGAGAGCATTATACATCATTTAAAGGAGTTGATACATCATTTAAAGGAGAGCATTATACATCCTTTAAAATTCGGTAGCCTATTCTTATTCTCCATGATGTCTATTCGACTGTCCAAGGGAGAATTTAAAGCTTTTCCTAAACTCTTTGGCTGCTCAAGAATGAAACCTAAGCATTCAAGCTCATTAAATCAGCTGAATTGGAACATTAAATCATATTGATAGTTGCTGTTACTTTGGCCTAGAGATTTCAAGAGTTTTTGCTTAGTGACTAAGTTAATTTCAGCTCATTATTAGCTCATTAAGCTGAACAAAAGTGACTATTCGGCTAGGCCTCATCTAGCACTATAAATACTTGTAATCAGCTCATAGTAAGGGACCTTTTGCTGAATTTATGCTAAATTTGAAACTTGTGAGATTTCCAACTCTCCTAGTTCACTTCGAGACTGAATTGACTTATCAAGTTTTCTTGTGGCATCATTCTTTCTTTTGTTTAAATCGAACTTATCACCTTTTGGTGTGGTGTTCATATACCTTTGGTTCCTATCACTTTTGATAGCGGGACAAGGTCCTTGCTATTTTATAAACCGTAAATCACCTAAGACCCATTTTGAGACTCGGGTCAACAATTCAATATTATTGGTTCATTCTCGGTCTTATCCAAATTATCCGTTATTTACTTAACCATTTTACCTACTACCCTTGTTTGAAGCCATTTATTCTATTTTGTTTCATTTATCCCAAAACGAACTTATCCTTACTCAATTCACGATCGGGCAATCTAAACGACTCGAATCATTCTAAAACGAGTTTGTATCATCTCCCCATTATATGCCATTATGAAAGCTACTAATCAAAGTGCTCATCCAATGACCTTATCATATGTGTGTTACCCTCATAGGATGTCTTTAATATCTTTTGAATAAATTCGTTCTCCCAATATTATCCTATTTTATCTCACGGTAACCATTACATCTTCCTTCATGAAAAGTCATTTACTAAAAAAATAGTAATTAAATCATTTATCTCTAAGAAAAATGACATGTGGCCACGTTACTTTTCATTTATCATGTGATGCCGATGAAAGGACATTATTTAACCTTTGTTGGGATATGAATTCCATTTTGTGGAATGATGCTACGTCATACAAATGTCATATACGAACTTTTAGTTCCTTATCTATTTGAACTTAGGCCCCCATTTACATCAAACTATACGAGTTACATATACATAGTCCATCATCCACTTAGGATTAATGTATGCCACACTATGAATGTCACAAGTGAATAAATCTATAAACGAATCTTGGATGTATTCTACTTGGATCCTTGCATCTATTCTCTTTGGATCTTGTCCGATGTACTATCAGGCTAGCCAATCACGTCTATTTTTCTATTTTCTAGGAGTCATCCGGTCTAATACCCAAGACAAGGCATCTCCTTAATTGGACTTGATTGACGACATATTAGCCTTTCAATCAATTGTATCACTTTCGATTAGACTAAGGACGAGTTCAAATTATCTACTAATATAAGTTGCCTTCTCGCATTATGATCCACCTACATAATGTCCCTTAATATTAGTTTCAATGTTAGGTAATCAGAGATTCGATATTTGTTTTCATTTTACTTTGCGAGAAAAAATCGTTAAGGACATTATACAAAAGATATTAATGATATTGATGGATTTTTATTAAACCATTTTTTCGAAAAGTAACAAGTACATAGACAAAATATTACTACACTAAGGGCACTAGATCCTAACATAAGGGTCATTCATCAATGATTAATGATTGTTATTACTATTTGTTAGAAAAAAAAATTCATTGTGGAAGATGTAATGGTAATCATGAGATAAAATAGGATTATATTGGATGAACGAATTTAACCCAAAGTGATTAAGGATATTTTATGCGGGTAATGCGTTTATGACAAGGCCATTGGACAAAGTATAAATTAGAGTTTCTTTCGTAATGGTATATAACGGGGAGTTCAGTTATGGTACTTTTAATGAACTGACACTAAGACTAAATAATATTGTAATTAATAAACAAAGGGTTATAACTTAATCATAAATTATTTAAGCTTTAATTATATATGATTAATCTGTCAGTTTGCTAGCTCAACACAATCCTGTATGAATTGTGTTGGATCTAATGCTCTGAGTATAGTATTTTTGTCTATGTACATTTGTAATTTTTTGAACAAATTGGTTAATAAAACAATTCATTGATTACATTAATAAACTTTGTATGATTTTCCTTATGTGGTTTTTGCATGCAAAGTAAAATAGAAGCAAATATTGACTCATTGGTTGTCTATTGTTTAAATTAATACTGAGCGAGATTATGTGGTTAGATCGTAATATGGAAAGACAACTTATAATAGTAGATGAACCTAAACATGTCCTTAGTTTAATCGAAAATGAGTAACCCGATTGAAAGACTAATATGTTGTCTATCAAGTCCAATTGGGAAGATGTTTTGTATTGGGCATCGAAGTGGATGACTCCCAGAAGATAGAGACATAGATGTAATTAATTGGACCCAGAAGAATAGATCCTAAAACCATTTATGGATTTATTCACTTGTGAAATTCATAGTGTGACATACCTAAATCCTAGGTGGATGGCGAACTATGTATGTCTTACTCGTATACTCTGATGTACGTAAAATATTGAGTTTAAATAGATAAGGAACCAAAAGCTAGTGCATTAGGTATACAACTTCTACAGTATGTAGTGTCATTCGAATAGTGGAATTCATAGTCCGAGATATGGGTAAATAGTGGAATTCATTGGCATTACATGATTTATGAAAAGTAAACGTGACCATGGATAGATCATTTTTTAGATGAATGACTTGATTACTATTTGGTAGTAATTGACTTTTCATGAAGGAATATGTAACGGTTACCATGAGATAAAATAGGATGATATTAGGAGACCGAATTTATCTGAAAAAGATTAAGTATAACCTATGAGGGTAATACATTTATGATAAGGTCATTGGACGAGCACTGATCGGGTTGCTTTCATAATATCATGTCATTGTGGAAAGCTCAGTCACAATACTATACTGTGATGACTTCACGACTAAATGAGTTTATAATTAATAAGCGAAAAGCTAGAACTTAATTAATAAGTGAAAATCATTTGTGCCCTAATCACATGTGTCCAATTGATCATTTCGCTAACTCATTGAATCCATAAATGACTTGCATGTTGAATCAAATGAAAAAAATGGATATAAATGGTGAAAATAGAGAAATGGAAAACATTTGGAAATTAATGTGGTTTTCTCCAAATGAAAAAGAAAAATGAAAATGACCTGGATATGAATTTATGGTTTTTGAATTAAATGAAGTTTGAAAATGGAAATAAATCATTAAGTCGTAATAAACTCATTGAAAGCAAAAATATTAAATATATTTTCTCATAACTTTTTTACGGTAAAGTCATCATGATTTTAATAGAATTAGAATTGGGTTGACAAAGTATTTAATTGAGAAATTAATTTATTTGAGATGTTTTATTTTGAGAAATAGAAAAAAAATCGTGTTGAATCGAATTATAAAGTACCGAGTTAAAAGTTTAGGAAGTATTTGTAATTTGACCTGATATGAGAGAGGCCCAAAAGCCCCATATGTTAAAAGGGGGGACGACAAACCCTAGTATTATTAACTAGGGTTATACTTTTATTGGATCTGGTGCCCTAAATGTAGTATTTTTGTCAATATACACTTGTAATTTTTTCAAACAGATTGGTTAATAAAACAATTTCATTGATTACATTAATATACTTTGTATAATTTTCCTCACAATATTTTTTTGCACGCAAAGTAAAATGGAAACAAATATTGTTCATTGGTTGTCTAATGTTTAACTAATAATAAGCGATATGACATGGTTGGATCGTAGTACAAAAAGAAAACTTGTATTAGTAGACAACCAAAACATGTCCTTAGTCTAAGCAGAAATGAACAAACCAATTAAAATGACTAAATGGTCTTTTAATATGAAAGGTACAAGGGCCAACCAACCTTTAGACAACGTAAACATGCTTGGAAGGTAAAATGACTAAGAGGTCTTTTAATGCGAAAGGTACAAGGGCCAACCAACCTTTAGAACTTGTGCACACTGATGTATGTGGTCCCATGAGCATCAGTGCCCGAGGAAGTTACGATTATTACATGACTTTTATCGATGACTATTCTTGATATGGATATGTGTATCTAATGCATAGCAAAAACGAAACCTTCTGTAGCATCCTAAAAATTAAAGGGTTAAAATTTTTAATATCCAAAAAAGAAATCAAATCTTATCTTTTATTCAAACCATCTTTATAAAATTAAAATTCTATATCTTTTTATCTTTTTATCTTCCTATCCTAACTTGAAATAATATCTTATCTTTTTTTCAAAATTCAAATAGAATGAAAATTCCATTATCTTTTTAACTACTTATCTTAATTTGAAATTCAAATTACTTTTTTTTCAAATCCTAATAGAATTTATTTTTCTTATTTCTAATTATTATTTATTATTCCCCATTTTTTATTTTATTATATTAAAACCCAAAACTCTCTCTCTCTCTCTCTCTCTATATATATATATCCTAGTTTTCTCTCAAATTTCTTTGTTTGAAAACTTTTTCAAGCCCTTAAATTTTGCTGAAAAATATTTTTTCAGTTTTTGAAAATTCAATCAAGTCCTCATCAATTGTTCTTCTCCAAATTGTTGAATTTCGAGTTAGTAGACCGTTGAGTTGTTATCAAGATCGACCCTTGTAGGTGACTGGATCGAGCTTGAACGAAGGGTAATCGCCGGAGACCTCGGAAAAGTCAGGTGTGTGTTTTTTTTTTATGAAAAACTGAGTCAAATCGTGTTTAGGTTTAGACCCATATGACCATGCACCATCATTTTACAGACTTTACAGTTTTGCCACTGGATTTCCAGATTTTACAGTTTTTCCATTATTTTTTTAGATTTTACATTTCTGCCACTGTTTTTTCAAATTTTACAATTCTGCCACTATTTTTTCAGATTTTACAACTTTGCCATTGGTTTTTCAAATTTTATAGTTTTGCCACTTTTCTTAAAAATTACAGTTTTACTATAACCTTTATTATTTTATGCAAATCAGTCCCTGAATAGATTTTTAATGGCATCTAGAGAACTAGTTTATACAATTAGGTCCCGTATTAGGAGTAGAATGAGTGAATACAAGAATTTATGACTTAACTGCTTATGATTGATGGCATAAATCTGTGAATGATTTTATAATTGCTTTTATGATATAATCGCTTATGATTGTTTGTTTAAATTTGTGAATGATTATATATATATATATATATATATATATATATTAATGTTATACATGTCGAATAAATGTCTGACATGTTTTAGTGATTGATTTATGAATTGTCTATTCTTGCAATGAGATAGAATGTTGATAATGATATTGATTGATTACATTATGATTGCATTGTATTGCATTTGCATTTGCACAGGGGACGATTTGAAAAGAGGAAGTATATGGCAGTATAACTGCATTTAATTTCGCGTTGTGTATCCACACAAAAGTAGATTCCAACTGCACTCGTTTTACCATGAAAGCATAACCCTCTGACAACTTTTATCTGCAAGTATGTTGTGCTTCCACGGCCATTGGAAAGTTTTATATGCATTGTAGTTGTGCGTTGATTGCCCACAACTAAAGCAGATCCCAACTGTATCCGTTTGCTGTGTGTCCACAACCAGTGGTAATGAACACTACAAATTATTGGTGGTATTAAGTGTAACACCCCAAACCCGGACAAGACCCCACGCCCGAATCTGGTATGTTACGGGGAAAACGGTTTTTTGAGAGGTTAAATTTTTCGTTTAAAAGCCGAGTGAAAACACAGTGTATTTTGAAGACAATTTGAGTGGACTTGTTTGAAATCAGATGGTGTATTGGAAACCCGGAGATTTTGAAATCTTAACCAGAATGTGTGGTTAAAATGAGTTTAAACCATTTAAAACCTTAATAGTTTCTTAGTGTTACTTAAAACATTTTTAGACTTAGGAGTAATACCAGTTTGATTTGAAAATCATTTGAATTTGCTTACTATAAAGACGTAGTTTGATACCCGATGGTATGGTTTAAAAACACATTGCGTTATAATTTTGAAATCATTATCTTTCCAAGTTTTAGTAAAATTCATACCAACTTGTTTTGTTAAGGCATTTTAAAATTTAATTAGAACATAAACATCACAAAACATAAATTAAAGGCCTTTTACAAATCCAATATAAAAACCAAAGTAAATAAGCTAAAGTACCCAAATGCAATAGTCTGAGCAAACTTTTATTAAAGCATGGCATGTGTACCCCGAGTCCATCCCGGCTCCATGTCCGCGTCTACGAGTCACCTGAAATGTCAAAGGAGAGGGTGAGTCGAGTGACTCAGTGTGTAAATCCCGCTCCCGAAGAAACAACATGCTAACACACATCATACATAGCAACATAATTAATGCAACCCGTTCCTAACCATCCATATCGCCTTTACTACCCCGTGTGGTACCAAACCACTGGTGGTGCCAAACCACTGGTGACATATAGTCACAATGTGTTACCAAAACACTGGTGTCCCAAAGACACAATACCAAACCACTGGTGTCCCAAAGACACAATTGTGCTACCAAAGCACTGGTGACCGAAGTCACAAATCCAATGATGATGGGGCCAACCCATCGTGTGATACCAAATCACTAGCAGACGATCCCATATCTCAAGTGGGGCCAACCCACGGTGGTCAAACCACAGGGACAAGTCGCAATGAGGTGCCAAACCTCTGGTGTCCCAAAGACACAATGTGCTACCAAAGCACTGGTGACCGTAGTCACAAATCTGGTGATGGGGCCAACCCATCGTGTGATACCAAATCACTGGCGTCAATCCCGTATAATCATCCGTGGGGCCAACCCACTGTGGTACTGAGCCACTGGGACGAGACGCTGAGGTACCAAACCTCTGGAGGTGCCAAACCTCTGGTGACCCAAAGTCACAAAGTTGTGTTACCAAAACACTGGTGCTCGTCAGCACAAAATGTCACTGCTCCCTCCACTCGTATCCCCCATCAACATACCATACTCATGTAATCATGCATATCATACAATCATGCATATCATGCTAACATGTCTAATCTCATATCCCATGTCACATATATCCACAGCCATGGTATCATATAGATCATCATTAAACTCATAATAATAATACTGACTTACCCGAGTCCAGAATCATACCCATTAGGGTATCATATCAATCATCACTGTTTCATTAATCATCACACAGGTTATCAATCATATTACTAAACAGAAGTGTGTTAGTTTACACACCTGGTAAATACGAGTCTAGAATCCCAACGAAAACGATCTAAGTCCCTCGATTATTAGATCCTACAATCGGCCAAACATTAGGGGTTAGGCATCTAAAGCCATTCGGCCAAGGATTTTAAGCCAACAGGAATTGCTACCAACCCTTACCTTCACTTGATTTGGTTTCCTACCAAATCCGAACCCACAGTGGTTCCTTCTTCAACAATCGGCACCCTATCAAAATAGTTAATCACAAATCACCTTTGACTTAATCGAAATCACGAATAAACCATGAACGATATATCACCATCACTTACCGAATTGGTTAACAAAGGGAGAAGGCTCCACCTGACTGCTTGGAACTCCCTGATTGCCCTATCACACAATCGGTTTAATCATAAGAGACCACACCTTTACCACATGCCTAGAATCGGCTAATAATCCAATCAAAAACCCATTAAGCACTAGAGAGGGAAGAAATGGCTATTCGGCCTAGCACTTACCAACACCAACCAATTATTCGGCCAAGACGCCACTAGGGAAGAAGATAGGTTCGGTCCACACTTTGCACCACAATCAAACAAAAGGTACGCCTAGGAAGGTTTATCACTCTTATTTTCGGCCTTGAAAGAAAAAGGAGGAAAAAAAATAGAGGTGGGAAGAAATGGGGAAATCGGCAATTGAGTTTAAAGAAAAGAAGATAGAAGATGAGAATGGAGTTTCGGCAACAATGAATGAGAAAAGAAATTAAAGGTTTGGGATGCAAGTGTTTGTGATTTCGGCACAAGGGAATGGGAAGATGAATGGAGAAAATAATGGGAGGGTTCGGTTTGAAACAGATGAGAGTTTCGGCACACAAAGAAAGGGGAAGGGAAATGGAGAATTCGGCTTCACAATTAACAAAAGAAAAGGAGATGAAGAGGAGAATATTCGGCTACCCAATGAACACCAAAGATCAAAGATATTTCAGCTAGTTTAGGAGTGTGGTATTTCGGTTTTCAAAAGCAAAAAGAATGTGAGCATACTCTTTGAGAAAATCGGCTTCTTTGACAAAAATTGAGAAAACTTTGCTTACCAACAAAAGTGACCGAAAAATGCACCAAAATGCAAGGTACATTCGGCCTTCCCCTCACCCACACTATGCCGTCACTTCCCCCCACTCTAAGCCCCAAAAATTCGGCCATATCCCTCAATGCACTCACATCCACCCATTTCAAAAGAGTGGACCAAGTCTTTCTCCTAAAGTTGCTCTCCACCTTCCATTTGAATGACATGACTTGGTCCAAGGTAGAATTCTACTAGCCTTCTACCTCTCCTCCATGCCGTCCCAAAAAAAAGCCAAAATGGGGACTCTGCAGCTCGAACACTGGACCTCCACCACAAGTAGATGACGCCACATCCAGCTCCCCCATGTAGCGCATGCTTTGCCACTAAGCTAGCTCCTTATTTGTGCAATGAAACCACAATTAAAATTCTTAAACCCCAGCTTCCTCAGCTCCCCTGACTTAACACCCAAAAACCAAAATTTTCCCATTCACTCAGGCATACACCTAGGCTACAATTAAGCCCCTAAAACACCGAAATAGCAACATAGCACACCAAACACATGCAATATCATGCAACAGCAAAATAGCCCCTAACCCGAGATATTACAGTTCTACCCCCCTTAAAAATAATTTCGGCCTCGAAATTACCTGGTCAAAAGAGTTGCGGGTATTGCTGTCTCATCATATCCTCGGGTTCCCACGTCACTTCTTCTACGCCATGATTCCGCCAAAGTACCTTAACCAAAGGCACAGACTTCCTACGCAGAACCTTCACATCCCGATCAAGAATCTGCACAGGTTCCTCTTCCATAGTCAAGTCTGGATTTACCTCGATCTCTTCCACCGCTACCACATGCGACGGATCCGAACGATAACGTCGAAGCATCGATACATGGAAAACGTCGTGAATCTGACTAAGCTCTGCTGGCAACTCAAGCTGATACGCCACTGGTCCAACTCGCCTCAGAACCTTATACGGCCCAATAAACCTCGGACTTAGCTTGCCTTTCTTCCCGAACCTCAACACTTTCTTCCAAGGCGCGACCTTCAGAAAAACTCGATCCCCTACAGCAAACTCTATGTCTCTTCGCTTAAGATCGGCATAAGACTTCTGCCGGTCCGAAGCTTCCTTCAAACGAGACTGAATCAACTTAACCTTGTCTTCGGTCCCAGCCACCAACTCGGGTCCCAACAACTGACGTTCACCCAACTCCGTCCAACATGTAGGTGAGCGACACTTCCTACCATACAACGCCTCGTACGGTGCCATCTTGATGCTCACTTGGTAACTGTTGTTGTAGGCAAACTCAGCTAACGGTAGAAACTCCTCCCAACTACCTCTGAAATCCAAGACACAACCTCTCAGCATGTCTTCTAAGATTTGAATAACCCTTTCTGATTGACCGTCAGACTACGGGTGAAAAGCCGTGCTGAAATCCAAACGAGTACCCAAAGCCTGATGCAACGCTTTCCAGAACCTTGACGTGAACCTGGGATCCCTATCCGAGATTATCGAAACTGGCACACCGTGCAACCTCACTATCTCTGACACATACAGCTTCGCTAGCTTCTGAAGTGAGTAGTCAACCCTCACCGGAATAAAGTGAGCTGATTTAGTCAGACGATCCACCACTACCCAAACTGAATCCTTCTTGCTTGGCGTAAGCGGTAACCCACTGACGAAATCCATGGTTATCCTTTCCCACTTCCACTGAGGAATCTTTACAGGCTGAAGCAAACCCGACGGCAACTGGTGCTTAGCCTTGACCTGCTGACAAGTTAGACACTTCCCAACAAACTCTGCCACCTCTTTCTTCAAACCAGGCCACCAAAACTGCTCTCTCAGATCCTTATACATTTTGCTACCTCCAGGATGCATAGCATAAGGACTGCTATGTGCGTCCTGAAGAATCTTCTGCCTTAGCTCAACATCCTTAGGCATACAAGCCTTACCCTGAAAACACAGAACCTCGTCACTAGACAGACTGTAACCATCCACACCACCATTCTGCACTTGCAACCTTCGCGCACTCAGAACCTCATCCTCTAACTGTTTCTCTCTGATCTGCTCAAACCAAGTAGGCTTAACTTGTAGCTCTGCCAAAATACTCCCATCGTCATACAAACTCAAATGGGCAAACAAAGCTCTTAAGTCCGAAACAACCTTACGGCTCAACGCGTCTGCTACCACGTTAGCCTTGCCCGGATGATACTCAATAGAACAGTCATAGTCTTTCAGCAACTCAACCCATCTACGCTGCCTCAAATTCAAATCCTTCTGAGTCAGAAGATACTTCAGACTCTTATGATCTGTGTAGACTATCGATCTCTCTCCATACAAGTAGTGCCTCCAAATCTTTAAGGCGAAGACTACAGCCGCTAGCTCCAGATCGTGTGTCGGATAGTTGACCTCATGTGGCCTCAGCTGCCGAGAAGCGTAAGCCACAACCTTACCTTCTTGCATCAGCACACAACCCAAGCCCGTATGTGATGCATCGCAGTACACGGTGTATTCCTTACCAGCCTCAGGTTGAATTAGAACCGGAGCCTCAGTCAAGATCTTCTTTAACTTGTCGAAGCTTTCTTGCTGTTTCTCAGTCCATACAAACGGAACCTCTTTCCTTAACAACTTAGTCATCGGCGCTGCTATTAGCGAGAAACCCTCAACAAACCTTCGGTAGTATCCGGCCAAACCCAGAAAACTCCGAATCTCAGCCACTGACCTAGGCGGCTTCCAATCCAAAACTGCCTCAATCTTACGAGGATCTACACGAATCCCCTCAGCCGACACTACATGACCCAAGAACGTCACTTCTCTAAGCCAGAACTCGCACTTACTAAACTTAGCATAGAGTTGCTTTTCCCTCAGAATTTACAGCACCACTCTCAAATGCGCATCATGCTCTTCCTCTGTCCTTGAGTACACCAAGATGTCGTCTATGAAAACCACGACGAACTGATCCAGATACTGCTGAAACACCCTATTCATCATATCCATAAATGCTTCCGGTGCGTTAGTCAACCCGAACGGCATTACCAGAAATTCGTAGTGCCCATACCGAGTCCGAAACGCTGTTTTATGGATATCCGCCTCCTTAACCTTTAACTGGTGATACCCAGACCTCAAGTCGATCTTCGAGAATACCGCAGCACCCTTCAGCTGATCAAACAAGTCATCTATCCGTGGCAACGGATACTTGTTTTTAATCGTCAGCTTGTTCAACTGGCGGTAGTCTATGCACATCCGCATTGTACCATCTTTCTTCTTGACAAAAAGTACCGGCGCACCCCACGGCGAAACACTTGGCCTAATAAAACCTCGATCCAATAACTCCTGGATCTGAGCCTTAAGCTCCACCAATTCCTTTGGTGCCATCCTATACGGAGCAATAGACACTGGCGCAGTCCCGGGTAACAGATCTATTCCAAACTCTACCTCTCGATCTGGCGGCAAACCCGGAAGCTCCTCAGGAAAAATATCAGCAAATTCCTTAACAGTACGAACCTTCTCAACCGCAGACTCTTTAACCTCCAAGGCATGCACATGAACCACATACGCTTCGCAGCCCTTCCTGACCATCTTCTCTGCTTTCAAAGCAGATACCACATTTGATAAGTAATCTCTCCTATTACCTATCATAGCCACTTCGTCGCCATCAACTGTCTTAAGAACCATGCGCTTGGCCGCGCAATCCAACCTCGCCTGATACTTGACCACCAATCCATCCCAAGAATCAGATCGAACTCCCCAAACGGCAGTTCCATCAGATCAGCAGCAAACACTACCCCTTGGAGTTCTAGGGGTACCTCTCTAAACAGCTTATCTACCACTACAGAGTGACCTAGAGGGCTAATCACAGTCATCTACCTAGAAGATATCTCAGAGTCTAAGTCCATTGTCTTACTACTACTACTGGCAACATAAGAGTGCGTAGAACCCACATCAATTAAAGCAGTATAAGGAGAACCAAAAATCAAAAACGTACCGGTTATGACGTCCGGTGCGTCGCCCTCCTCTCGGCGCCTCGCAGCATACACTAAACCAGGCTGTCGTGCCCAGAACTACCCGCACCTCTGCCCGGTGCTCCACGGCCCCGACCAGAACCATTACCACCTCTGCCATTACCACGGCCCCTCTGCGGTGGCGGTCCATTACCTCTGAACTGATTACGGCCCTGACTCTCCGACTGAATCCTGGCCATCCTACGCGGACAGTCCCTTATGCGATGCTCCAAAGTACCACACTCGAAGCAACCTTTTCCACCAGTCCAACAACCACCCCAATGAGATTTCCCACACTGATTACACTGCGGCGGTCCCTGTCTAGCAGCAACAAACCTAGCAGGCTGATTCGGCCCACTCGGTCTGGCCCTCTTCTGCGGATTACCAGACGATCCAGAAGACCCAAAGCTCCTCTTAAGCCTACTCCTGTCCATACTCTGCCTCACTGACTCCTTAACACCCTCGCTACCTTAGCCTTCTCACTAAGACAGCAAACTCGCGCTCCTGCTGTGGAGCAATCAGCAGCCTCAACTCGTCTCGCAGACCATCCTCGAAACGAACACACCTTTCATGCTCAGTGGCCACAATGCCCCTGGCATACCTACTCAGCTTCAGGAACTCACCTCGTACTCAGAAACAGATTTGCTCCCCTGAACAAGTCTCAGGAATGCCTTTCGCTGGGATCAATATAACTAGCCCCGATGTACTTCTTTTGATATGCAGCTCGAAAATAATCCCATGTCAAATCCCTGCGGCCACACTATCCCGAACCGTGAGCCACCACTGGTATGACTCATCCGTAGAAGCGATACGATCCCCTTCAGCTTCTCTTCAGCCGTCAAGTCCAGATCATCCATGATCCGCTCAGTTTGCCTCCAGCCAATATTCAGCAGTGCTAGGAGCAACACCAGATACACCTCGGAAGAATTCGGCCCCATTAGCCCGGAGTCGCTCAGGAACAGATTTCCTAACTCCTGCACCACCACCTGCTCCAGCTACCCTTTCTACACTCGCAGCATCGCCTGTGACACTGCGTCATCTCCAGTCTGATCTTGGAACTCACCACCTCCAGCTGGTGGCGGAACCGGTATCTCGTTCTGAACCCTGCCCAGATCCTACGGGCTCAGAAAACTGTCATCCTACCCCTACCTCTACCACGAGTATTACGACCACGTCCACCTCGAGTGCTCATGACTAATCTTTCTACGTATCTGATTAAAGAATTTTATGCATCAGTGTTTATTCCACTTGTTTAAAAGCAAGTCTTATGAATATTAAAGAGGATTTGTTCTCGCGAGTTCACAGAATCCTATCAGTTTCAATCTCTAAAGTAGCATACTACTGCTATTCATCAAATCATATCACATCCAATCAATCACAAGCAATAGTACGGGTACTTACCTGGGCGAACTGGTGCCGGAGACTCGGTGCCATGCCTTTCAAACCATATATTTAGACCAAGAACACTTAAAACATCTTTTTGAAAACATTTTGGGCCTCAGGCCCACAGCCGAGCCTTTGAACTTGGCTCTGATACCACAATTGTAACACCCTAAACCCGGACAAGACCCCACGCCCGAATCTGGTATGTTACGGGGAAAACGGTTTTTTGAGAGGTTAATTTTTCGTTTAAAAGCCGAGTGAAAACAGTGTATTTTGAAGACAATTTGAGTGGACTTGTTTGAAATCAGATGGTGTATTGGAAACCCGGAGATTTTGAAATCTTAACCAGAATGTGTGGTTAAAATGAGTTTAAACCATTTAAAACCTTAATAGTTTCTTAGTGTTACTTAAAACATTTTTAGACTTAGGAGTAATACCAGTTTGATTTGAAATCATTTGAATTTGCTTACTATAAAGACGTAGTTTGATACCCGATGGTATGGTTTAAAACACATTGCGTTATAATTTTGAAATCATTATCTTTCCAATTTTAGTAGGAGTAATACCAGTTTGATTTGAAAATCATTTGAATTTGCTTACTATAAAGACGTAGTTTGATACCCGATGGTATGGTTTAAAAACACATTGCGTTATAATTTTGAAATCATTATCTTTCCAAGTTTTAGTAAAATTCATACCAACTTGTTTGTTAAGGCATTTTAAAATTTAATTAGAACATAAACATCACAAAACATAAATTAAAGGCCTTTTACAAATCCAATATAAAAAACCAAAGTAAATAGCTAAAGTACCCAAATGCAATAGTCTGAGCAAACTTTTATTAAAGCATGGCATGTGTACCCCGAGTCCATCCCGGCTCCATGTCCGCGTCTACGAGTCACCTGAAATGTCAAAGGAGAGGGTGAGTCGAGTGACTCAGTGTGTAAATCCCGCTCCCGAAGAAACAACATGCTAACACACATCATACATAGCAACATAATTAATGCAACCCGTTCCTAACCATCCATATCGCCTTTACTACCCCGTGTGGTACCAAACCACTGGTGGTGCCAAACCACTGGTGACATATAGTCACAATGTGTTACCAAAACACTGGTGTCCCAAAGACACAATACCAAACCACTGGTGTCCCAAAGACAATTGTGCTACCAAAGCACTGGTGACCGAAGTCACAAATCCAATGATGATGGGGCCAACCCATCTGTGATACCAAATCACTAGCAGACGATCCCATATCTCAAGTGGGGCCAACCCACGGTGGTCCCACAGGGACAAGTCGCAATGAGGTGCCAAACCTCTGGTGTCCCAAAGACACAATGTGCTACCAAAGCACTGGTGACCGTAGTCACAAATCTGGTGATGGGGCCAACCCATCGTGTGATACCAAATCACTGGCGTCAATCCCGTATAATCATCCGTGGGGCCAACCCACTGTGGTACTGAGCCACTGGGACGAGACGCTGAGGTACCAAACCTCTGGAGGTGCCAAACCTCTGGTGACCCAAAGTCACAAAGTTGTGTTACCAAAACACTGGTGCTCGTCAGCACAAAATGTCACTGCTCCCCCACTCGTATCCCCCATCAACATACCATACTCATGTAATCATGCATATCATACAATCATGCATATCATGCTAACATGTCTAATCTCATATCCCATGTCACATATATCCACAGCCATGGTATCATATAGATCATCATTAAACATAATAATAATACTGACTTACCCGAGTCCAGAATCATACCATTAGGGTATCATATCAATCATCACTGTTTCATTAATCATCACACAGGTTATCAATCATATTACTAAACAGAAGTGTGTTAGTTTACACACCTGGTAACGAGTCTAGAATCCCAACGAAAACGATCTAAGTCCCTCGATTATTAGATCCTACAATCGGCCAAACATTAGGGGTTAGGCATCTAAAGCCATTCGGCCAGGGATTTTAAGCCAACAGGAATTGCTACCAACCCTTACCTTCACTTGATTTGGTTTCCCCAAATCCGAACCACCCCAGTGGTTCCTTCTTCACAATCGGCACCCTATCAAAATAGTTAATCACAAATCACCTTTGACTTAATCGAAATCACGAATAAACCATGAACGATATATCACCATCACTTACCGAATTGGTTAACAAAGGGAGAAGGCTCCACCTGACTGCTTGGAACTCCCTGATTGCCCTATCACACAATCGGTTTAATCATAAGAGACCACACCTTTACCACATGCCTAGAATCGGCTAATAATCCAATCAAAAACCCATTAAGCACTAGAGAGGGAAGAATGGCTATTCGGCCTAGCACTTACCAAACAACCAATTATTCGGCCAAGACGCCACTAGGAAGAAGATAGGTTCGGTCCACACTTTGCACCACAATCAAACAAAAGGTACGGCTAGGAGGGTTTATCACTCTTATTTTCGGCCTTGAAAGAAAAGGAGGAAAAAAAATAGAGGTGGGGAAGAAATGGGGAAATCGGCAATTGAGTTTAAAGAAAAATAGAGATAGAAGAATGGTTTCGGCAACAATGAATGAGAAAAGAAATTAAAGGTTTGGGATGCAAGTGTTTGTGATTTCGGCATAAGGGAATGGGAAGATGAATGGAGAAAATAATGGGAGGGTTCGGTTTGAAACAGATGAGAGTTTCGGCACACAAAGAAAGGGGAAGGGAAATGGAGAATTTGGCTTCACAATGAACAAAAGAAAAGGAGATGAAGAGGAGAATATTCGGCTACCCAATGAACACCAAAGATCAAAGATATTTCGGCTAGTTTAGGAGTGTGGTATTTCGGTTTTCAAAAGCAAAAAGAATGTGAGCATACTCTTTGAGAAAATCGGCTTCTTTGACAAAAATTGAGAAAACTTTGCTTACCAACAAAAGTGACCGACAAATGCACCAAAATGCAAGGTACATTCGGCCTTCCCCTCACCCACACTATGCCGTCACTTCCCCCCACTCTAAGCCCCAAAATTCGGCCATATCCCTCAATGCACTCACATCCACCCATTTCAAAAGAGTGGACCAAGTCTTTCTCCTAAAGTTGCTCTCCACCTTCCATTTGAATGACATGACTTGGTCCAAGGTAGAATTCTACTAGCCTTCTACCTCTCCTCCATGCCGTCCCAAAAAGAAGCCAAAATGGGGACTCTGCAGCTCGAACACTGGACCTCCACCACAAGTAGATGACGCCACATCCAGCTCCCCCATTGATTTGATAATTGAATCTGTCTAACTGATTATGATTGATCGTTAATGGTTGCTTACTTGAAGTAGCAAACCCAATTTACCATATTGAATTGATTGATATGTGATATTGTTTGTTATCATGTTAAATTGATTGATATGTGAAACTGTTTGTCATTGTACTGAATAGATTGATATGTGAAATTGTTTAATATTACTGTACAGATTCGAATATTGAATTGATTTATTGTAAAGGGACTCACAATGAACTTCCATAACTCACTCCCTTTATTTTCCTTCTTTTCAATTAACCCAACGGACTAGGACGCGAACTCAACATGCGGAGGGTCTCGGCTTGTTCTTACAAATGGATTGTTATTAGTTATTATTATATTAATCTTATTACAAACCGTGGTATGGGATAATATTTTAATTACATCATTTAGGATGCATTTCATTAATTATTATGAATAGGGAATTTATATAGATGCAATAGTTTATACTTAATATTTATTA
Source organism: Gossypium australe (assembly GCA_005393395.2). Classification (NCBI taxonomy): domain Eukaryota; kingdom Viridiplantae; phylum Streptophyta; class Magnoliopsida; order Malvales; family Malvaceae; genus Gossypium; species Gossypium australe. The sequence continues at coordinate 93,073,327 of CM016621.1, read as the reverse complement.
CTGACAGTGATTTTAGAGTGTTGTTTAATTATTAAGTGTTTTAAACGAGTTAATTTATTATATAAAATATTATTGATATATTTTTCGCTGTCGAAATTAATGTTAGTTTTATGTAACACCCCAATCCTGGCCATGCGTTATGAGCGAATTTGGCATGTCACACAAGCAAAACATGTTAAACCCTTTTTATTCGTACTAAAATATTGCTTTGCTAAAATCAAGAAAACAAGTTTGATTGTTAAAATACTACTAACCTCAAATATCTGATTGATAAATCGATAAATTTGAACTAATGATCTTACAAAATCGTGACTTTTGAAAACAACGTTGAAAATTCGAAAGAGAATCCGAGTCTTTTGAAAATAACGTTAATAGTTCGAGAGAAAATATCCGTGTAAAAAAAATTGTAAAAGTTTATTTTGAAAATCCATTTGTTAATCGATTTTGGAAACCATTATTTAAGTTTTCGGAAAATTTCCTTTTTAAACAATTTAAGAAAAATAATAAAAACATCCCAACCATAAAGCAAATAAAAATAGTCCAGAGGCCTTATTACAACTTAACTTAAAATAACTAAGAAATTAAAAGTACTTAAAAAGAAATATAAATTTCAAATAAACCATTATTCGTAGTATGGCCCCCACCGAGTCATTCACAGCCCAAGTCTCCATCACTGATCATTACCTGAAAAGGGTAAGGAAAACAGGGTGAGTTACTAGAACTCAGTGTGTAACCCACTTACCATTGTCCACTGGGCCAAAATCCAATTAAGCATTTATTTGGGCCAAAGCCCATTTACAATTATAAAAATAAATATCATGTAAAATATGCAATTCCCAAACCAAACCTAATTTTCCATCCGCTACACACCACCCTACCAACCAGCACATCTCTAGGGAGCTTTAGTCACCCACCCCGCAAACACAACAAAAGTAGGCATTAAGCCGTTTATATCAAATTTGTGGACAAGCCACCAGATTAATAGAGTTTATATGGCATTGCCATTTTTCATATTTGTGGCAGAGCCACCAGAATTATGTAGCAGAGCTACCACAACTTCTTTTCATCATTTATCCCATCCCATGCAAATCATGTATATAGTGCATAACCATTTACAACAATTTATTCAAATATTCCTTAAAGACATTATGGCCCATTATAACAATTTATCAAGTTGGCCATTTAAGTAAAATATCATCTTGGCCCATTTCGCAATTTATTACAAATCGGCCCATATAGCAATATCAAACGACCCATATAGCAAATATCTCAATTTGGCCCATATAGCAAATATTTCAATTGGCCCATATAACAAATATCTCAATTGGCCCATATAGCAAATATCTCAATTGGCCCATATAACAAATATCTCAATTTGGCCCATATAGCAACATTTATCGATTTGGCATATTAGGGGGTATTTTCATAATTTTCACAGTCTTAATACCGATTTCATATTTTTTTTTACCAAAATAGTGATAACTATACCATTTTACCCGGTTTCACCAAGATGTGAATAAATCAAACGATTTATCACTAACACGATTTAAATATCTAACCCATGAAATACGGTGTGAGATTACACACCTGATTACGGTAAGCACTACACTTTCCTGATCGTTGACACCTAAAAATATTTTAACGCTCGATTAGACAATGTACACTATTTAATAAATCTACTCTAAAACAAACGATCTAAGATTTTACCCTCTGGATCGCGAACAACTACGATTTACCAATTTTCCCCGGTTGACTGTCCACAACCCGGTGGAAAGTCCCCAATCGTCGAAACACCCTTCGTTTGAATTTAGGAGTTGGGATCGTCAATCCACTCCTTTTGAGATCTCCACTCGGCTTTCCTTTCGAATCGTTACCACAAGCCTCCATCGATTAGTATTACGATAAGTACGGATTTGTCAAAAAGGGTGAAGATCGGCTTACCACTAATCTCGAATGATCAACGATTGGTTAGGTTAAACGATTTATTCCCTAAAACATAAAGTCAACAATTTATTACTCCTTAGACCATCAATCGGCTTATTTAGTACTATTAATAATTCATAACGATTTCTTACCGTATGATATTGGATCCGATGTTCGTCGTTCGACTTAAGACTTAGAGTGATGTTCGGCCTCCCGCTAGGATACTACCAAAAGGAAAAAATGATCATGTTGTGAGAGAGAAAAGGGAATGATGATTCCGATTAATAGAACCATCCCAAGACAAGAACATACATTCGGTCATAGAGAAGAAATTGAGAAGAAAAACATTACTTACTTATTCGTCAAAAGATAATGTTCAAACACGAAGGAAAAAGAAGAGATAGTGGAGGGTTAATTTTCTATTAGATTCGGTTATGGAGGAAATGAATGAAAGAAAAAGTTTTGATCAAGATGAAGTTTTGTTTTTAAAAAAAAATGGAAGAAGAATTGAAAGATGATTAAAAGAAGAAAAAGGGTGCAAATTAATTTCGGTTTTCCAAAAGATGATAAAAGAGGATGATTTGGTCACAAAGGTTGAATACTTTCGGCAACAAGAAGAAAGGAGGAAGAAAATATGTTCTTTAGTGGCTTGTAAATTCGGCACAAGGTAGAAAGAAATTTGAAGAACACTAAATAGTGCCAAGAGAAAGGTTTTGGACCAACAAGCACCAAAATTCAATCAAAAGGCAAAGGAGAATTCGACTATCAAGGAAGGTGGAAAGAAAATGAGTATGTGACCAAACAAAAGAGAAAAACAATACACTATTGTGCTAATATGTTTCGCCAAGGAGGGTTGCAAAATTGGGAAAAATGACACCAAGTTGTCAAAGGGATTTTTTTTTTTTTTGCCAAAACAAAGCTAAGACTTTACCAAATGCCAAAATAAAAATTTCAGCCACCTATCTACCCCAAAATCGTCCACATGCATCCCCCCTAGAATAAGAGTTTGGCCACCCAAACTTTCCAAAACATCACCCACGAAATAAGCCTCATGTCCCCCTTTCTTTCCTATTTCTCTTGATTCCTTTCCCCAACTTCAACCTTACCTTATTCTTATAGCCACTTACCAAAAATAAAGAAGTCAAACTTGCCATATTTACTCCTTGGCCGACACTTAAGGAAGGAATGCAAAAACAAAAGTCAAGAATTGCACACAAGGGATTCGAACCTCTTCCCTCAAGGTACCACAAGTGACGCCATAACCTCTTTACTATTTGTTCAATTATGCTAGCTACTTATTCAATTATTTCCATATGCTTCAAGGTCACTTACTCCATTTCCTTAAAGTGCTAAATAACAAAAATTTTCACTAGGTCCAAATAAACCCCGAGCCTTCTCAGGACCTCCTCAACATACAAAATTAATAATCTAACTAGCTTAACACCAAAATAATGTAACACATAAAATTCAAATTCTAGGATGTTACAATTCTACCCCCTTAAAGAAAATTTCGTCCTCGAAATTTACCTGGTTAAAAGAGGTGAGGATATTGTCGTCGAATTATGTCCTCAGGCTCCCATGTAGCTTCCTCCGCTCTGTGATTACGCCATAGAATCTTAACTAACGGTACTGACTTCCTTCTCAGCACCTTAACATCTCGATCTAAAATTTTCACTGGCTTCTCCTCGAATGACAAGTCAGGCCTTATCTCAACTTCCTCTATCTGTACTATGTGAGACGGATCCGATCGGTAACGCCTCAACATTGAGACATGGAAAACACTATGTATCTAACTCAACTCCGGAAGTAATTCAAGCTGATATGCCACTGGTCCTACACGCTTCAACACATGGTACGGTCCGATGAACCTAAGGCTCAACTTGCCTTTCCTTCCAAATTTCAAGATCTTCTTCCGAGGTGAGACCTTTAGAAAGACTTGATCCCCCACCGCAATATCCTTACGCTTCAGATCCGCATATGATTTTTGTCTATTCGAAGCTTACTTTAATCGTGCCCGAATTACCATTACCTTTTCCTCCGTTTCTGATATCAGCTCAGGACCCAATAACTGTCGCTCGCCCAATTCAGTCTAACAAGTAGGAATACGACACCTACGACCATACAACGCCTCGTAAGGTGCCATCTGGATGCTGGATTGATAGCTATTGCTATACGCAAACTCTGCCAATGGTAATAAATCTTCCCAACTACCCCTGAAGTCAATCACACTACCCTTTAGCATGTCTTCCAGAATCTGGATTACTCTTTCTGACTGACCATCTAACTGAGGATGAAAAGCCGTGCTGAAATTTAACTTTGTTCCCAAAGCTTCATGTAAAGCTTTCCAAAACCGTGATGTAAACCTAGGGTCCCTGTCCGATATAATAGACACTGGTACCCCATGTAACCTCACGATCTCTGCTACATACTACTTGGCCAACTTCTGCAATGAGTAATACGTACGAACAGGTAGAAAATGGGCAGTCTTCGTCAACTGATTCACTATTACCCAGACGGAGTCTTTCTTAGTAGGCGATAAGGGTAGCCCACTAACAAAGTCCATCGTTATCCGTTCCCATTTCCATAATGGAATCTTTACCGGTTGTAATAATCCCGACGGCAATTGATGTTCCGCCTTCACTTGCTGACATGTCAAGTACCTACTCACAAATTCAGTAACCTTTCGTTTCAACCCTAGCCACCAATACTGCTCACGGAGGTCTCGATACATTTTATTTCCCCCGGTGTGCATGGCATATGGGCTACTATGCGCCTCTCGCAGAATCATTTGCCTCAATTCCGAATTTTTGGGCATACAAATTCTTTCGCGGAAACACAGTACTCCATCGTTTTTCAATCCAAATTCCCCTATCACACCACCTTCCACTTGCTGAAATAATGAACCCAACTTTTCATCCGAAGACTGCTTTTCCTTAATCTGACCTAACTATGCAGGTTTCACCTGAAGTTCGGCTAGCGGACTACCATCTTCATATAGACTGAGATGAGCGAACATTGCTCTCAAATCTGATATCACCTTACGACTCAACGCGTCTGCCACCACATTAGCCTTTCCGGGGTGATACTCGATTGAGAAGTCATAATCCTTCAACAGTTCTATCCACCTTCGTTGTCTTAAGTTCAACTCCTTTTGGGTAAGGAGGTACTTTAGACTCTTATGATCCGTATAAATAATTGACTTCTCTCCGTACAGGTAGTGCCTCCAAATCTTCAAAGCAAACACCACTGCAGCCAACTCCAAATCATGAGTGGGATAATTCACCTCGTGTGGCCTTAACTGACGAGATGCATAAGCCACCACTTTTCCACCTTGCATTAACACACATCCCAAGCCCGTGTGTGACGCATCACAGTAAACAACAAACTCTTTTCCAGCCTCAGGTTGAATCAATACTGGCACTTCCGTCAGAATCTTCTTCAATTTCTCAAAACTCTCTTACTGCTGATCTGACCATACAAATGGTACTCCCTTACGCAACAGTTTAGTTAGGGGTGTAGCAATCAACGAAAACCCCTCAACAAAATGTCTATAATAACCAGCCAATCATAGGAAACTCCGAATTTCGGCGACTGACTTTGGTGGTTTCCAATCTAACACAGCCTCTACCTTCCGAGGATCAACTCTGATTCCTTCGGCTGACACAACATGTCCCAAGAAAGTCACTTCCTTAAGCCAAAATTCACACTTACTGAATTTGGCATAAAGCTATTTTTCCCGCAATATTTGCAATACTATTCGCAGATGTGAATCATGCTCTTCTTCATTCTTCGAGTATACCAAGATGTCATCTATGAACACCACCACGAACCGGTCTAAATAGGGTTGAAAGACTCGGTTCATCATGTCCATAAATGTAGTTGGTGCATTGGTCAACCCAAATGGCATCACCAAGAACTTATAATGTCCATAACGAGTTCGGAACGCCGTCTTATGAATATTTGCCTCCTTGACCTTAAGTTGGTGATAACCCGATCTCAAATCTATCTCGGAGAAAACCGAAGCTCCTCGCAACTGGTCAAATAGATCATCGATTCTCAGCAACGGATACCTATTCTTGATCGTCAACTTATTCAACTGCCTATAATCGATGCACATACGCATCGACCCATCCTTCTTCTTGACAAACAAGACCGGTGCTCCCCACGGTGACACACTCGGTCGAATGAATCCCCGATCCAAAAACTCCTGAATTTGAGCTTTAAGCTCCACTAACCCCTTCGGCGCCATTCTATAAGAAGCAATGGACACTGGAGCCGTTCCTGGCAATAGCTCAATGCCAAACTCTACCTCCCGGTCCGGAGGCAAACCTGGAAGTTCCTCGGGAAAGACGTCCAAAAATTCTTTCACTGTTCTAACACCTTCCATCGATAATTCCTTGACATCCAAAGCACTAATGAAGGTTAGGAATGCTCCACACCCTTTTCGTACCAACTTTTCTGCCTTTAAAGCAGATACCACATTTGCTAAATAGTTTCTCCGTTCGCCTATCATCACCACTTCCTCACCTTCCCAAGTCCTTATCAACATCCGCTTTGCAGCACAATCCAAGTGTGCATGGTGCTTTACCAACCAATCCATGCCCAAAATAAGGTCGAACTCACCGAAAGGCAGTTCCATCAAATCCGCCAAAAATGTTTCTCTTTGAATTTCTAAGGGCACGTCTCTAAACAATCTATTCACTATCACAGACTATCCTAAAGGACTAATTACCGTCATCTCTCTATCAGTAATATTAGATTTAATGTTTAGATTTCCATATATAGCACTTGCAACATACGAATGGGTAGATTCGATATCTATCAAAGCAGTAATAGGTACATCAGAGATGAAGAACGTACCGGTTATCACATCAGGTGCATCGCCATCCTCTCAGCGTCTGACCACATAAACTAACCCTGGCTGCCTCGCCTCCACGTTACCCCTGAAGCCATTACCTCTACCCGGTGCACCTTGACCTCGACCTGCGCCATTACCACCACGACCTGGTCCACGGCCCCTCGGTGGCTGCTGAGCGCCTCTAGCTGGCTGTGCATCATGGTTACGAGCTTCTTGAGTCGGAGCAGTCCATCTAGGACAACTCTTAAGCTGATGGTCCTTAGAACCACATTTGAAACAACCACCGATTCTCTTCCAGCATTCACGAGGGTGTCGTCTTCCACAGTCAGCACATGGTTGTATCTGATTGGTAGCAGCAGGTGCTCTAGCTTGAGCTGGCTCATCATTCTTGGGCCTCTTCTGAAACCTTTTAGCAGGACCCGGGTACTTAAAGTCCCTCTTGCTCTTGCCTCTATCTCTTTCTCGATTTTACCGCTCCGCGTTCTTAGCCTCTTCAGCTATCTTGGCTTTCTCCACAAGTGTGGCAAAATTCCTTTCTTGTTGTGGTGCTATCAATACCCACAACTCATCATTCAACCCGTCCTCAAAACGTACACAGCATTCATGGTCAGTTGGCACTATAGCCCGAGCATAACGACTTAAACGTAGAAATTCTGCTTCGTAAGCTGCCACAGTCTTATTTCTTTGAACCAGATTTAGGAATTCCTTCCTTCGGACATCCACATAGCTTGCCCCGACATACTTTCCTTGGAATGCAGTTTTGAAGAAATCCCAAGTAACACGATCGGCCTGAGTGCCTTCTCGAACAGTAAGCCACCATTGATACGCCTCGTCTCTCAACAAGGACACAGCTCCTCTTAGTTTTTGCTCGGTGGTACACTCCAGTTCATCCAGGATCCGCTCCACAGCCTCGAGCCAATACTCTGCGACATTTGGGGCTACGCCCGAGATACCCCTAAAAGTTTCAGCACCATTTGATCTGAGTCACTCCGATATTGACCCACGAGCTACTGGCCCCGATCTAGCCCTAGCAACCCTTTCCAAGACTCGTAACATTGGTTGGGACAGGGCAATGTCTTCTCTCATACAGTCATGTGATCCATTTTCCGGCACAGGTGACGCCGGTGCGTCTATTTTCGGCATATATCCTGATGCCTCAGACACAACTCTAGCACCTCAGCCTCTACCACGGCCACGTCTACCACGTCCACGTCCACGTCCTCTAGCGCTCATATTGTCTATTTCGATTTAATCTAATTACAAGTTTTATGAATCAGTATACTATTTCAGTGTTTATTAACGATATTTTATGAGATATAAGAAGTAGAGTTGTTTTCGTAAACGCATCCTATAGTCTCAATCTCTATAATTTCAACACTTAAAACTAAAAGTTCTAGAGTGTTCCTATAGTCATATCACAATAATAATCATTCAATTAAAATACACTTACTTGACTTGGTGCTGGATACTTGTGGTGCCATACTTCCTTTAAAGACATACGTTCTATAATTCAAAACACTTTTAAAAAAAATTATTTTTTTTAACCCAAACCACAGCCGAGTTTTGAACCGGGCTCTAATACCATAAAATATAACACCGCAAACCTGGCCCATGCGTTATGAGCGGATTTGGCATGTCAAACAAGCAAAACATGTTAAACCCTTTTTATTCGTACTAAAATATTACTTTGTTAAAATCAAGAAAACAAGTTTGATTGTTAAAATACTACTAACCTCGAAGATCTGATTGATAAATCGATAAATTTGAACTAATGATCTTACAAAATCGTGACTTTTGAAAATGACGTTGAAAATTCAAAAGAGAATCCGAGTCTTTTGAAAATAACGCTAATAGTTCTAGAGAAAATATTCGTGTAAAAAAATTGTAAAAGTTTATTTTGAAAATCCATTTGTTAATCGATTTTGGAAACCATTATTTAAGTTTTCAGAAAAATTCCTTTTTAAACAATTTAAGAAAAATAATAAAAACATCCCAACCATAAAGCAAAATAAAAATCGTCCAGAGGCCTTATTACAACTTAACTTAAAATAACTAAGAAATTAAAAGTACTTAAAAAGAAATATAAATTTCAAATAAACCATTATTCGTAGTATGGCCCCCACCGAGTCATCCACAGCCCAAGTCTCCATCACTGATCATTACCTGAAAAGGGTAAGGAAAACAAGGTGAGTTACTAGAACTCAGTGTGTAACCCACTTACCATTGTCCACTGGGCCAAAATCCAATTAAGCATTTATTTGGGCCAAAGCCCATTTACAATTATAAAAATAAATATCATTTATAATATGCATGTGATATGCAATTCCCAAACCAAACCTAATTTTCCATCCACTACACACCACCCGTACCAACTAGCACACTTGTGGGGAGCTTTAGTCACCCATCCCGTAAACACACCAAAAGTAGGCATTAAGCCGTTTATATCAAATTTGTGGACAAGCCACCAGATTAACAGAATTTACATGGCATTGCCATTTTTCATATTTGTGGCAGAGCCACCAGAATTATGTAGCAGAGCTACCACAACTTTTCTTCATCATTTATCCCATCCCATGCAAATCATGTATATAGTTCATAACCATTTACAACAATTTATTCAAATATTCCTTACAGACATTATGGCCCATTATAACAATTTATCAAGTTGGCCATTTAAGCAAAATATCATCTTGGCCCATTTCGCAATTTATTACAAATCGGCCCATATAGCAATATCAAACGGCCCATATAGCAAATATCTCAATTTGACCCATATAGCAAATATTTCAATTGGCCCATATAACAAATATCTCAATTTGGCCCATATAGCAACATTTATCGATTTGGCCTGTTAGGGGGTATTTTTGTAATTTTCACAGTCTTAATACCGATTTCATATTTTTTTTTACCAAAATAGTGATAACTATACCATTTTACCCGATTTCACCAAGATGTGATTAAATCAAACGATTTATCACTAACACGATTTAAACATCTAACCCATGAAATACGGTGTAAGATTACACACCTGATTACGGTAAGCACTACGCTTTCCTGATCGTTGACACCTAAAAATATTTTAACGCTCGATTAGACAATGTACACTATTTAATAAATCTACTCTAAAACAAACGATCTAAGATTTTATCCTCTGGATCGCGAACAACTACGATTTACCGATTTTCTCGGGTTGACGGTCAACAACCCGGTGGAAAGTCCCGAATCGCCGAAACAGCTCTTCGTTTGAATTTAGGAGTTGGGATCGTCAATCCACTCCTTTTGAGATCTCCACTCGGCTTTCCTTTCGAATAGTTATTACAAGCCTCCATCGATTAGTATTACGATAAGTACGGATTTGTCAAAAAGGGTGAAGATCGGCTTACCACTAATCTCGAATGATCAACGATTGGTTAGGTTAAACGATTTATTCCCTAAAACATAAAGTCAACAATTTATTACTCCTTAGACCATCAATCGGCTTATTGAGTACTATCAATAATTCATAACGATTTCTTACCGTACGATATTGGATCCGATGTTCGTCGTTCGACTTAAGACTTAGAGTGATGTTGACCTCCCGCTAGGATACAACCAAAAGGAAAAAATGATCATGTTGTGAGAGAGAAAAAGGAATGATGATTCCGATTAATAGAACCATCCCGAGACAAGAACATACATTTGATCATAGAGAAGATGTAATATCCTGAAATTGGGCCTAGTAGGATTGGGCCGATTGGGCCGTGGGCTTTAGGAAAAATTTGTATGTCATCTAGTTATTTGTGTTAGCTCGGGTATGAATTTTTGTGTGCTTAGTATATTTGTGTGAAGGCTTGGAAATATTAGGAAGCTAGAATAATTTTTAGTATAGTTTATTTAATGAAGTGGATTAAGTGAGTTTGACACTTAAGTTAATTTAAGTGTTCAATTAAAGCACAAGATGAATAAGTGGCATGATGGTTAAGGCTCTTGAAAGGTTGCTTGAGGTTAGTGGTTCGAGTATCAAGGAAAACATTTTGAGGATTTTTATTTCATCATAGCATTTATGGACGGTCAACTTATGTTTATGATAGGTTGGACTTTCATCTTTTGGTAAGTTGAATATATGTTTAAGGAAAGCTCGATAGTAGGGATAAGAATCTTGAAGTTATGGAAGGTTGGGGGGACAAAAGGCATGGATTATGGAGTATTGTTTTGGAAACTTTATTTAAGGCTTTAGAGCATGTATGTGGACGGCATGGGTGTCTAGGGGGTGGCCGAATGTTGTTAGGTGGTTTGGGGGGGAATAGTTGGCCAATTTTTCCTTTTGATCATCTTTTTGCATTTTGTTTTCCCTCTCCAAAAACCCTTTCTTTGGCCGAATGTTATTGTGCATTTTGTGCAAATTTAGCTTTTGTTTTAGCTCTTGTTTTATTGAACCAAAAATGCTATTTCCTTTCTTTCATCTTTGCTTTCGAAACCAAAACTTCATTTTGGTATTTTTGCACTTTTTCTTTTAGGCAAAATAGGTGTTGGCCGAATCTCATCTCTCCCACATCTCTCTTTTCTTTTCTTTTTGACATTGGTTCATAAACACTTTTCTTTTACACTCTCTTGGCCGAATATTTCTCCATCTCAAATACCATTTCTTTTTCTTTTGTTCAAAGATAAAACATTTACTTCCATTCTATTTCTTCTTTTCTGTTTTTCACTTCATCATAGCCAAATCTTCTACTTTCTTTTAGTCTTTGTTTTGGCCGAATATTCAAGGGTAGATTATCTTTGATTTTTCTTCAATCGATTTTGGAAAAGGGTAAGTGTTCATGGCCGATTTTCTTTCAATTCTTTTCTCTTTTCCAAGTTATTTTCTTGTGGACAAAAGTCGAATCTTTGGGCTTTGTTTTGTAAGGTTTTAACCATTTTTAGGATTCGATTATTCTCTTAGGCTCTTTGGGATTTTGGAAGCAATCGATTTAAGCCATTCCTTTAGCAAATCGAAGTTGGTAAGTCAAGTGGTAAGGATTCTATACTTTTAAAGTTGGTTGAGGAAGCCTAAGGTTTTATTGGATTAAGATATGTTGTTGGCCGAATGGTTTTCATTAAAATATTGTGATATGGCCGATTGTAGGACAAGGATCTAGTGCGATAGATCGGATCTCCGGAAGTTAGTTTTGCTTTGGTGAAAGGTGTGTATCTTACACACTTTATAACTTGGTTTATATATGTATTTATGTGTGTTTTATAACTAATCATATTATGAAAGTGGGAAAAACGATGAGATTTGGATATGATACCGTGATGGTATGAATGAGGATTCGGGTAAGTCCGTTTCAATATGTTGTTAATACATGAGGATTGAAATCATGATCTACGATTTATGAGATTTTGTTATATGATTCATATCAAAGTATATTGACATGATTTGTTTATATATTGCATTGGTATGGGCAACATGAGAGGAGGGGGAAGATTGTGACTTCGGTCACCAGTGGTTTGGCACCACCAGTGGTTTGGCACCACCAGTGATTTGGTATCACATTCGTGTCTTCGGACACCAGAGGTTTGGCACCTCATAGCGACTTGTCCCTGTGGTTAATTCCACCGTGGGTTGGCCCCACTTTTGAGATATGGGATCGTCTGCCAGTGATTTGGTATCACACGTGGGTTGGCCCCACAGATGGATTATTTGTGACCTCGGTCACCAGTGTTTTGGTAACACAATTGTGTCTTTGGACACCAGTGGTTTGGCACCACCAGTGGTTTGGTACCACACGGGGTAGAAAAGGAGTTATGGATGGCTAGGTTGGGTGCATTATACATATATGTTGCTTTGTTATAATTTGTGTAAGTATGTGGCATTTACCTGGGAGAGGGAATATGCACTGAGTCTTGGTGACTCACCTTCTCCCTTATATTTTCAGGTGATTCGTGAGTTTGCGGATGAGGAGCCGGATGAACTCGAGAAGGCCATGCAATAAATTTCAGTTCTACGTGAACTTTGGTTTGAGAACTTTACTTTATTTAAATTTGGTTTTTCATATTTTTATGGGTTTGTAATAAGGCCTCTTTAATTATGATTTTGGATTATATTTATGCTTTGAATATGTTTAAAATATGGTTTATAAATTTCTTGATTATGATAATAAATTGAGCACAAAGTTTTCTAAACTACACAACGCAATGGTTTTAAAACGTTACCATCGGGTAACATAAATTATTTGACAATTTTAACAACTTAAGTGTTTTCGATAATTTAAATGATTTTCCAAATATTAAATTTCTACATTCAAATGCAAATGATTTTCAATGTAATAATTCAGATTTTCTTAAAAAGATATAAATGTTTTCTAACCTATGATTTATTCACTTATTTTAAAGTTTTATGTAATTTCAAAAGTAAATTATTAGTTTTAACTTATTATACACCTGATTTCTACAAATATAGAATTTCAAAAGGTTTTTCACAAAAATTTAATTGTTAATTCGTTTTTCTTCAAAATATTTTCCTCAGTGACATACCAGATTCGGTCGTGGCGTATTGACCGGGTTTGGGGTGTTACAGAAGAAATTGAGAAGAAAAACATTACTTACCGATTCGTCAAAAGATACTGTTCAAACACGAAGGAAAAAGAAGAGATAGTGGAGGGTTAAGTTGCTATTAGATTCGGTTATGGAGGAAATGAATGAAAGAAAAAGTTTTGATCAAGATGAAGTTTTGTTTTTAAAAAAAATGGAAGAAGAATTAAAGATGATTAAAAGAAGAAGAAGGGAGAAAAAGGGTGCAAACTAATTTCGGTTTTCCAAAAGATGATAAAAGAGGATGATTTGGTCACAAAGGTTGAATACTTTCGGCAACAATAAGAAAGGAGGAAGAAAATATGTTCTTTAGTGGCTTGTAAATTCGGCACAAGGTAGAAAGAAATTTGGAGAACACCAAATAGTGCAAAGAGAAAGGTTTTGGCCTAACAAGCACCAAAATTCAATCAAAAGGCAAAGGAGAATTCGACTATCAAGGAAGGTGGAAAGAAAATGAATATGTGACCAAACAAAAGAGAAAAACAATGCACTATTGTGCTAATATGTTTCGGCAAGGAGGGTTACAAAATTGGGGGAAATGACACCAAGTTGTCAAAGGGATTTTTTTTTTTTTGCCAAAACAAAGCTAAGATTTTACCAAATGCCAAAATAAAAATTTCAGTCACCTATCTACCCCAAAACTGTCCACATGCATCCCCCCTAGAATAAGAGTTTGGCCACCCAAACTTTCCAAAACATCACCCACGAAATAAGCCTCATGTCCCCCTTTCTTTCCTATTTCTCTTGATTCCTTTCCCCAACTTCAACCTTACCTTATTCTTATAGCCACCTTACCAAAAATAAATAAGTCAAACTTGCCATATTTACTCCTTGGCCGACACTTAAGGAAGGAATGCAAAAATAAAAGTCAAGAATTGCATACAAGGGATTCGAACCTCTTCCCTCAAGGTACCACAAGTGACGCCATAACCTCTTTACTATTTGTTCAATTATGCTAGCTACTTATTCAATTATTTCCATATGCTTCAAGGTCACTTACTCCATTTCCTTAAAGTTCTAAATAACAAAAATTTTTACTAGGTCCAAATAAACCCCGAGCCTTCTCAAGACCTCCTTAACATACAAATTAATAATCTAACTAGCTTCACACCAAAATAATGCAACACATAAAATTCAAATCCTAGGATGTTACATTTTAAATTCATAAAATTGAGGTAATCACTTGTATAAAATATGTTTAGTGTTGAAAATTGATTTGTAAAAAGATCGAGCCACATCGATGGTGAATGTAATCTTTCTGGCCGGGTCTACCGTCTAGGCCATGTTGAGGAGGTTACACCTTTGATAAAATTTGAGAGTTTCGTGCATAAGTGGAAAAGCAATAAGGTTTATCCATAAAAATTCTTCTGTCTGACAGAGGTGGGGAATATTTGTCCGATGAGTTCTTTGGATACCTCATAAAGAACGAGAATTTATCCCAATTGACTGCGTCAGACACTCTACCGCAGAATGGCGCAGCTGAGGGAAGGAATAGAACCTTACTTGACATGGTTTGTTCAATGTTAAGTTATTCTAAACTTCTTACTTCCTTCTAGGGATATGTGATACAAACAACTTTCTATATTCTGAATGATGTGTCAAACAAGTCTTCTTGTAAAACACCTTATGAGCTGTGGCATGGAAAGAATCTCACTCTAAATTACTTAGAATATGGGATTGTCCAGCACACATTCTGGATAAGGATGCAAAGAAGTTGGATGCACGTATAGAATTGTGCACATTTGTAGGATATCCAAAAGAAATAAAAGGAGGATTATTCTACAATCTGAAAGATAATACGATTAAAGTTTTTACTCATGCTACTTTCCTCTAGGAAGGCTACATGCGTAACTTTAAGCCTTGAAGTAAAGTGGTACTCGAGGAACTTTCGGGAGTGGTAGAATAATCAACAAGTTTAATTCTCTAGAAAGTTGTAGAAAAACCTGCAAACAATCAACAACATAAGGTAATCTGTCATAGTGGGAGAGTTTCTAAGAAACTGGACTTCTTCATCTATGATGGTAGTATTTATAATACGGAATGAGGATGATGATCCACTCACTTACAAGGAGGCTACACAGGACATTGATTCTAAGCTCTGGAAACAGGCCATGGATGTCGAGATGGATTCAATGAAATCCAATACGGTGTGGGAACTTGTAGACTTACCAATTGCGATTAAACCCATAGGGTGTAGGTGGATCTACAAGAAGAAGCAAAATGTGGAAGGGAAAGTGGAAACATGCAAAGCTAGACTTGTAGGGAAAGACTACACACAGAAAGAATGCATCGATTACAATGGGACCTTTTCTCTGGTAGCCATGCTCAAGTCTATGTGCATACTCTTATCCATTGCCACTGCTCTCGATTATGAGATCTAGCAAATGGATGTCAAGACAAAATTCTTGAATTGCTATCTTGATGAGACCATTTACATGGCTCAACCCATTGGCTATGCTGTCAAAGGAAAGGAGTAGAAAGTTTGCAAACTACTAAATTTCATTTATGGACTTAAACAGACGTCCCACTCATGGAATAAAATATTTGATCAAACGATTAAGACTTTTATATTTGAGCAAAATATTGATGAACCTTGTGTTTATAAGCGTATAAAGGACAAAAAGATGGTATTCCTCGTTTTGTATGTTGATGATATTCTACTTATCGGAAACAATATAGGAGAATTGTCATCGGTTAAACTGTGGTTAGCTCAACAGTTTAGCATAAAGGGCTTGGGTGAAACTAGTTATATTCTTGGGATTTGAATCCTTAGGGATTGAAAGAATAAAATGATAGCTCCATCTCAAGCTTTATACATCGATAAGGTATTGAAATGTTTCGCAATGACTGATACAAAGTCATGCGTTCAACCGACTGCATCAGGTTTTCATCATTCTTTAGATGATTGTCCTAAGATAGCAAAGAGAGTATATAAGTAATGTCCCATATGCTTCGTAGTTGGAAGCCTTATGTATGCAATACTTTGCATACGTCTAGATCTCTGTTTCGTAATAGGAATGGTTAGTCGATATCAGGCGAATCCAAGTTTCAAGCATTGGCAAGCTGTAAAGCAAATATGAAGGTATCTTAAAAGAACCAAGATTATATGCTTGTGTATTCTGAGGAGGACCTTACTCTTGTTGGATACACAAACTCAGACTTCCAAACCTGTAAAGATTCAAGGAAATCGACTTCGGGAAATGTATTCGTTCTAGGCCGTAGGGCCACGGTATGGAGAAGTGTAAAACAAACTTGCACTGCTGACTCTACTATGGAGGCCGAGTATATGGCTGCTTCTAAGGCAACGAAATAAGCAATATGGCTTTAAAAGCTCTTAATCTAACTTGGAGTTATTCTTGGTATAGAAAAAACTATAACACTATATTGTGATAACAGTGCTGCAATAGTAAATACAAAGGAAATAAGAAGTCATGAGAGGATGAAACACATTGATCGAAAGTATCACTTGATACGAGAGGCAGTAACCGAAAGAATTGGAGATATGATAAAAATAGCTTCTAAAAATAACCTTACGGATTCGTTTACTAAGACTCTTATAACTAGGAGTTTTTAACAAACATGTCAAGGATATAGGAACACGAAACATGACACATTTACTTTACTAGGGTAAGTGGGAGATTGTTGGGAAATGTGCCCATATTATAGTAAACATGTAACTGTTTTCTATTTATTTGAACGATGAATAAATAAATAAAGTTAATTTTACATTTCACTATTATGTCTTTTGTATTTTCTATCTTTTATATTTTGCATGCATAGCGAATTTATGACAAACAAATATTAGCCCATTGATTGTCTAAAGTTTAAATTGAAGATAAGTGGCATTTTAAAGAACGTTTACATTGTAAGAAAAAAACTTACTTCAGTAGATAATCTAAATGAGTCTGTAATCCTGTAAAATAATTAAAGTGAGCATTTGATTCAAATACTAAGAAGGATTTTTATGTCATCTACAATTCCAATTGGGGAGATGGCTAGTCTTGGCTATCGGAGTAGTGACTCCATGAGTAGAGACATAGATGTATTCATTAGTAGAATGATACACTGGACTGGACCCAAGATGAATTAATGTAATATCCAGGATTTGGGGTCGTGCTTTTTAATTTGTATCTGTGTGTTAATGTGCTCTGTGTGCTGTTTGGAAGTGTTTGGGGGTTTTCGGGAAACCTTGGACTTGGGTAGAAGTCATAGGAAAATTTTTGTTTTAAGCTGAGCAAAGGGGAGATAGGGGAGCTAGGCTTTAAGGGAAGTTATGTGTGGAACATGACACAAGAAAGGAAGCAGTAAAGTGGCAAGGTAGCGCCTAGTAGGAAGGGAGGAGTGTGCGTCAACAAGGGGTGTCAAGGGGGAGGAGGTTCGAGCTGCGAAGATAGCATTTTGAGTTGCTTTTTGCGTCAAGGGGGAGGGAGAGTTGGACAGCATTTGGACTCTGGAAAGGATGAGAGTGGACTTGGTCAAGGAATTCGGATGGAGGGTGGAGAGCTCTTTGAGGAGTTTGACTCATTCAAGCAAGTTTGAATGAGAGGTAAAGAGGGAAAATAGGAGAAAAACGTGGGGATAGGGAGAAAAGGAGCAAGTGGCCAAATGTGGGGCTCTAAGGGGTGCTTAATCGGTTTTGAAGCTTTGGTAGGGGGTGTGTGCCGAAATGCTTAGTTGATAGGTCTTCTTTTCGACTTACTCTGCTCATTTTCTCCAAGTTTCGGACAAGAGTGTGAGAGGTGAGTTATATTGGTGCATTTAGGGTGTTGCCGAATTCTTTTAGCCTCCTTCTTTACTTATTTTCTTTCTCTCAACCTCAACCTATACCTTTTTCTTTTGTGGCCGAATATCCCATCTCCATTTGAGAGCCATAGCTGAACCTTATAGTCCCTCATTCTCTCTTCGTTTTCGCAAATCCTTAAAGCCGAAACACCATAGCCGCAACCCTCTACACTCATCTTTCTCTTACACCGATTTCACCATATTCAAGAGCCGAAAGTGATAGTCTTCTTCTTCTTTTCTTTGTTCTTTCGTACCATCACTTTTCTCAAAACCATTCTTTTTCTGTCATATCGCAAGGGTAAATCTCTAAGGGTAGTGCCGTCGACTACCTTCTCTTAATCTCAATCGTGTTTGGTGGTAAGTATCATTCTCTTAGCAATCAGTTCATCTCTTTTCATTTGGTGTGCCGAAACCAAATGGTTGGCTTTGGTTTATAGGGATGGCCGAATCTTGTGAAGGCCTTGATCTTGTGCTTCTTTCGTGTGTAGCCAAAGTAGGGGGCGTTAAGGATCTTTTGGGTTCGACTACTCAAGGGTTGTCGACAAGTTGGAAGTAAAGCAAAAGCCTTCAGGATTCAGGTTCATTTCGATAAGGGTACTCAGTGAGTTTAGATTTAATATATTTAAAATATAACGTTAGTGATTAACCAAATATTCTAATTAAGTGACTTTCGATGGATGCGGGTACCAGTCGAGGAGAAAAAGGGGTAGCCCCTACCCCTAAGTTTAAGAAGCGATCGGTTTCTGCAGTGCGGGATTGGCCACCGGGGTGTGGGCCAGCGTCAGAACAGGAACGTAGGCAGATAGCGGTAGTTTCGGTTAGTGACAGCGTCGATTTTGAGAGCGTAATACTTCAGGTTATCATGTGTGTGATTAATTCGCGGTCTCCCGGTTATATAAAATATTTGTATGTGTTATAAGTGTGATGATTAATGCAGTGGCTATAATGAGATGGTTACCCTTAATGGGTATGTCATTAATCAGGTCAGTGCGAATACCGATAAGATTGTGATTATTGTTGTAAATAGGTGCTGTATGCATAATAATCTATTCATGCATTATTTTATCATATCATTAACATATGTTGCATAATCATGGGGTGGGATTTGTATATTGGAAAGAAGGACAGGGTGTACATTTATGTACGTGGTTTAGTGATGGCTACGAGCCTCACATGGATTGATGATCGGCTCTGTGCCTCGTCGTGGTTGGTATCGGCTTTGTGCCATATCGTGGTTGGTGATGGCTATGTGCTTCATCGTGGATTGATGCTAGCTATGGGCTACATCGTGGATTGAGTTGACTACGGTCACGTTGTGGATTATATTGTGACTTAATCACGTGGACCAGTGGCTAGACCACTTGGTGGATGGCATTCATTGCCGAATTGGTGTGTAGAGGTTGGAAGGTCGATTTAGTAATCCCCTGGTGTGTGGTGGCTGGATACGGGGGTGTGTAGAGGATGGACCCTAGGCTGGGTTGGGTGCATTTTGCATTATTATCTGATATGTGGACTAGTGTGGTTTTGGGCTAAGCCCATACGTGGAAATCTGTGGACTAATTACACACTGAGTCGGTTGACTCACCCAAATATTACCAAACAATGCAGGTGATTCGTGATGATTGGACCGGGCTTGGATGGGATTCGAGATGGCCATGCAGAAGCAACTTTCATGTTTAGAAACATTTATTTTTTTTTATTTCGGTTTATTTGGGTTGTTTTGTTGTAATAAGGCCATTTAACTATTTTGGGTTTTATTATGGGTTATGCTAGATCCAACATGAATTAGTAATTGCAACCAATTTAAATAATGACAGTTGATTATTCTAAAAACTTAACTAAGGTTTTCTAATTGAGATTTTTGTAATTACTCGGATTCTTTTATAGTTTTCAAAAGGACACGATTTCAACTACCCGTGAGCTTCAAATTGTTTTTCCAAATTAAACGTTTCTTTAAGAAATTGAATCCTGTTTTAAAACCTAATCTTTAGAGAAGTGGTGAAGCACCTGTTCTCATTCCACCTTTAAGACTGCTACAAATTTTATCGTCTCTTTGTTGATTTCGATTTAAAGTTTTCCAGTAGCATTCCGAATTCGGCCGTAGTGTTTTGGGCCGGGTTTGGGGTGTTACAATTAATTCTAAATCTATTTGTGAATTAATTCACTTGTGACATTCATGGCGTGATTTACCTAAATCTTGAGTTAATCATTGACCATGCGTATGCAACTCATGTGCTTTGATATAAGTGGAAGCTTATGCTCTAAAAATGATCGAGCCCATAGTCGGTATGTTGGGTACATGACTTGTGTATGGTATGGCTTTACTAGCAACAATGGCATTAATAGCACAATTAAAGAGTTAATGATATCTTCTCATTGGCATTGTGTGGATTGATAAATATAGATCGTGGCCACAGGTTGCTTGTTGTCTAACGAGCAATTTATCACAGTCATTTGTTGACAATGATTATATTAATCATTCAGAAGACACACATGAGTTGTATTGAGTGAATGAATTTAACTCAAATGAATCAATGATATCATATGAGGGTAACACACACATGATGAGGTCATTAGACAAAGTAGTTGGATGAATTGCTTTCGTAAAGAATATACAATAAGGAGTTTTCAATGATGGTACTTCTTGTGGACTAACTCCATAATTAAGTAATTGTGAATTATCGGAACGATGCTTCTGGACATAATTACAATCACTACAGCCTAATTTTATATATCTGATTGGTCCCTCTGCTAGCTCAACAGAAGCTTAATCGAACAACATTTGAATTAGAAGAAAATTCTACGACTTTGGGAATAATTTAATTGAGTCGATTTTTTCGATGTGAAATTAAATTAAGTGGTTGTGAGAATTATTCGATGTGAAATTAAATTAGGTGGTCGTGAAATTAAATTGAATCACTACAGATAGTGCTTGTGACAGTGGCGTCCCGATGGCCGATGGCAGTTGGTCATCGGTGGTTGAGCAGTGGAAGAGTTACACTCCTACTGGGACTCTACCGGAAAATTTGATTTAAAGATTAATTATTCCAAAAAAAATATTATTATAATATTTTAATATTAAATTAAATTGAATACTTATCTTAATAGTATTTTATTAATTTAATCTTAAACTGATTATCTTAATATTTAATTTAATTTAATGTTTATCTTGTAGATAAGCATTCTATTACTTTAATAAGATTTAATATTAAATGTAATCTAATATCTAATATTTATCAAAATAAATATTAGATTAAATGTGATTAAGTGTAATCATAGTTGAACTCTCTAAATTTCCCTTATATAAAAGAGTTTTGGGTCATTGTAACACCCCAAACCCGGCCTAGACGTTATGGCCAAATCTGGCGTCTCACACTAAAGTGTCTTTCGAAAATTTGACTTGTTGGTAAAACTCGTTTCCAAATTCAAAACCCCTTTATTGTTATTTACAAATTATCTAGTCAAAACGTTTGTCTTATTATCAGTTATTATTATAATATGTTGATTTAAAATCGCGGAAGCTTTTGGAAAAATCTAATGTTTAACTTTCATGTCTTTAAAAATAGTAATTATTTTCAAAATTCGCCTTCTCCTAAACTATCAGTTTTAAGTAAGTAAGCAAAGCCCTATTAAAAATTTAAACAAACATATATGGCCTTATTACATAAACAAAACCCAACATAAACTTTAAATTTAAGTAAAAGCAATGTAAAACAGCTGCAGTAGTGTGGCCACCTCCGAGTCCCTCACAGCACCAACTCCCCTATGGCTGAGGATAACATGTATAGTAAAAAGGAAAAGGTGAGTTTACGAAAGCTCAGTGTGTAATCCCCTACCAGTCAGTCAGTATGCAACATGCAGTACCAGTGTGGGCCTGAGCCGTATACAATAATAGTGTCGGCCTTAGCCCAATACAGTAACAGTACAGTGTAATAATGCAACCCATCCCAATCCAGCCAACACATCACTCCGTACCACCAACACACCATGTGGGGTAAAATCGACCCACTCAGCCAACACACCAGTATCGCAGCAAAGCTGCCAGTAACAATATTGCAGCAAAGCTGCCAGTAACAGAATATGTGGCAAAGCCACTAGTACAGTATACTTCCTTCATAACAGTATCCCAACGCCATGCAGTATGTCATGTCATAAATCATACGTATATGCAGAATGTCATACTTAGTAACATTCATATATAAATCATGAACACATCAATCAACCTACCATTAAGGATATAACGGTCATTTCCATCTATTAGGGATAAAATAGTCATTTCACCCTTTAGGGGTATTTTGGTTATTTTACTTACTTTAGGGTCTCGATGCAGATATCGACCTCTCGGGAGGTTCGCAATCACCTCGAGCGACTTCGGTAACCTAAACGGTCATAACAGTGCAAATGGACCCAAACCCCATTACTCGGCCCAAATGGGCCCACACGCTCGTGCGGCCCGTTCAGCCCAGATTTTACCACGGCTATGTGACCTACGTAGCCCAGTCTAGTATATGCCACAAATCGTGGATTTCATCCTTGTGGGCCCTAGGCCCAGCGTGGCCCAATATGGCCTAAGCCCATGAGAATGCTCATGGAGGCCTTTACAGTCTATCGCCCATGTTTTGTGGGTTTGGCTTACCACGCGAGCGATCACACACTTGTATGGTCTCAAGCGTCATATTTTTGGCTTTTCGACTTTCTGGCTTTTGCCATTCTACAGTTACAGTGGGATGTTTACACACCTGTTTACGCAACCTCTCCAAGTTCCACGAGCACCAAAACCTATATTCATACAAGGCTTCCATTAGTCTCTGAACAATAGTGTTAATCCCCTTCTTTTACACCCTTAACTAAAACCAAAATTAACACTTGCCTTGATAGACTAATGTGGCTTAGCCCACTTATACCACCAACGAAGGTTGACTACAGTCTCTTTGACGGATATCTGCATTACAAACGGATTTTATTAAACAGGATTGTTTATTCATGTCATTTAAATCCACACATGATAACTTACAGAATCGCAGAAAGCATTCGGCCTACACTTTAGAATGCTAGCCTACATACTTACCTTTGATCGAGTGATGACAGAAAGGTTTCGACGACTTTAATCTTACCCAAAAATTTTTCACTCCTCGAGGAATGCAAATCGTCAGAGAATAGTTGTCAAGCTGAAAGCACAATTGAAGAGATGAAGAGGGAGAGATAGGCAATATTCGACAAACAGTTAACCAAAAAGGGGTGGAGGAAGAAATGCCCAACACTATTAGGTCAAGGTTTGGGAAAGTAGAGGAAAGAAAGAAACAGCAAAGAGGAGAAGGGAAGAGAAAAAAGGTTTTGGCAGAGGAAAGAGCCAAAGGGTTATTCAGCCAAACAAAAGAAAAGAAAGTAAAGGGAAGAGCAGAAAAGAAAAGGAACAAACCCGAGAGGTACTCAAAGTTTTAGCCAAAATTCAACACGAAAAGCAAAAGTTGAAAGGAATACCGAAGCAGATAGAGGAAAAAACAACCCAAAAGAGCCTACCACATTCGGCCAAAGAGAGAAAAAACCAAATGAGTAGTATCCTCTTCTTGGCCGAATTCTTGAGTGCCAGAGTCCAAATTCGGCACAACTCCCTCCCCTATCATCTCCTTGATTTCCTCCTAAAATCTCTCCCTTTATCCCTCCTTGAGTATGTCCATGACAAGTTCAAACTCCCACTAGTTGTGTTTCAGTCCAACTCCACTACCTACAAGCTCAAGCAGCAAAATAACCACTCCATTGTGCAACCCAGGACTTGAACCTCAGACCTCCCAGTTACACAACACGCCACCTTGCCACTAGACCACAAGCTCTCTTTGTGTCATAAAACAAGCACTATTATTTATAAGGCCTACATGCCAGTGTCCATATTCATTTAAAAGCAAAATTAAAAGTTTTGCAAAGCCAAGAGTTGAACCCAGGCTTCTCAAACACCCCCAAACACACCTAAATCACTTAGCCATTAAAGCAAACAAGCAACTTGTGACATATCATGCAAAAATTAAAGACTTAAATTTTTGGGGGGTTACAACTCTACCCCCTTAAAGAAAATTCGGCCTCAAAATTTACCTGGTCAGAAGAGATGAGGGTATTGCCGACACATCGCCTCCTCGTATTCCCACGTGGCTTCCTCTGAACTGTGATTGCACCAAAGCACTTTAACTAGTGGAATAGATTTCTTCCTCAGTATTTTAACCTCACAATCCAATATCTGCACTGGCTCCTCCTCAAAGGTCAGAGCTGGCCTAACCTCAATCTCCTCGACTGGTACTATATGTGTGGGATCAGAGCGACAACGCCTCAGCATGGAGACGTGGAACACATCGTGAATCCTGTCTAATTCTAGAGGTAACTCAAGTTGATAGGCGACTGGTCCCACAGGCTTCAGTATACGGTAAGGCCCAATGAACCTAGGGCTAAGCTTACCCTTCCGCCCAAACCTCGGTATCTTTTTCCATGGGAAGACCTTGAGAAATACGAAGTCCCCCACAGAATACTCAATCTCTTGGTGTTTAAGATCTGCATAAGACTTCTGCCATCAGATGCTTCCTTCAACCGGTCTCTTTTAAGTGTCAGAAACTAGCTCTGGCTCCAAAACTCGCCGCTCACCCAGCTCAGTCCAACAGGTAGGAGTACGACACCTACGACCATATAACGCCTCGTACGGTGCCATTTGAATACTGGACTGATAGCTATTATTATATACGAACTCTGCTAGCGGCAAATAGTCTTCCCAACTGCCTCGAAAGTCAATTATAGAACTTCTTAACATGTCCTCTAGTATTTGAATCACCCTCTTTGATTGACCATCTGTCTGAGGATAGAACGCAGTACTGAAGATCAATCTAGTACCCAAAGCCTCGTGTAATTTCTTTCAGAACCAATATGTGAATCGAGGGTCTCTATCTGATATAATGGAAACCGGTACCCCATGCAGTCTCACAATCTCAGCCACATACAACTTTGTCAGCTTCTGCAATGAGTAATCAGTGCGGACTGGTATAAAATGGGCAGATTTAGTCGATCGGTCTACAATAACCCATACCGAATCCTACTTAGTAGGCGTTAAGGGCAGCCCAAAGTGGGAGAAGGTAACTAGCTGCAGTAACCCTGAAGGCAACTGATGTTCAGCCTTAACTTGCTGGCATGTCAAGCACTTACC
Organism: Gossypium australe; assembly: GCA_005393395.2. Lineage (NCBI taxonomy): Eukaryota > Viridiplantae > Streptophyta > Magnoliopsida > Malvales > Malvaceae > Gossypium > Gossypium australe. The sequence continues at coordinate 93,048,032 of CM016621.1, read as the reverse complement.
CACAAAATCAGTAATTTCATGTTTCAGCCCTAGCCACCAGTATAGCTCACGAAGATCTCGGTATAACTATTTTTCGCTAGGATGCATAGCATATGGACTATTATGCGCGTCCTGCAGTATAGACTGCCTCAGATCAAAATCCCTCGGTACACAGACTCTCCCACGGAAACACAATACTCATTTACCATTCAGCCCAAAATCCGAAGTTTCCCCATTCTCAACCCCTTGAAAACGAGGAGCCAATGACTCATCCAATAACTGTTTAACCTTAATATGTTCAATCCATGTCGATTTCACTTGCAGTTCGGCCAACAAGCTACCATCATCAAACAAGTTGAGACGAGCAAACATTGCTCTCAAATCAAATACAGCACTACGGCTCAGTGCGTCAGCTACCACGTTAGCCTTACCAGGGTGGTACTCAATCAAGCAATCATAATCCTTAAGCAACTCTATCCATCTTCGCTGCCTAAGATTCAGTTCCTTCTGAGTGAGGAGGTACTTGAGGCTCTTGTGATCTGTGTAGATAATACACTTCTCACCGAATATTACCGCAGCTAACTCCAAGTCATGAGTAGGGTAGTTCGCCCGTGAGGCTTAGGTTGACGAGACACATAAGCAACCATCTTACCTTCCTACATTAGCACACAACCCAAACCAACATGTGATGCATCACTATAGATGGTGAATTCCTTCCCAGACTCTGACTGTATCAAGACAGGGGCCTCAGTCAAAACTTTCTTCAGTTTCTCAAAACATTCTTGCAGCTTATCAGTCCAGTTAAACGGTACCCCTTTACGCAGCAACTTAGTCATAGGTGCAGTAATCAAGGAAAACCCCTCAACAAAACGTCTGCAATACCCCGCCAGACCTAGAAAGTTTCGAATCTCAAATACGGTCTTAGGTGGTTTCCAATCCATTACGGCTTTAATTTTTCGAGGATCAACCCTAATCCCCTCGGTAGATACTATGTGACCCAGAAATGTCACTTCTCGCAACCAGAACTCACACTTGCTAAACTTAGCGTACAATTATTTCTCCCTTAAAATCTGCAGAACAATTTGGTGTGCATCATGTTCAGCCTCGGTTCACAAATACACTAAGATGTTGTCTATAAATACCACCATGAACCGATCCAGGTAGGGCTGGAATACTTGGTTTATCAGGTCCATAAAGGCAGCTAGTGCATTTGTCAGCCCAAACGGCATTACTAGGAACTCGTAATGACCATAACGAGTCCTAAGCGCAGTCTTATACACATCAGCCTCCTTAACTCTCAACTGATGGTACCTAGAACAAATATCTATTTTGGAGAAAACTGAAGCTCGTTGCAGCTGATCAAATAAATCATCTATCCTCGGCAATGGATACTTATTCTTGACAGTTAGTTTATTCAATTGCCGATAATCGATGCAATGCGCATGGACCTATCCTTTTTCTTTACGAATAACACTGGTGCTCCCCATGGAGACACACTAGGTCGAATGAATCCTCGATCCAGTAGTTCTTGAATTTGTGCTTTTAACTCCACTAGCTCCTTCAATCCCATCCTATAAGGAGCGATGGACACTGGAGCTGTTCTAGGCAAGAGCTTAATACCAAATTCCACTTTGCGGTTCGGAGACAACCCAGGGAGCTCATCAGGAAATACATCAGAAAAATCCTTAACCGTTCTGATATCTCCAACAAAAGGACCCTCAGAATCAGATACACCAATATAGGCTAGAAACGCATCAAACCCTTGCGAACCAGTTTTTCGACCCTTAATGCAGAGATCTCATTAGACAGAAAGTCCCTTCGCTTCCCAATCACAGCCACCTCCTCATCATCCGTAGTATTCAACACCATACGCTTAGCAGTACAATCCAAACTTGCACGGTGTTTTACTAGCCAATCCATATCGAATTCACCAAACGGTAGCTCCATCAAATTCGCTGGAAATATAACTCCTTGAACCTCTAGGGGCACATCTCTGAACAACTTGTCTACTCTTACTGACTGTCCCAGTGGACTTAACACAGTCATCTCACTAATAGTACTCTCACACACGATACCGAAGGTGCCAGACACAGTGCATGCAATGTATGAATGCGTAGACCCTATATCAATCAAAGCAGTGTAAGGTACATTATGGATTAGGAACGTATCGGTTATAACATCTAGAGTGTCACCATCCTCTCGACGACGAGCAGCATAGACCAGTGCAGGCTGCCTGGCCTCAATGTTACCAGCACCTCTATTTGGCGCCCCACGACCACATCCCACACCATTTCCACCCTTGACCTGCCCGCGGCCTTTTGGCAGCTGCTGACCACCTCTCGCTGGCTGAACATAACCCTGTCCTGCAGCTTGCATCTGAACAGGCCTCTAAGGATAGTTCTTGACTTGATGCTCCATAGACCCACATCTGAATCATGCCCCAATCTTCTTCCAGCACTCACCCAGGTGATGTCTCCCACAATCAGCACAGAGTTGTGGTCTTGCAATGGAACCCTAGCTCGGATTGGCCCATCAAACCTGGCCTTCTTTTTAAGCCTTCCAAAAGTACTTGAAGGCTTTGAATCCCTCTTATATCTACCCCTATCATTCTCACGGTTCTGGCACTCAGAACGCTTCACATCCTCGGTGATTTTTACCTTTTCTACTAGGGCAGCAAAATCTCACTCCCTCTGTGGAGCTATCAAGCCTCGTAACTCATCTCGGAGGTCATCTTCGAATCGCACACAACGCTCATATTCAGTTGCCACAATCCCACGAGCATAGCGACTCAGTAGCAGGAATTCTACCTCATATTCTGCCACAGTTTTATTCCCCTGGGTCAAACTCGAAAATTCCCTTCTTCGGGCGTTCACATAACTTGCGCCCACATACTTTCCTTGGAATGCCACCTTAAAGAAATCCCACGTTAACCAGTCGACCTGAGTACCCTCTCTCACGGTAAGCCACCACTGATAGGCCTCGTCTCGCAACAAAGACACTACACCTTTTAGTTTTTGTTCAGAGGTACAGTCGAGGTCATCCATTATTCTCTCAGTGGCTTCCAACCAGTATTCAGCCACATTAGGGGCTACTCCAGAAATATCCCTGAAGATTTCCGCTCCATTTGACCGAAGTCATTCTAAAATCGACCCACGGCCCACAGTACCAGTACTGGTCCCTGTGACCCTTTCCAGAATACGGAGCACAGCTTGGGATAGTGTATCATCCCCAACCATTTGATCGTATGACCCCATCTCAGTCACCGATGAAACTGGTGCCTCCCTAGCCTCAACATTGGGCATGTGGCCTGATGCCGAAGACCCAGCCCTAGCATTTCCTCGGCCTCTACCGCGGCCTCGTGTACCCCTTTTGCGAGTACCTCTAGTGCTCATATCAAATAACATATTATCTGTTTATGAATTTTTATGTATCAGTTTGTAATTCCAGTAATTATTAACAGATGTCTTATGAAAAGCAGTAATCAAAATTTTGTTTTCGCAAGTCAAGGTCTCCCTACACTTTCCAGTTTCCTACAGTCTCAGTTAACTCTAACTAAAGAGTTTCAGTATAGTCCTACTATCTATAGTAGTCTCTCAGTGTATTTCAGTTCACGCAATCTATAGTATAAAGAAAACTTACAGATTTGGCACTGCAGACTTGGTGTGCCACACTTGTAAACCTTCAATAACAGTTTTTCCAAAAATACCAAATATTTTCAAAACCCATTCCACAATCGAATTTTGCGACTTCGCTCTGATACCACAAATTGTAACACACCAAACCCGGTCTAGACGTTATTGCCGAATCCGGTATGTCACATTAAAGTGTCTTTCGAAAATTTGACCTGTTGGTAAAACTCGTTTCCAAATTCAAAACCCTTTTATTGTTATATACAAATCATCTAGTCAAAACGTTTGTCTTATTATCAGTTATTATTATAATAGGTTGATTTAAAATCGCGGAAGCATTTGGAAAAATCTAATGTATAACTTTCATGTCTTTGAAAACAATAATTACTTTGAAAACTCGCCTTCTCCTAAACTATCAGTTTTAAGTAAGTAAGCAAAGCCCAATTAGAAATTTAAAGAAATATAAATGGCCTTATTACATAAACAAAACCCAACATAAACTTTAAATTTAAGTAAAAGCAATGGAAAACAACTGCAGTAGTGTGGCCACCTCCGAGTCCCTCACAGCACCAACTCGCCTATGGCTGAAGATTACATGTACAGTAAAAAGGAAAGGGTGAGTTTACGAAAACTCAGTGTGTAATCCCCTACCAGTCAGTCAGTATGCAACATGCAGTACCAGTGTGGGCCTGAGCTGTATACAGTAATAGTGTGGGCCTTAGCCCAATACAGTAACAGTACAGTGTAATAATGCAACCCATCCCAATCCAGCCAACACACCACTCCGTACCACCAACACACCATGTGGGGATAAAATCGACCCACCCAGCCAACACACCAGTATCGCAGCTAAGCTGCCAGTACAGTATCGCAGCAAAGCTGCTAGTAACAGTATTATAGCAAAGCTGCCACTAACAGAATATGTGGCAAAGCCACCAGTATAGTATACTTCCTCCATAACAGTATCCCAACCCCATGCAGTATATCATGTCATAAATCATACGTATATGATGAATGTCATACTCAGTAACAGTCATATATAAATCATGAACATATCAATCAACCTACCATTAGGGATATAACGGTCATTTCCATCTATTAGGGATAAAATAGTCATTTCATCCTTTAAGGGTATTTTGGTCATTTTACCTACTTTGAGGTATCGGTGCAGATATCGACCTCCCGGGAGGTTCGTAGTCGCCTCGACAGACTTCGGTAACCTAAACGGTCATAACAGTGTAAATGGGCCCAAAGCCCATTACTCGACCCAAATGGGCCCACACGCTCGTGCGGCCCGTTCAGCCCAGATTTTGCCACGGCTATGTGACCTACGTAGCCCAGTCTAGTATATGCCACAAATCGTGGATTTTATCCATGTGGGCCCATTATTTTGGCCCAGCGTGGCCCAATATGGCCTAAGCCCATGAGAATGCTCATGGAGGCCTCTACAGTCTATCACCCACATTTCGTAGGTTTGGCTTACCATACGAGCGACCGCACGCTCGTATGGTCTCAAAACCGTGTTTTCAGCTTTTCAACTTTCCAGCTTTTGCCGTTCTACAGTTACAGTAGGGTGTTTATACACCTGTTTACGTAACCACTCCAAGTTCCACAAGCACCAAAACCTACATTCATACAAGGCTTCCATTAGCCTCTGAACAATAGGGTTAATCCCCTTCTTTTACACCCTTAACTAAAACCAAAATTAACACTTGCCTCGATAGACTAATGTGGCTTAGCCCACTTATACCACCAACGAAGGTTGACTGCAATCTCTTTGACGGATATCTACATTACAAATGGATTTTATTAAACAAGATTGTTTATTCATGTGGTTTAATTCCACACATGATAACTTACAGAATCGCAGAAAGCATTCGGCCTACACTTTAGAATGCTAGCCTACATACTTACCTTTGATCGAGTGATGAGAGAAAGGTTTCGACGACTTTAATCTTACCTGAAACTTTTTCACACCTCCAGGAATATGAATCGTCAGAGAATAGTTGTCAAGCTGAAAGCACAATTGAAGAGATGAAGAGGGAGAGATAAGCAATATTCGATAAACAGTTAACCAAAAAGGGGTGGAGGAAGAACTGCCCAACACTATTCGGTCAAGGTTTGGGAAAGTAGAGGAAAGAAAAGAAACAGCAAAGAGGAGAGATGAAGAGAAAAGAGGTTTCGGCAGAGGAGAGAGCCAAAGGGTTATTCGGCCAAACAAAAAAAAAGAAAGTAAAGGGAAGAGTAGAAAAGAAAAGGAACAAACCCGAGAGGTACTCGAAGTTTTAGCTAAAATTCGGCACCAAAAGCAAAAGGTGAAAGGAATACCAAAGTAGACAGATGAAAAAACAACCTAAAAGAGCCTACCGCATTCGGCCAAAGAGAGAAAAAACCAAATGAGTAGTATCCTCTTCTTGGCTGAATTCTTGAATGCCAGAGTCCAAATTTGGCACAACTCCCTCCCCTCTCATCTCTTTGATTTCCTCCTAAAATCTCTCCCCTTATCCTTCTTTAAATCTTTCCATGACCAGTTCAAACTCTCACTAGCTGTGTTTCAATCCAAATCCACTACCTACACAGCTCAAGCAACAAAATAACCACTCTATTGTGTAACCCAGGACTTGAACCTCAGACCTCTCGGTTACACAATATGCCACCTTGCCACTAGACCACAAGCTCTCTTTGTGTCATAAAACATGCACTATTATTTATAAGGCCTACATGTCAGTGTCCAGATTCATTTAAGAACAAAATTAAAAGTTCTGCAAAAGCCAAGACTTGAACCCAGGCTTCTCAAACACCCCCAAACACACCCAAATCGCTTAGCCATTAAAGTGAACAAGCAACTTGTGAAATATCATTCAAAAATTAAAGACTTAAATTTTTGGGGCGTTACAGTCATTATTTACACATTTTTGAATTCAAAAGAAAGTTGTAGAGAGAAAATCCTCTGAAGAGATTATTCCAGAAAGTTTCTAGAGATATTTTTCTGATTTACAACTTGACCCAAAAGTTTAGAGAAATTGCAAAATTACCCCACTGATAAATTTTGTGAAAAAATTTATGATTCAAAGCGAGCCCACACTCAGTAGACGTGAACTTAAGGATAGCGAAGAAGACTACTCTGTCAAAGTGCTCATCCTAGATGAATCAATAAGGTATAATTTTGATTAAAGTGTTTATTACTTTAGACATCACAACCAAGATCTTGTTTTGAAAAAAATTTAAAACTCTTGTTTTTCCCTAAATTTATTTTCCGTACGTTTTCCAAATTCGTTTTTTCCACAAGTCCATCATATACTCAAGATTAAAGTATGACACACTATAAATTTCACAATTGAATAATTTCACAAACAGGTCTACGATCTATTCTACTTGGGTCTTGTCCAATGTACTGTCAGACCAATCAGTCACATTAATGTCTCTACCGTCGACCGTCATCGGTCGAGTTTGCGCTGCCCCATTCAATTTCGATTATCATCGATTGTGTTGCTTTTCTAGGTTTCATCAAAGATTTTAGGTTACAAAAATACCTAGCCCATTTCCAACTCACATGAATCTTCAAATTTTACAAAAATAAAATTAGAATTCCTAAAATGAGATGATAGTTAACTCAAAATTACTTTATAACAAAATATATAATAAGTCATACATTTATTCACATACATAATAATTCAAGGTATGCGTACCATTTAAGGATATCACATCTTATCTTATTTAATAACACAATGAGAGAAAGAGAGAAAATTTGATATCGGTTTATAATATAAACCTGCACAACCTGGCTTTGATACCAATTGTTGGAAAAATCGATTTAGTAACCATTGTTTTAAGCATAGAAGAAGTTCAATTTTTTTTCTTAAAACTGAGCATTGTGATATTTATAGCAATAAAACCTTAACTAAAACTATCAGTGTGCTTTGTATAAGGTGTCTATGTCGATCTCGATGTTCTATCAAACGACCTTATCCGCTTTTCCCAAACTCTGAATTACTTTGAGTGCAAGCTTAAATAAATCGAACCAAGTGCACAAATTGAAAATTTTTCTTAACTTTCAATGGGAAAGTTAACTCTCTATATAAACAAAAAAACTATGAAGCTTCACAAAAAAAATTATTCTTAAAATAAATTACACTTATTTTCTAATAGAACGACTCTCTATAAAATGTGTGTGTAACAGCCCGGTTTAGACCTTAGTTGGAACAGTGATTTTGAGACCACAAATCCGAGGTCAGAATAATATTTTAATATTATTTTTGGTGTTTACAGTATGTGATTAAGCATGTGTGAAATTTATGTGTGAAAATTTTATCAATAGTGTGTCAAATTATGAAAAAGGACTTAATCGCATAAAGTGTAAAAGTTGTGTGCTAATTGTTAAAGTGCTTAATTGTCATGGCTTTTTAAATGAGGGGTCCTTATGTTGTAATGGACCATTAATAGTGGAGATGGACATAAATGGGTATATATTAGGTGAATTTATAATGTTTTAATGAAGGGCAAAATGGTAAACTTTGTTTTAATGTTAATATAATAAAACAAAACTCAAAATTTTTTCCCATTATCTTCATCCATCCACCGAAATTAGAAAAGAAAGAAAGGGTTAAGAGCTTTGAAGGTTTCGGCACATTGAGTTCTTGATTGAGGTATGTTTTGAGTTTGGTTTTTGATAATTTCTACGTTTTTGTGATCGTTGCTTTGTGCTCTAGCTAGCCCATGCTTTAATTTTAGAATTTGATGGTGATTTTGAGATATGCCATTGATGAATGCTTGAGCTTTGTGATAGTTGGCTATGAAATATGAAAGATATATGGAAGATTAACATACTTTGTCTTTGAATTTTTGGTGAATTTGAGTAATTTGGGCTAAATTGAGAAAAGTGTAAATTGAGGGACTAAAATGTGGAATAAATGAAATGTGTGGACTTTTATTAGCATGGGAAGAATTCAACTAAGCTTGTGTGAATAGAAATTTGGTGTATTTTGCGATTTTGTGAAACAGGGACTAAAGTGTCAAAATGTGAAAAATGAGGGCTATTTTGCAAAATGCCCTAAATATATGTGTGTGGACTAAATTGAATGAATTGGTGATTTAATGAGTTAATTTTGAATATGTATAGACCAAGAAAGGAGAAGTTCGGATCGAGGTCGAGGCAAAGACAAAGTGCTCGATTAATCGACCGTTTCTGTATTTCAACGTCCGAGGTAAGTTCGGATATAATACTAGTTGTTAAATTATATCTATGTGATGAGTATTGAATGAATGTGCAATTACTGAATTAGAAATGTTAAATATGAGATTGAGAAATGTGGCACTAAGTGTGCGTAATTGAAATCGAGACAAAGATGAATAGCACTGTGTGTGCGAAGAAATGGAAGCTTCGGCTTTATCGATTGGCACTATGTGTGCGATGCTGAATTAAGTTCAATTTTGTATCTAGGCACTAAGTGTGCGATGTTAATTAAGATTCAACTATGATTGGGCACTAATTGTGTGATTGAATTGAAGAGTTAATGAAGTTTGATCGATTGAAGTATTGAGCTCTGAGTAGCATGTGAGATTGACATCTAAATGATGGCTAAGATACGTACAGAACCTATGTGGTTGATGAAATCGTAAACGGATTTATGGATAAATGAGTAAGCATATTAGTTATGGATGAAATGGTATATGTGTATTAGCAAGTTGGTCTATGTGATGGGTTATATTTGTTTATGGTGAATGTATTTATTGAGTAATGTGTGTTATATTACGAACTTACTAAGCTTTTAAAAGCTTACTGTGTGATTTGTTTCTCTATTTTTTAGTGTCAGTAAAGCTAGCTCGGATCCGGGAATCATCAGTATCTCTATCAGACTATCAGCTATCTATTTTGGTATTTTTGAAGAAGTGTTTAGTTGAATATGGCATGTATAGGCTAGTCAAGGTGGTATGTCTTGAGTTGTATACACTTTGCCATGTGATATGGCTTAAAAGTGAGTTATGTAGATATTATTTTGTGAAGTTATGGAAATGGTGAATGTGGTATATAGTATGCTTGAATTGGTTGGTAAGCATGGTGATCTAAATGTGAATTTATGGTATGGACTACATGATGCTTGATATATGTGTTTAGAGATGTACATTTGATACTTTGGATGGATTTTTTGTGATGAGATTGAGTATGAAAATAGATGATGTTGATGATGATTATTTGGTGCATATAATGGTATGTCTTGGTTGCAAATGGGGTTATAAATTCATGAGATTTGAATTGTGTAGGTGATTCCAAAGTATGGAAGGTAGTTTGGCCTTGAAAATGGCCTATAACTACCCACACGGTTGAGCACACAGGCATGTGGCTCGATCGTGTCCCTCGTGGTTAAATTTCAAACAAGTCAGTAGCGACCACGAGCTGGACACACGGGCGTGTGACTGGCCGTGTGGTGCAAGTTAGTGTCCACCACGGGTGAGGCACACGGGCATGTCTCAGACCTTGTGGACAAGTCAGTATGTATGCCCTGTTTTGACACGGCTTAGACACACAGGCGTGTCTGAGGCCAGTGGGAGGCACACGGCCTGCCCACACAGGCGTGTGACCTCTGTAACTTAGAGAAATTTTTTAAACTTTCGAGAACTCTTGTATGTGTTCGGTTTAGTCCCGACCCCTTTCTAGTATGTGATTAAGGTCTATAAGACCACAATAAGGGACTATATGTTTATAATTGAATACGTTTGATTGATGATTGACTAAGTGTTGTGGATTGGATGTGAAATGTTCGGAAATGTTTAGTAATGCCTCTTAACCCTATTCCAGCGATAGTTTCGAGTTAGGGGTGTTACAGTGTGTATAGGTTAGTTGATAGCTCCTATTTATTGAGAAACGATGAAAAAGGTTTGTTTGGATAATGTGTAATAAAATAATAATATTTAATACATGGTGCTGGCAACATGCCCATAGAAATACTAGGGCTTGCCACCCCTACCATTTAACTAGGCCTAATTTAGGAATTTCATGTATTGGGTACAATTACATGTGTTATTCGAACTTATATTCAACACTTATAATTTATCCAAATCAATAATTGTTTTCTATTTCCAAAAATATTATTTATTTAATTTATTTATTTAAAATTAAATTGAATCTCCCATTAAATTATTTTCTGAACCCAATTTTAACTCCGTTAAAATCATGGCAACTTCACCATATTAGAATCTATGATGAAATATATTTATTTGCCTCATTCAACAAATCTATGATAACTTAACTAATTTAATTTTCACTTCAAATTTTAATTATTTAATTATAATCAATTAAACAATAATTCAGAGAAATTAAATTAATTTCTAAGTCATCTTTTGTACTTAGCAAGAAAACGCATTTACTATGAATAGTGATACACGCAATTTATTTCTCTTACTTTATCATCTTCATTCATTCCATTTATTGGTTCTAAATGCAATTCATTTCAGGATATCTCAAGCTAGCAGAGGAACTAGTTGGACATATATAATTAGGGCTCAAATAATTTGTAATTAAGTTCTTATTCTTCATCTATTAATTAAAACATTATTTAGTCATGGAGTCATTCCACTATAGTACCTCGATTGAACCGAAAGCTTGAGTTTGAATAGATAAGGAAGCGAAAGCTAGTGCATTAGGTATATCTGCAGTATGTAGCCTTATTCACAATAGTGAAATTCATAGTCTAAGACATGGGTAAATTATATCCTCTCATTGGCATTACATGGTAGATGAAAAGTAAACATGACCACAAATCGTTTACCTTTGTGATGAATGACTTAATTACTATATGATAGTAATTGACTTTTTATGAAGGAAGATGTAGTGGTTACCATGAGATAAAATAAGATCATATTAGGAGAACGAATTTATCCCAAAGAGATATGATGCGAACCTGGTCGCATCATGTTTCGACACAACTCGCCGACCTCAGAATTGGCCTTAACTTGAAGGACCCAAGTGCAAGATGAAACATCTCATAGACCTGATTGATTATTGGGCCAATATTTTAAGGACTTTTTAATTTAATATAGTTTTATTTAAATTAATAAGTTTGCATATTTTTAATTTTAGATTTGCACTTTGTTTGTTCTGCATTTAATAAAGTTATGCATTATGTAACTTCCATGCTAATTAAGTATGCATCATAAATAATGACATGCATTATGTAACTCCCATGTTAGTTTACGTCTGCATCATTAAATTAAGTCTTGCATTAAGTAACTCATTTGTTCATTTAGTTTACATTACAAACCATGCATTTAAGCATCTTAGTTTAATAAATGAGTTACTGGACATTTATTCAACTCATCTTAGTTTAATTAATAAGTGCTTTTGTTGAACTTACTCAATAAGTGTTGCTCTTAATTAATCTAGTTACTAGGATTATTTATTGATGCATGAGTTTAAGTTTATTTATTTATGCTTCTTTAATTAACTAGTTGCTGGAATAATTGATGCATATGTTTAAGTTAAGTATTTATTTTTGATATGTTTAATTAGTGTTTAAATGTGTTTAATAAGTTCATTTTAATGTGTTTATTGTAGGTGTCTCTTCAGCTCATAACCGTTACATTTCAAGGTTGTTACAACTTAATTGAAGTGACTTTTTAGGTGATTTCCGGTTACAAATGAAGTGGCTGTTACAAGGGATGTTTAATACATCAATTAAGGAGTTTTAAGGATCATTTTAACTCCACTTAAATTCAGAAACAACACCCTTTCACCTACCAGTAGTTTTTGCTCATTTAAAGATGAAAACAAGCATTCAAAACACCATTTAGTTGCTAGTGTCTTTTCGGCTAGTCAAAGGACAACTCAAGAGACATTTTAAGCATTCAAGGATGATCATTCAAGTTGAATTAAAGTGAATTCAAGCATGGAGTAAATTGTTACAAGAATATCAAGAGTCTTAAGTTTAATTTATGTTTTAATTTATAACGCCCCAAATTTGGGCCTAGTAGAATTGGGCCTATTGGGCGTTGGGCTTTGGGTCTCAGAAAATTTTTAAGTGAGCAAGAAAATGACAATTGGAATGTGGGCTTTGAGGGTTATTGAATTTGGAGTGTTTAGGGGTGTTGGAGATGTTCTGAGATCAAGTAAGGGTATAGGAAAGATTTTGGTTTACGCCCCAAAAATCCTGAAACTCTAAATTTTTGTGCATTGAGGTTGGTATGTATGAGTAGCACTTAGAATATTAATTTTAAGGTATTATCGGGATTATTTGAAGTCTTAGAGATAGGGAAGACCATAGGGAAAATTTAATTTTTCTTGCTTTAGCGGACCCTAGTCTCAGGCATTAGGCATCTTAATCAGATTAAGAGAAAATAAGACACAAATGGGCTTGTGGTCCAGTGGCAAGTGATGTCACTTGGGGAGCTATAAGGTGGCGTGTTGTCAGCTGAGGAGGTCCAAGGTTCGAGCATTAGGAGTGGTATTTTTGGAGTGTTTTATTTTGCATAGGTGGACGGCCAGAGTTGTGTTGAATATGAACTCTTGCGTTGGAGTGTTTGAGTGGTAAGGGGAACTGATAATGGAGGGAAATTCGGATAAGGCTAAGGTGTTATCAAGGAGAAAAGTTAGGAGCTGAGAAGTGTGAAGAGTTGGTGTCGTTTTGGGAAGTGGAGAGTGTATAAATTCAACTTAAGAGGGTAGATGAGTGCCCTTTTTGGGTCTTTTAGGGGGTATTACGAATTTTCATTGTGGCTTTCAGCATTTGAAGAGTTTTGCAAATAGGTCAGTCTTTCTTTTCTTTACCGAATTCCTTTGAAAGGTTCCTTGGGTTTCCATTACTTTTCTTTTCTCCCCCTCAGCCGAATTCTTTCATTTGCCAAAAAGAAAACCCATCATTCTTTTTTCCGAAATTCCTATTAGAGTTGTGTTCTTCTTCTTTCTCTAAAAGCCAAATTCCCCTATAGCCAAATTCTCTTCTTTGTCGAATTACCATCATCCTTCTTTGCCGAATCTCTACTCTTGCCGAACCTTTGTTGTTGTTCCCCCACCTCAGTTGATTGTTATCTACTCTTAGTCACATTTGGAAGCCGAATCTTGTTCAGTAGATATCTAAGCCGCAGGATCAAAGGAGAATTTCGGTAAGTGCTTAGTTGATCTTTTTAGTGAGTTTTGTTAAAAGCCGAAGGGCTATCTAACCCCTCCTTGTCGTTAACCTGTATTAACAAATGTAAGGCTCAACAATCGCAAGCGTGGTAGGTAAGGATTGCTAACAAGGTGGAAAGTGTTCTCGACTCAGTCATGGTATAGTAAATGGTCGAATCTAATGTGGCTTGTAGGGATGATTTATGATCAATATGGATCACTTGGTTTTGACGATATAGGTGTTTGGGTGCAGATCTAGAGGATAAACGCCAATAGTAGCAAAGGAATGGCTACTAGAACGTAAGGCACACGGTAAGGGTACGGTGAGGTTTCAGTTTTTGATAAGTATGTGTTAAAACCTTGGTTAATCATTAGTAATGTCGATTAGGTTCGTGACTAAGGGGTTTGCAGCGCGCGTGGATACCAGGTGTGTACAAACACTATACACACGATATCGGCAATGCCGAAAAGTCGAAAGTGGCTAAATGGGCTCGGTGGTCCCTAAGGCTAGGTTTGATGAGTTTGTTTGGTTTGGTGTATGAATTGAGTCTGTCAAGCATAATACTTGATCTGGAATTGTTTTCAGCCTAACAGGCCATAAGGATGTGATTTGGGCTTTTGGGCCTTAAAATGTTAAATTGTAAAACCGTTTTGAAGTGTGGCTTTAATGTGACATTTCGGACTCAGGCCTAACTTCTAGGCCGGGTTTGGGGTGTTACATTTACTGGTATCAGAGCCCGATAGCAAAGCTCGGGCTGTGAAATGGGCCTTAGATTTTGGGTTTTAAAAAGTTTTTGCAGGACTCTTGAAGTGTGGTTCACTGAGCCCTCGACGTCGAGCCAAGTAAGTTTTCTGTACTACATTTGTTTAAATTACTGAACTATATAGAAAATGGGATACTTAAAAATAGGTTTTTAGAGACTAAAGCCCGTAGGAAACTTAAGCCTGCAGTGGATTCTCGACTGCGAAATAAATTTAAAAAAATTTTTACTTACATAAGACATGCATTTTAAACAGTGGAATTACGAACTAATTTCATAAAAATTTTAATTTAGAAATACGCAACGATGAGCGCTAGAAGAGGTGTAAGTGGCCGTAGAAGGTTAGGGCTTTGTAAACATTTGAATCGAAATTTGGTACTTATTCTGCGTATGTTTGAGAATGTTTGCGATAGGTGGATGTTTTGGGTATGTATTAAAATTATTAGGGTCAGAGTGCGCAGTGGTAGCATGGTGGGGTAGTTGATACACGACCACCCTATTAGTTGGAAATTTTGAGGACGAAATTTCTTTAAGGGGGTAGAATTGTAACGCCCCGAATTTGGGCCTAGCAGAATTGGGCCTATTAGATGTTGGGCTTTAGGTCTCAGAAAATTTTTAAGTGAGCAAGAAAATGACAATTGGCATGTGGGCTTTGAGGGTTATTGAATTTGGAGTGTTTAGGGGTGCTGGAGATGTTTTGAGATCAAGTAAGGGTATAGGAAAGATTTTGGTTTATGCCCCAAAAATCCCGAAACTCTAAATTTCTGTGCATTGAGGTTGGTATGTATGAGTAGCACTTAGAATATTAATTTTAAGGTATTATCGGGATTATTTGAAGTCTTAGAGATAGGGAAGACCATAGGGAAAAATTTATTTTTCTTGCTTTAGTGGACCCTAGTCTCAGGCATTAGGCCTCTTAATCAGATTAAGAGAAAATAAGACACAAATGGGCTTGTGGTCCAGTGGTAACTGGCGTCACTTGGGGAGCTATAAGGTGGCGTGTTGTCAGCTGAGGAGGTCCAAGGTTCGAGCATTAGGAGTGGTATTTTTGGAGTGTTTTATTTTGCATAGGTGGACGGCCAGAGTTGTGTTGAATATGAACTCTGGCGTTGGAGTGTTTGAGTGGTAAGGGGAACTAATAATGGAGGGAAATTCGGATAAGGCTAAGGTGTTATCAAGGAGAAAAGTTAGGAGCTGAGAAGTGTGAAGAGTTGGTGCCATTTTGGGAAGTGAAGAGTGTAAAAATTCAGCTTAGGAGGGTAGATGAGTGCCATTCTTGGGTCTTTTAAGGGGTATTACAAATTTTCATTGTGGCTTTCGGCATTTGGAGAGTTTTGCAAATAGGTCAGTCTTTCTTTTCTTTACTGAATTCCTTTGAAAGGTTCCTTGGGTTTCCATTACTTTTCTTTTCTCCCCCTCAGCCGAATTCTTTCATTTGCCGAAAAGAAAACCCATCATTCTTTTTTACGAAATTCCTATTAGAGTTGTGTTCTTCTTCTTTCTCTGAAAGCCAAATTCCCCTATAGCCAAATTCTTTTCTTTGCTGAATTACCATCATCCTTCTTTGCCGAATCTCTACTCTTGCCGAACCTTTTTTGTTGTTCCTCCACCTCAGTCGATTATTATCTACTCTTAGTCACGTTTGGAAGCTGAATCTTGTTTAGTAGATATCTAAGCCGCAGGATCAAAGGAGAATTTTGGTAAGTGCTTAGTTGATCTTTTTAGTGAGTTTTGTTAAAATCCGAAGGGCTATCTAACCCCTCCTTGTCATTAACCTGTATTAACAAGGGTAAGGCTCAACAATCGCAAGCGTGGTAGGTAAAGATTGCTAACAAGGTGGAAAGTGTTCTCGACTCAGTCATGGTTTAGTAAATGGCCGAATCTAATGTGGCTCGTAGGGATGATTTATGATCAATATGGATCACTTGGTTTTGACGATATAGGTGTTTGGGTGCAGATCTAGAGGATAATCGCCAATAGTAGCAAAGGAAGGGCTACTAGAACGTAAGGCAGACGGTAAGGGTACGGTGAGGTTTCGATTTTTTATAAGTATGCGTTAAAGCCTTTGTTAATCGTTAGTAATGTCGATTGTAGCTTCGTGACTAAGGGGTTTGCAGCTCGCGTGGATACCAGGTGTGTACAAACATTACACATACGATATCGGCAATGCCGAAAAGCCGAAAGTGGCTAAATGGGCTCTGTAACACCCCTAACCCATATCTGTCGCCGGATTAGGGTTACGGGTATTACCAGATAAGTAAAAACTTTTATTCAATCAATTTAGGTTTTTAATTAAACATCTGCATAAGATGGTTCAATTATAAACAGACAGTCCCATGCGTAATACATACTTAATATACAAAGCTAAGTCATTTTCAATATAATCACTGATGAACACAAAAATATCATGCAATATACATTTCATTATCACCACACAATAATGCAAATAGCATAAACCTCACTTATCATGTCTTTTATTTTATAAAGTTCACACAAACAAACTAATTGAATCTAATTAACTAAAATAAGTATGATCCATATATCGTCCTATTTCAACTTACTTATAAGACCAAAAACATGTGGTTTAAAAACTTTATCCCTTATAGCCGAACTTGCAAGCTTGTTACAATATCATGCATACATTTATTAACTTGGCCGATTATACAAAGCCATACCTATAATATTTCATTGATATTACAAAGCTTGTATTAAGTCTAGATAGAGTCAACACTTAATTAATTCAAGAAATCACATATAGCTAATTTCATATATATATATATATATATATATCAATACACCATAGATATGCGCATTTACCCAATTCAAAATTAAGCTTAAACAACTAATTCTGCTAACAATTTGGTTACAAGTAGATATCTCTCATAAGCTTAATCGAACAAATATATGCATTGCATAACATTTTTCATATTCCATAAAATGACTAGAGTTAATTCACACACACAAGTTTTAAGTAAACTAATTTAAGCCAACCGAAATGTACATCTTTCCATCATATCTACTTCATTCGAACCAAAATCAAAAGAAGCAAAACATATCAATATGCCGAACTTATACCAGATACACCACATATATAAGATAAGAACTAAATTTAGAACATATATATATGTTATTTACTATGACTCATCTAATATTCGTCATTTTCCAAATTTCCAAACACATGACTAAATACATAACATTTATATGACTACTTATCATACATGATTAAATCATGGCCGAATATATACATCCAAAAGCATTATAAACAAGCCATTATAACATAAGCATGGAGATTAAACATAACCCAATAGAGTAGCCATTTTCGCATAGCTATAAACATTAGTAAATATCATTCCAAAAATCAGGCTAACCTATACATGCCTTTTCGAAAAACAACCAAATTTATCAATACCAAAAAGAGATTCGATAGTGTGGTTGACTTCTTCAAGGATCCGTCGAGTCCGTAGCTTGAACCAAAATCTATAAAATAAAAGTAAACAGGAACACACAATAAGCTTGCTAGCTTAGTAAGTCTTAAGCAAAACATTATCACACCCAATGATTCCACATTTAAAACAACCAACTCATGAACTTAAATAAACATTTCTTATCTTATACATATATACATTATGACCGAACATGCATATGCATACATAACACCTCCTCGTATCTTCCTTTTTCAATGGCATCACATTCATACATCTATACACTTCCATATGCATATTCATACATCACTTAAGTGGAGATAGTACATACCTTACAACCGAATTACAAAATTCACTCCCAAATGATTAGGCATACTTAGTTTATTAGCTAGATCTTACTAAACATTACCTGAATCTCACACACCGGCACTAAGCCTACTGAACTCGAGGTCCAAAATCATAACACCGGCATTAAGCTTGCTAGGCAATAAGCCCGAATTATATCACCGGCACAAGGCCTGCTAGGTATAGAGCCCGAAATAGATCACCGGCACGAGGCCTGCTAGGCACAGAGCCAGAAATAGATCACCGGCACAAGGCCTGCTAGGCACAGAGCCCTAAATAGATCACCGGCACGAGGCCTGCTAGGCACAAAGCCTGAAATATCAATATGGTTATTCTTCAATTCACAGTTCATAGAGCTAACTTTACAACTTTTCATATATCACCTATTATTATCTCATATCCAACCAAAATTACATTTGTTCACATCACATTTTATAATACTTCAATCAATTCAATTTAGCACCCTTGTATTCGGCTAGTTCACATATTCATGCCACAAGTGTTCAAATTTTATCATTCAATAGAATTATAAATCATTTATTAACATATATTCGCTTAAAGACTTACCTCGGCTGTCGATAGACCGTGTAAATCGGCTATTCGAGAACCTTCGTCTTTCCCCGATCTAATTCCGTTTTTCTTTGCTCTTGATCTAAAACACATTAAATTCAGCTTATTCAAGTACAATTCACTTCAATTTAGTCCCAAAACACATCAACATGTAAATTACTATTTTGCCCCTACTATTTCACATTTTTGTAATTTGGTACTAACTACACAAAACACAAATTACTCACAATTTGTCAAGACTATATAAGGGCCGAATATTCCTAGGGACTTTACAAGCCCTCCCATTTTATTTATTTTGCAAATAAGTCCCTCAAAAAATTTTATTTTTATTAAATAGTCCTAAATACAAAATTTCACCAAAATTTCTAATACAAAACTTGTAAATCTTTGACACATCTTTAATCTAAAACCATCAAATATCAAAACCATAAGAACACATCAATGACCGAACCTAATATACACATGATTCTCAAAAATTCGAGTATGGGTCGGGTAATGTACGAAGCAACGATCTCAAATACATCAAAATTAGCAAAAACCAAAGATTAAACTTACCATAATCAAGCTTTATATTTGCCGAAATCAAAGCTTTCCCTAACCCCTTTTTCTTAGTTTATATTCGGCCTTAAGAAAAATAAGATGATAATGGTTTCATTTTGATAATAACAATAACATATATTACTTATTTATCGATTTACTAAACTAGCCTTTTAATAATAAAAATTTAAAGCATAAACATAAGGTCATGAAAGACCATTACCGTCCACTATCATGAATAATGGGCTAATTGCCCTTTTTGGACTTCCATTTTTAAAGCCATCATCAAATAGGCACTTTTCACTAGAGTTTGAAACTTTTACTCTTTACGCACTTAAGTCCTTTTTCTAAATTAAACACACAAACAATAAATTTTTCTACGAGACTTTCACACACATTAATTCACATGTAATAAACACAAAATATACTATAAAATATTTCTCGGACTCGGATTCGTGGTCCCGAAACCACCGTTCCGATTAGGGTCAAATTCGGTCTGTTACAGGCTCGGTGGGCCCTAAGGCTAGGTTTGATGAGTTTGTTTGGTTTGGTGTATGAATTGATTTTGTCAAGCATAATACTTGATCTGGAATTATTTTGGGCCTAATGGGCCATAAGGATGTGATTTGGGCCTAATGGGCTGAAAAAATGTAATTTGGGTTTGATGGGCTTTATGGGGACGTAGACAAGTATGTTAGGGTTTATGGACTTAAGGCCTAGTTTGAGCAACTCTGAAATTTCATAAGACTTAATCTAATTAAACATTTCTGTGAACAAGTCACTGGGTTAGAGTGTGGCAACGGACATACGCATGTCTAGAATTGGATCTAGGGAGAGCTTGGTACTTAAGCGGCCCTAGCGGCCCACCTCCTCTTCTCTGGAATCCTACCTGGTGCATAGTGTCTGTTCACTTTAGGCGCGAGGACTTGTTGATGGGCCAAAGTTCATAACTAATACCCGAGAGGGACGAAATACCCTTAGATTTGTAAATTACCAAAATACCCTTTGATTTGTAAATTACCAAAATACCCTTATATTTGTAAATTACCAAAATACCCTTAGATTTGTAAATTACCAAAATACCCCTTTTTTTGCAAAAGTACCAAAATATCCCTATTTTACAAAATTACCAAGATACCCCTATTTTGCCAGATTACGAAAATACCCCTGTAGGGTAGAATTACAAAAATACCCCTGGATGTGAAATGACGAAAATACCCCTCTGTAATAAATATGAGTTTATGGATGTTACTCGTGTGTGTGATGCATTCATATGATATTCTGCTTAGGATGCATATGGGTGGGAGTTATGGTACGGAGAAAGTTTTGAGAATCGCATAATCTTATGGCCATGGATCCACCGGTGGCTTTAAGCCCATTATATGATTAGCAGCTTTGCTGCAACGTTAAGTAGTACCGCAACCGGGCTACCTTTGGTGTGTAGAGGATGGGTGGGTCAATTTAGAAATCCCCACAGGTGTGTATAAGGTTGGAAGGGAAATGGTGTGTGTAGCGGATGGATTATTGGGATGGGTTTTGCATTATTTTGTTTGTATATGATACGATATGATATGATATGTTATGATGTAACAGTCCGAATTCAACCTAATCAGAATGGTGGTTTCGGGACCACGAATCCGAGTTAGAAAAATATTTTCTAAATTATTTTGATGTCTATGTTATGTGTTTGTGCATGAGTAAAAATACCATAGTATAATTTAATTGTTTGGATGTTTAATTTAATAAAGGGGTGTGATTGTAAAATAAAGAAAGTGAGGTAATTAGTTGCCTTAGTGCCGAATTAGGAGTGGCTTTTAAATGTTGGACCCTTGAGAGATATTAGTCCATTGTTCATAATAGTGGGCGGCAAAAGGTCAAGATTGACCTTATTATTAAGCTTGTTTTAATGCATTAGTTAAGGATAAAATAGTAAGTAATAAAATAACATGATATTAAATAAAAAAAAAAAAGAAAGCCATGCAAGTGTTCATCTCTTTTAACCGAAAATCACAAAAGAAAGAAGAGAAAGAAGCTTAGCATTCGGCCTTGAGTTTTTGGCTAAATCTAAGTATGTAATTTGTTTAGTTTGTGTTAATTTTTACATTTTTTAGATTGTTACCTTGAATTTTACATGACCCATGTGGTAATTTTTCAATTTGAGATAGGATGAATAATCGGCCATGGATGAATTTTCATGTTTTGAAGTGTTTGTTGATAGAATATTAAAGATAGATGATAAATAGAAATGTTTTGAATTGGAGATTTTGATTGAATTAAGTATTAGGGGTTTAATTGCATAAGTTAAACAGTTGAAGGGTTAAAATGTTAGATGGATGGCTTGTGGAGACTTGTATGGACCTAATGAACATTCGGCCCTTGAGGAGTGATCCCAAATTATGTGTATTTTGTGTTTGGTGCATTAGGGACTAAATTGTAAAAGTTGTAAATGTCAGGGGTAAAATGGTAATTTGCTCATTTATATGTTTTAGGACTAAATTGAATGTAAATGTGTTTGAATGAGCTTAAATTGAATTTGTTTAGATCAAGAACAAAAGGAGGTGGGATTGGATCGAGGAAAAACCAAATTGAAAGACTAACCGGGAAGTTGAACTCGTTGATATTCGAGGTAAGATTTAAGCAATTGGACTAAACTGAATTTTATTCTATATATAAAGTATATATGCTAAATGATATTAGGCATGTTAACTAATATGATGCCGAATGTGAATTGAGGAAATCTAGCTTGAGTTGGTCGAATATAAGACTTGAAATTTGTATAAGTAGGCTATACTTAGTGGTCATTGAATATATATATGAATGAAACATGAGATAGATATGTGCAAAAATGATATGAGGGATATTATTTGAAAAGGTCGGATATATGTTCATATATGATAAAGTTGCTGAATGTAATAGTGAGTATCAAGATTGTATGAACTATTTGTAAACTTTTTAATTATACGAGTATATATATGAATAAGTAAATATGTGTGTGTGTTCATATTATAATGGATTATGGTACTATGTGTACAAAATTATGACCGGGGACTAAGTGTGCGGAACCGGCTCTGTGGCACTGAGTGTGCGGATATATTGAGTAATGGCACTGAGTGTGCAATACATTATTGAGAAATTGGCACTAATTGTGCGGAATAGATAGGTAACGGCACTAAGTGTGCGATACGTTACTGAAACAAAATTTACGTAAGTGCAGGAAAGAGGTTCGGTTAAGGGTTTCTATTTCTAATACAATTACATGTACGAAAAAGTGGAGTATATTATTACTCGCAATACATGAATGAATGAGTTTGGTGTGGTAAGTGAACTAAAGGTAAGTATCATTTCCATTAACTTATGAGTGATAGAAGCTGATGTGTATATATGAAGACTTGTTAAGTATGTAACATGTTTATAAACTGTTATAAGGTGGTTATTTATTTAACCTTTGAGGGTTTGGCTTTTCTGTTGATGGTTGTAAATGAATAAGGATAATTTCTTTTAATTTCGAATAAGCTTATGTGAATGGAAATTATTTGCTTAATTCTTACTAAGCTGTGGAAGCTTACTTTGTTTTTGGTTGATTTCTTGGATGTGTAGGTTACTTTTGGAAGCTCGACTTGTGCTCGAAAATCACCTCGGAAGCTCACCATACTATCGTCCCTGTTGGTACTCTTTTGAAATAGCAAATTTTGACTATTATGGCATGTATAGGCTAAGATACGTTTGAATTGAATTCAAATGGAGTGTATGTGTATTTATGCCATGCAAAAATGGCTAAATTATGGTAACTTGGTCTTGTGTGAATTCGGCCTTGATGTTTGTTTAATATGAAAGTGCATTTTCTATGTGTTTGTATTTGATGTATGAAAAGGTGGCTTGAATGATTTTAAGGTTAACATTCTTGTTATGTGATGTCGAATAGGGCGTTGGTATAATTAGGGAAATAACATCTCATGATATGTAACAATGGCATTATAGGTTAGGTAAATTTTGAGTTGTGCAAACTAGTCGTGATAGTCACATATATGTATAATGTGTTTGGTTTATATGTTTTAGGTTAATTATAGGATAGGTATGGTTTTGATAACTTGACTATGATAATTGTATGAGATGTGGTTGTTTATACGTTTGGATATATATTCGGCAATTGGTGTGAAATTGGTATAACTTAGATTTTATAAGCAACGTTATAGTATATGTATATTTGGTGTTGATGATAGACAAATTTGTTTTAGTAAAATGAATGTAGCATGCGCATATTTGGCTTTTGTAATGTCAACGACCAAATGAATAGTTCTTTTAGTAAGCTTGAACTTGTTCAAAAGATATATGTAAGTGATTATGTGTATTGGTCTTGGTATATGTATTGTATCGATAAGTATGTACTATGTTTTAATAGATATATATATATGAGTTAACTTAATAAGTTGGCGATAGTATGCTTGTGTACTTGGCTATATGAAGCTTTTAAAATGTTCGATGGTTGAAATGGTATACATTAAATTTTATATATATTTAATATATATGTGAAAGTAAGTAGAATGCAATTGATGTATGTTTAATAATGAATTCGAACTTGTTGACAGATATGTGTATTAATATCTATTCTGGGTTGGGTTTTAGATCGGTAATGCCTTGTAACCCTAGTCTGGCGACGGATACGGGTTAGGGGTGTTACATATGAGGTCATTGTGGGTTAAGGCCCAAGACCACCGATTTTGATAGGGCTTAGGCCCAGTGTGAATATTTGTATGTGATTTGATTGCCAAGGGTTCTACACACTGAGTTTTGCAACTCACGCCCTTTTATTTAATGTTTCAGGTAATCCTGAGTAGACGGCTCGACGTGGGAGAGGACTCGGAGATGGCCACATTACAAGCTGATCAAATGTTTTATTTTGTTCAAATAAATTTATTTTAAATACTTTGTTTTTTTATTGGATTGTAATAAGGCCATATAACTCCTAATTGACTTTAGATTTTGGGTTTTATTATTATTATTTCAACTATCCGCTTAATAAATTTCATAAAATTTCTAAAGTTAACATGATTTTCGAAATAACTTAACATATAAACGTTTTCCTAAAATATGGGCTTTTGATCTTAACTTAACAAGGTACAAGAGTTTTGGGCTTTTGGGCCTTAAAATGTTAAATTGAAAAACTGTTTTGAAGCGTGACTTTAATGTGACATTTCGGACTCGAGCCTAACTTCTAGGCTAGGTTTGGGGTGTTACCTTTCAGCTAGTTTTTCTAACACTATAAATAGGTGAAATCAGCCTTTGTAAAGGGACTTTTTGAATTTTTGAACTTTGATAAAATTTTATGAACTTTTGTTCTTGTGAGGTTTTCCCTCTCATATTTCATGTGAGTCTCGAATTGACTTATCTAGCGTGCTAGTGGTGTCAACCGAACTCCTTCTGAACTTATCACCAACCTGGTGTGGCATTCATCCATTCAATTATACCTTCGATTCTTACTTCGCTAAGTAACGGGTCGAGGTCCATCAACTAATTCCATCCTTCCCCTTAAGCCATATAAGTCTCGGGGTGCCACTACGATATAGTGTTGAATCGATCTTGCCGCTTAAGTCCGTTTTCCATATCCACCGTTTATCCCAAACTATCTATCTTTATTTTATTTCTTAAACCGAGCCTACTACATTTCATACTAAAACCATCTTTCATCTCCAAACCACTTCTTTAGCTTCGCATATTTTCCACCAAACTTACAATTTCAATGCACCGAACTATCTCCTCGTCGACGATCGGGCAAACAAGTGAAACGACTCGATTAACCTAGGCCGAATCACATCAATAGGTTTTTTCTATTAAATAAGTATTATTTGTATTTTATTAATTCAACTGAGCTTTTACTTCCTCTCCTTATAAAAAGATGGCATTGGTAGGACTAAAAACACAACTTTGAGATATTTTTATTCTTCTTGAAAATAGTAAGAATTTATTTCTAAGTATAAATTCTATTTTCCGAGAATAACAATTCTATCGATTTCTATAAGATAGAGAGATTTACTTTTCTACTGAAAGTAAGAAAATTATTTTTGGTTCTATGTTTAATTCAAAATTGTTTAAGCCCACACTCGAAGCAGTTCATGGTATGAGAATAGAGGAGATGGTCATTCGTTGAAAGTCGAGAATATTTAGGATCCGTCTCACTGAAAGCACAAGTATTATTTCGGGAAAAATTTATTGCTATAAATATCCAAATCGGCTTAATTTTCAATTTTTTTTTTATTTTTTCACTATGTAAGAAAACCATTTTTGAACTAGATTTTTCCAACAAAGGCAAGGTAACCCCCTCTCACCTTACCTATTCAGTTTTGTTGTCAATGCCCTTTTGATCCTCTTTTAAAAAGTTATGCAAGATGATCCATTTTGAAGGTTTAGAATCAGTATTTGATGCCCCACTTTAACTAATCTTTTCTTTTTTATGTTTTCCTTATTTTGGTGTGCAGATATTGCACTTCTAATTTTGAGAATTTTATAGATTTCCTGTAACACCTCTAACCCGTATCAGTCGCGAATTAGGGTTACGAGGCATCACTCGGCCAAACACAAATCAGTGCACTTTTATAAAATCAAGCAAAACACTATTCATTTGGTAATTCAAAAACAAAGACCGAATAGGCATATGGTAATTATTCATTTATTTCATTTCTATAATCGACATTACATTCAATCATATATCATTTCTAAACATAAGCATCACTTTCGCTTATGTACATTTCTCATTTCATTACCACATACGATTATACCATAAATATAAATATCAAACCAACTCATTTATCTCATAGTTGCTTATCACATTCGGCAATGATCACTACATATATATATATATATATATATATACCATCATAAGCACACCTTAGCACTCATTTCCCATGGCCGAATATGCCGTAGTACTCAATAGAAAATTTAGACTCCAAACTAGATCAAATCATGTCCAAATATTTCATTTTCAATAACTTGACATACGGTACATACATATAATTGTACATATGTTCATCCAATTACCTTATTAGACTATATGCATTACTCAAAATCATAAACATGCATTTGTACATGCCACATATATTTATTATCAAGGTATAAAATTTCCAAAAAAGCTTACCACAAAACCGTACATGCCTAAGCATTATAATCAAGCTTGATAATTTTAAACCAACACATCACATAGTAATATGCCATTCATAATCTCATGAAACATACCTATCCAAATCAAGCTATATTCAACACCGAAATTTCACAAACATATATTTATACCAACTCAACCTATTCACTCAATTCAAGGATAGAAGTGAAGCCATTTTCGCATGGCATTATATACATCAAATTCAAAATATAAGCTCAAAAGAGTAGTTTAGCCTATACATGCCATAGTTCTCATAGTTTAACTCATCAAAAGAGTACCAAAGATAATCGATAGTGTGATTGACTTTGACGACGAATCCCCGAGCTCGAGCTTCGACTTTAAGATCTATAAAATAGTAAAATAACACATAGAGTAAGCTTGTATAGCTTAGTAAGTTTTAAGCAATGAAAAAAAATACACAACTATTCACTATGCAATTTAATCAACCCAAATACAATCATTAACTAATTCGAAAGCACAAATATGCTTAACTTATCACCATTCAATTATTACTATCCTTAAGAAGTCACAAAGACCGAATGATCACATACTATTTATCCATTTCGAAACAAGCTCAAAGATAAAAGATTTGCATATCATAATTATAAGTTTCATATACTAAAATAACTTACCTCATTGGTATGAAGCTATTCGATTATCATACATCACTTACCTTCATGCCACATCTTGGTTCTCTCCATCCATTAGTTAAATCTTAAAAAGACTCGAATATTCGCAAACACAGTGCAACTCATGTAACGTATCGCACACTTAGTGCCGTTACTTCAAAAAAAAGAGCACACATAGTGCTATATAATAGTAATGTATCGCACACTTAGTGCCATTACTAATTATTCCGCACACATAGTGCCATTTGACCGATTTCACACACACAGTGCTCGGTATTTTAGTTTGCACACTTAGTGCCCTTTAATAGACCCTTCCTTTGCTCTTCAAAACATTTATAATTCCATTTCCATTCATACATACTCAATTTACCTTTTTCACATACCAACATATTCGACATACTCAATTTACATATATCTATCAATAGCATACATATATTTATCAACAGCTCAATTTGCCTTTTTCACTTACCATTACATTCGACAAATTCAATATGCATATATTTATGTACATGTTCAACAACTCATTTTTCCTATCAATTACCATCACATTCGGCACACTTAATATACACATATGCATATATCCACCATTTCGAATACAATCACCTTTCTCTTTTCATTTTCACATCAACATAACTCCAAGTACATATATATATATATATATATATATATATTCATTTGACACAAATAATCAAAGCTTATATTTATAAGTAAGCAACCTTATTTTCAACTAATGCATAATACATCCCATATCACATTCGACACTATGGAATTTAGCAAGCTTATTTCTATTTATATATGCATATTAATTTAGATTAAAAACTAACGCAATCCAATTGCTTAAAAACTTACCTCGGAAATTGACAGATTAAGCTTCCCGGCTATTCGTTTAACTTTGTTTCTCCCCGATCCAATCCCGTTTCCTTTTGTTCTTGATCTAAATAATTCCAAATTAAACTCATTCAAATATATTTTCATTCAATTTAATCCAAAATCATATAATTATACAAATTACCATTTTACCCCTGACATTTGCAACTTTTACAATTTAGTCCCTAATACACAACTCACAAATTACTCAAAATTAGGCTACCATTCTTTAGAGCTGAATTTTCCTAGGGACTACATAAGTCCATATTTCTCATGAATTTCGTAATTTAACCCTCCAAAATAATATTTTCGCAAATTAACCTTAATTAGCTAAATTCATCAAAAACCCAAGAACAAAGTATGTTCATCTAGCTCAAATCTTTCATTTAACACCATAAATTATCACAAAGCTCAACATCTCATCCATGGCATATCTCACAAACATCACCAATACACAAAATTAATACATGGGCTTGATAGTAGAGTAAACAACAATCTCAAAAATATAAAAATCATAAAAAATCTAAAGCAAACACATACCTAATTTTGCTTGTAAATGGCCGAATATGGAAGAGATCAAGTTTCTTTCTTTTTCTCTTGAGTTTAGGTGATAACAAGAAAGAAATAAAGATGAACATGCACTTTCTCTTTTCATGTTTTTATTATAATATGATTTTAATATATATATTTTATCATTAATAAAATTTTAACATATAAAATAAATATAATAAGGCATTATATAAGCACTTTGCCGTCCACTATCATTATAATAGGGATATTGCAACATAAAACCCCTTATAATAAAGACACATTAATTTAACCTTTCAATCAAGCAATTGACTAATTCCACCACTCATACAATTTAATCTTTTTTCTTAAATTAAGTATACAAACGAACAAATTAATTCGCGAAATTTTAGCACATGCTCAATCATATATATTTAAAATGAAAAATAATATTAGAATATTTTTTCGACTCGAATTCGTGGTCCCGAAACCACCTTTCCGGTTAGGGCTAAAATCGGGCTGTTACATTTCCAAGAATCCTATGAGTTAATTGGTGAATTTTAGCAACTTAGTTGTGTCCTTCTCTCAAAAAACACTTTGGTACAGAGTAAATTTCACCCTTGGAGGCACGGTTGGAATTAATGACATGAAATATGACTCAAAATATTTGGGGCTTCCATGTAACACCCCAAACCCGGACAAGACACCACGTCCGAATCTGGTATGTTACGGGGGAAAAAGCACTTTCGAGAGGTTAAATTTTTCGTTTAAAAGCCGAGTGAAAACACAGTGTATTTTGAAGACAATTTGAGTGGACTTGTTTGAAATCAGATGGTGTATTGGAAACCCGAAGATTTTGAAATCTTAACCAGAATGTGTGGTTAAAATGAGTTTAAACCATTTAAAACCTTAATAGTTTCTTAGTGTTACTTAAAACATTTTTAGACTTAGGAGTAATACCAGTTTGACTTGAAAATCATTTGAATTTGCTTACTATAAAGACATAGTTTGATACCCGATGGTATGGTTTAAAAACACATTGCGTTATAATTTTGAAATCATTATCTTTCCAAGTTTTAGTAAAATTCATACCAACTTGTTTTGTTAAGGCATTTTAAAATTTAATTAAAACATAAACATCACAAAACATAAATTAAAGGCCTTTTACAAATCCAATATAAAAACCAAAGTAAATAAGCTAAAGTACCCAAATGCAATAGTCTGAGCAAACTTTTATTAAAGCATGGCATGTGTACCCCGAGTCCATCCCGGCTCCATGTCCGCGTCTACGAGTCACCTGAAATGTCAAAGGAGAGGGTGAGTCGAGTGACTCAGTGTGTAAATCCCGCTCCCGAGGAAACAACATGCTAACACACATCATACATAGCAACATAATTAATGCAACCCGACCCTAACCATCCATATCGCCTTTTCTACCCCGTGTGGTACCAAACCACTGGTGGTGCCAAACCACTGGTGACATATAGTCACAATGTGTTACCAAAACACTGGTGTCCCAAAGACACAATATCCGTCAATGTGGTACCAAACCACTGGTGTCCCAAAGACACAATTGTGCTACCAAAGCACTGGTGACCGAAGTCACAAATCCAATGATGATGGGGCCAACCCATCGTGTGATACCAAATCACTAGCAGACGATCCCATATCTCAAGTGGGGCCAACCCACGGTGGTCAAACCACAGGGACAAGTCGCAATGAGGTGCCAAACCTCTGGTGTCCCAAAGACACAATGTGCTACCAAAGCACTGGTGACCGTAGTCACAAATCTGGTGATGGGGCCAACCCATCGTGTGATACCAAATCACTGGCGTCAATCCCGTATCTCACAAGT
Source organism: Gossypium australe (assembly GCA_005393395.2). NCBI lineage: Eukaryota > Viridiplantae > Streptophyta > Magnoliopsida > Malvales > Malvaceae > Gossypium > Gossypium australe. The sequence continues at coordinate 93,017,682 of CM016621.1, read as the reverse complement.
GGGGCCAACCCACGGTGGTGTTAACCACAGGGACGAGACGCTGAGGTACCAAACCTCTGGAGGTGCCAAACCTCTGGTGACCCAAAGTCACAAAGTGTGTTACCAAAACACTGGTGCTCGTCAGCACAAAATATCACTGCTCCCTCCACTCATATCACCCATCAACATATCATACTCATGTAATCATGCATATCATACAATCGTGCATTTCATGCCAATATGTCTAATCTCATATCCCATGTCACATATATCCACAGTCATGGTAACATATAGATCATCATTAAACTCATAATAATAATACTGACTTACCCGAGTCCAGAATCATACCCATTAGGGTATCCTATCAATCATCACTGCTTTAGTGATTATCACACAGGTTATCAATCATATTACTAAACATAAGTTTGTTAGTTTACACACCTGATAAAAACGAGTCAAGAATCCCAACGAAAACGATCTAAGTCCCTCGATTGTCAAGCTCCTATAACATTCGGCCAACATAGAATTAGGCACTAAGACCATTCGGCCAAAGACATATGCACTCAAGGGGTTAATGTTGAACCCTTACCTTACTCCTGATTTGGTTTCCTACCAAATCCGGAACCAAAAAGTGGTTCCCTTAGACAATCGGCCAACCTATCAAGAAGAAAACATTAATCTCTTGAAGCTTTGACTAACCAAGAACTAAGAGAATGAACTAACAACAACCAATCACTTAACCTCCACTTACTAATCAACTGCCAGAAGAAAACGGCTCCTCCTGCTTGCTTTGAAACCTTTGATGTCCTATAATGAAGAGATTAGAACCCTTTCAAAATGACCATATTCGGCCCTTAATCAACCAATATCGACAAGGTATAAGGAGAGAAAGGAGATGACCATTCGGCCAATCACTTACCAAATTCCAACCGATTGAAGCAAGGCCTCCAACACCACTGATATTCGGCCACTACAACTACTAGGAGAAAGAGAGATATTCGGCTAAGAGGCAATGTGCATTCGGCACTTAGTGTATTAGGAGAAAAGAAACGAAAGTATGATAAGAAAGGTATTAATTCCGGCAATCAAAGTCTCAAACAGAGAGAAAGGTTAATGGAGAAGAGAGGGTTTCGGTTTTAGCACAATTAACCAAAAGAGAAGAAATGGGAGAAAAGCTTTTAGAGGCTGGAGTTTCGGCTAGAGATGAGAAGGATGAAATGGAAGAATCGGTTCTGAATGAGAGAAGAGAGAAAGCAAATATGAGATGAGAGTAGAGTGAGAATGGAATTTCGGCAAGATAGTTTAAGAAAAAGAGACAAATCGGCAACAATAGAAGAGAGGTTTGGCTTAAGATTTTGGGAAGAAAAGAAATGATGGAAGTATGTTGAGAGATGACTTTCGGTTTCAAAAGATGCAAACAAAGCAAGAAAATGGAAACACTCTTAGCACATTCGGCTACCAAAAGACCCAAAGAAGAGACTTTTCTCTTTGACAAAAAGATGACCGAAAATTACCTAGGTTGCTAAGGTGAATTTCGGCCAACATGCTCCCACACCTAGCCGTCCACTTCCCCCCTCCAACTCCCCCAAATTCGGCCAAATCCCCCATGTACTCACATCCCCACGTTCAAACAATTTGAACAAGTCAACCTCCCCTTTTTCCTCTCTTCCCACCACCTCATCACTTGACCAAGTCCAAAGTGGAGTTTGAACTCCATCCAACTCCTTCCTCCTATGCCGTCCAAAATAAGTGACAAAAAGGAGACTCTGCTGCTCGAACTCTGGACCTCCCTCACATGCAGATGACGCCACACCAAGCTCCTCCCTTGCCACTCTGCCATCTCTTCACTTGCGCTTTAAAACACCAATTAAAATTCTTAAACCCCAGCTCTTCCAACTCCTCTCACCTAAGCCCAAAAATCAAATTTTTCCTACCTACTCAGGCACACTTCTAGCCTACATTTAAACCCCGAAACTACACAAACAACAACACAGCACACTAAACACATACAGTAACATGCAGCAACAAAATAGCCCCTAACCCGGGATATTACATTCCATCTATTTGGGGGTGTAATAAGAAATTGAAATTTGACTCTGTTAGTGAAAAGACTAGAAACTAAACCAAAGTGTGGAGAGGAAGACTTCTTTTTTAGCAAAACCGAGAAGAGTTGCTTAAAGCAATTGGCATGGTTGTTTCAATTTTCATCAAGTAAAGCTTCAAGTTAACAAAAACTTTGTATCAATACCTTAACAACTTGCTCAACAAATTTTGGTGGGTAGTTTTGAAGCTAAATATGGAGGTATTTATTAGATGAATTGGCTTAAGCTTGCTCATCCTAAGAAATCTGGAGGAATGAGATTTAAAGACTTTAGATAATTTAATATTTCTTTTTTGGCTAAATAATCATGTAGAAGTCTTTCTAATCTGGATGCTCTTTTGGCACGTCTCCTTAAGAGAATCTGATTTCTTTTCTCTATGTGTTTGGAGTCTTTGATGTTGAATCCTCCATTTTAGGCTTAGAGAAGTATTCAAAAGGGAATTAACTTTCTTGAGTAAGACATCCAATGTAATGTTGGGAGTGGTGAGGCTATAATGACCTGGCATCATGACCAATGGGTTCTTGACTTGCCATCCTTTCAAGTTGCTTCCTTCCCTTCCTACGTTGATGTTAGAGTATGCCCAAAGACCAATCATGAGATGATTGTAATAACATACTTATTTCAACTTGTTTATTAATATAGCATAGCCATTATTATTTCAGTTTATTTTCTATGTATATAAATAAATTATTTTATAATAATGTTTTGAGAATAATATGATTATTCTTAAAAAGTCTTTAGTTGAGTATTATTGTGGGCTTGGACAACAATAATGCATTAAAACTAACGTGTACTTGATTGAAGACAATGTATTGTTATTGACATGAGATGTCAAAATCAACACATGAGTATGTGTGTTAGAGAACAACATATTGGACTGGCCCGCTATGAGTATGTTTATTGGATTATTATTTAATAGTCACAATATTACTCATAGTGATTACCATGTATACGATCCTCAGACTTAAGGTCATCATTATCCCACCATCGTGAGTCGTATATAGTGATATAATCAAACCTCCACCATAACTGGTTATTCTATAAAGGCTGATATTGGATATACCACAATCTATGTAGTGGGATATGGTTGATCAATATAAAATTTTTCCCTCCTAAATAATGGGAGCAATATCCTAGGCCACTTGATTGAGTGAGACTAGAAATGCATGGCCATTCTCGTATAAGTTGATATGAGATATCATACTTATTTGTTTTTCATAGTCTACTCAGGATATCAAGAAGCATTAGATGGACTATGCAAGTGTGACTATTCCATGACTTCTGTCCATTTTAGATATAAAGGACAAAAGGATTTAATAAATGAAGTGTTAATCACAGAAAGGTTAGGTCAAATCATGACTTCTTTTAACTTAGGTAGCAATGATGCATTTCTAGATGCCACTCATTATTTGTAATATTAGAATCGTTCTAGTATTACTGCTAACGTTATACAATAACCTATAGGGTCACTCCCTATGGTTGAAACGAATGGAATCCAAACATAGTTGATATTGTGTTTAGCTGCCAACATGAATTAAATTGATTATAGAATTAATGTAATTGGGCAGTTATATATCAAACGAATATGTACAAGTATGTTATATACATAATGAAAAATCTGGTTAAATTAATATATGTTTGATTCATATAAAATTTAACTAAAAAATTATTTACCAAAATTCTTGTTATAATTACTGTAATTATATTTTAGGATCAATATTATTATAATTACTATAATTGTAATTTTTTTGGTCAAACATTTTTATAATTATGATAATTATAATATTTGGTTAATTATTATGATTTGATTCATATCAAAATATTAATGATTCCCGAATTAGGAAATATAGGGTTTTTGAGAAAAACCTAATATACCTAAAACAAGGGATGTGTGAGGTCTAGCGGTTGTCAAGTAATTTTTCTCTCTGAAAAAGTTTTAGAGAGTGCTTACCGTTCGTTGTCACACAGGGTGGATTACGTAGAGACCGAAACGTTTTTTTAGCAGCTTGGAATCGACATACAATTGTGTAATTTGCTTCTTCAATTTTTCAAATGATTAAAGGTAATCGTTCATACCCTTTTCACCTTGATTTCCTTGCACATGGATCCTGGATGTGATCGCCGAATTTAACTTTTCGCTACACCATGGGGTGTACCGGTGATCCAACAGTTGATTCAGGTCATGATGGTTAAGGATCTTATTGATTCAAATTTATGCGCTTTGAAGAGTAATACCCTCTACCGATTTTCAATTATGAGGAGTAAAAATCTATTCAGAAAATCCCCATTAGTTCTCCTTGTGTTCAAGATGAACTTATGTGGCATTTTTTGAAAGATGGAATCTACAATGCTTGATAATGGTATCAGTGACTCATATCCTGACCTCATTATGTTTTGGATGTAACACCCCTTACCCATATTTAATGCCAAAATAGGGTTACGGACATTACTGGACTTACAACACATTTTAAACATGCTTTTCTCATACAATTAATAAATACAAATAATCATCGTTCAATCTCAATCAATATGTCCCTACTACGAGCCTACAAGGCCCTAAACATGCTTTAGGAGTGGTTCGGGACTAAACCGATAACTTAAAAAACTTTCACGAACCTTGAAATTTTTCTTAAAACAAGGGACACATGCCCGTGTGACCAGAAACGCTCGTGTCACAAGTCGTGTGGACATTCAAAACGGGAACACGTGGCCGTGTTCCAGCCCATGTCCTACCCTGTGTCCAAACAAGTGAGCTTACTGACATGGGTCACATGGCCAACCACACGCCCGTGTGTCTAGCCTCTGTGCCCTTCGAAGTGGCCACACACGACAGTGTGCCAGGCCGTGTGAAAGGTCGTGCCAAACCTGTAGGGTATACTGACTTATGCAACACGGCCAAGTCACACACCCGTGTGCTAGGCCGTGTGCAAATTAGGGGGTATACTGACTTGTGCCACACGGCCGATCACACACCCGTGTGTGAGACCGTGTGGAGCATACTGACTTCATTTCAATTTCAACACCAGGGAACACACGGCAGTGTAACTTGATCGTGTGTCTCACACGGCTGAGACACACGCCCGTGTCTCTGCTCGTGTGGACAAAAATAGGCTATTTACCAAGCCAATTTGCACCCCAAATTTGCATGTACCTACATAACTCAAATGGTACCATTTCAAAACACAAATATGCAGCCAAAAATCATCAACCAATATACAATTCATACTATATCTATTTCAACCATTTCAATACTCAATTCAATGCCATTTACCTATTCAAATACCTATCAACTCAACTTGCTTTACTAGTCATAGCTCACATATATATATATATAATGTACCATAATTCATCATCCAAAACCAATCCACAACAAACATGTCTCAACCAAATAATACCTCATACCATAATAAACACTTGGATATCTTAATTCTACATCAACCATATTACATGGTAATATTTACAACAAACCACATAACATTTATAAGCTACCTCTAATGGCCAAAATACAATTCTATCAAACATACCAAAATGACCAAAGCCTATACATGCAATATACCATATATACACAACTTCAAAAGTACCAAAATAGATGTCCGATAGTGTGATGAAGTCTCTGACGATCCCCAGATCCGAGCTAGCTTCGAAATACTATAAAATATTCGTATGTAAAATATGAAATAATCTCATCATTCATTAGCATTTCAAAATAGATAAGATAAATTGCATTTAAAGCATCAAACAATGTGTTAACATAAAGTTTAATCACATATTAACTCATAAGTTCTCAACTTCTTTAACTTGTTACTCAAACAGTTTTCTGTACATACTTGTACCGATATGTATCTATTTCTCACAATTCTCTTACCAAACCACTCTGACTTATAAATGCTTACGGTACGAGTACCTCGATTTTCCGATACCATAGTCCAACTATGGTCTTACACATATATTGCCATGGCCCTGCCGTGGTCTTACATTCACATGCCATAACCCGGTTATGGTCTTATTTTCTGATTGCCTTAACCCAGCTAAGGTCTTATTGAATAACTCGTTTTATTAAAACCGTACATTTAAGTTAATATCTCCAAATTTAATAATGGAATACATAAAATCTCAATTCCATCCACCAATTAAATAAATGCACATTTAAGTTCAATTATACGAACTTACCTCGTGTACGGAATAATGGAACAGACCGACTATTCAATTACTTTGCTTTTTCCCCGATCTAAGTCTGAATTCCTCTTTTCTTGATCTATAAGTAACCAAAATCAACTTATTTATTCCTCTATTTATTCAATTCAATCCAAAATATACATTAGGGCTATTTTACACATTTGCCCCTAAACTTTCACATTTTTCACAATTTAGTCCTTATTTCACAAAATCACAAATTAATGAAATTCAACATAAACCCATGCTAGCTGAATTACCATAATGCCCCTAGCAGCCCATATTTTTCATTTATTTCACATTTTAATCAATAACTTTACATATTTCTCAATTTAATCCCTAATTCGCATTTTTACTCAAAATCACTTAACAAAACTTGTTTAACTAGCATCAAATATTCATATATCATCATAAATCATCAAAGAACGCATATATACATCAATGGAAACTCTTACAAATTTTAACAGTTTTGTAATCGAAAGTACGGGCTAGATAGATTGAGCTACAACGAACTCAAAAACATAGAAATCACTAAAAATCAGGTCAAAAATCACTTACAATTGAAGCATGCAGTAGCTGAACCTTCAAAGTTCATCAATGGCTTCTTTTCTTTCTTATTTTCGGTTGGAGAAAGATGAATGAACAATTTTTTTCTTTTGTTTTAGTGAATCAACCTTTATTTAATAAATTACTATATTAACCTTATATATATAAACATATAAATCACTTAATGGTTGTCCATAACTATCCACTCACCTTTCAAATGGTTTAATTACCATTTAAGACCACCATATTTAAAAACCAAAGCTATTTGACACCTAAAACTAATAAAACATGCATTTTATACTTTACGCGATTTAGTCCTTTTTATCAAATTAAGCATTCAAACGATAAAATTTATTTACGAAACTTTCACACATACACTCAATAATGCTATAAACATTAAAATAATAATAAAATAAATATTTTAACATCAGATTTTTGGTCCCGAAACTACTGTTCCAATTTGACCAAAAACGGACTGTTACATTAGCACAGTGACATATTTAGCCCTAATGTTTATCCTTTTTTGTCACTTTGACTTTAATACCTTTTTATCACTTTAGTCCTCAACCTTTCTAATTTAGTTAAATTGTTGCTTGTTGGAAGGAAAAGCTAACTAGACTATTAAAATTTTAAGGGCATTAACTTGGTAACTTACATGATAGTCCATGTGTACTTCATAAAAATTAAAAAAAAAAAACATAAAAAATTCAAAACATTTCAAAAAGTTCATACTTTTTTTTATAAAAAAACTATCCATGTCAGTAATAAAGTACATGTTGATTGCCATGTAAGCTACCATGTCAACATCTTTAAAACTTTAGGAGTTTAATTAGCTTTTTCATCCAGAAGGAATCAACTTGGATATATTTGAAGAGTTGTGTGTCAACGTGATAAAAAAATTAGGACCAATGTGACAAAAGAGATAAATGTTAGGAGCTAAATTCTTTTTTTTTTATTTTTTTATTTAAGTGTGTCCAATGTTGGCAATGGCTTTTCTCATTAGGGATGGAAACATATATGGAATCTCAAAGTGGTTCATAAGATAAAAAAGATTTATTTGGAGATCTTATCACAATGAGGTTGCTACCAAAGAAAACCTTGTTAAGAGATTGAGGGAAGTGAACCCTAATTGTTTGAGATGTGAGGAGGAAATGGAGTTAGTTGAGTGTGCACTCTTTTTCTGTCCCTTCACCAAGGTAGTCTAGGGAGTTTCGGGTTTTAGCTATTGATTTTGGTGAGAGGATTTCTCAAGCTTTGAGGACTGGTGGGTAAGCATTTATGCGCACCTTCTGTTCTTTTTGTTCTAAAAACTTGCTCGCCCTTATGTGTTGGTATATATGGAAAATTGACAGTCACTCTATTTTTGAGGGCCTTCCTCTAACTTGATAACGGTTTGGCAACAAGTGCTCCAAGACTTCACTTGCTCTTTTTGAGTCATTAACTCATACTAGGGGGCCTCAATTTTTGGATGCTTAAGGGCAAAAGATAAGAAATGGTCTAATGCCATTTTTGAGTCTGATTGCTTTAATGTGATTGTCAAGATATTATTCTTGTTTTTGTTTGGGTAAAACTACAATTGAGGTTGCCTATGGATTTTTTTTGTTAGCAAAGTATGAAAAGTAATAAAATATTATCCACCTATTTTATTTTATTTTATTTTTTGTCATCAACTAGTTAATGTAAAAATGAAAACACTCATAGACCTAAAATGATTGAGGAAAAAACAAAAACAAATAATTAACTAACCATTTTTATTTGAAGGATGTTTTCTTAATGACCGGATGGTTAATCCACACCATGAGCTTCAAACACTTCTTGTAGTAACTGTGTTTGTTAAAGAAGCAAATAGTTGCACCGATCACACTCATATTTTCCAACAATACAGAGCAACGAGTGGTTATTGTGGAATAGAATTAAAACAGCAAAAAAAAAAAAAAAAATCATTCCAACCGATCCAATACCTTGCTTTTCTCTCTCTCACGCGACTTTTATGAGTGGCATCTCTTGCAGCTGAATATCTCTTATAACCAACATTATTCTTGCAAAAAAAAAAAAGGTTTTTTAATTTCAAAATTAAGATTGAAAACTTCATTTTATGAGAATAAAAAGATACGAAGTTAAAAAAATAGTTAATAAAACGTTTAACGAATTTTCTATCTTTAGCCTTTCCATTCTTTCTGGCCAGCGAAGCATTTAAAGGCATTCTCACCACAAACTTTTCCTGTATATAATTATTATAAACTCCTCTCTCATTTTCCCCTCCCCACACTGACCAACATTTTTTTCTCTCACTTTCAACTTTGCATTTCGTCTCTTTTGGGGAAGGTGGTTTGATATGGGGGCCTCCTCGATTTTGCCAGATCTCGGAACCGAGATCCTGATCCCGGTTTGTGCCGTGATTGGAATTGCCTTTTCTCTCGTTCAATGGATTCTCGTTTCCCGGGTCAAGCTCTCTCCCGGTCGAGACTCTGGTGCCCCCGGTAACAACGGTGCCGCTGGTAAAAACGGCTACGCTGATTACCTCATTGAAGAAGAAGAAGGTCTCAATGACCATAATGTTGTTGTTAAATGTGCTGAAATCCAAAACGCCATCTCTGAAGGTTGGTACCCTCTTCACTTTTTATTTTTTAAAGCCTTTTTCGATCTGGGATTTTGAAAAAAAAAAAAAGAGAAGAGAAACTTTCGGTCTTTCCTTACGTTGTTTTTGTTTTTGGTTTTCACGTTTGAATTACTTAGCCGTAATGGGTATTCGAAAAAAACGTGTTTTTTTTTCAAGCTGTCGTGAGACAGTTCGATTTTTATCTTGTGAAAGTTTAGATCTTCAGTTTCACATTTTATTATGTTATTTATTGATATTGGATTTCTTGGTTTGTCTGTATAAATTTTGGTGATGTGTTTTTAACTTAGAAGAATGAGTTTTGGAGCACGAGGTTTTCTGTTTCACCATGCTTTCCTTGTTAAAGTTTTAGTTTTTATTTTAAAAAAACAAAATATTCTTATATTCATTTTATGTATTCAAAAGCCATGAAAAACTACAGCATGTGCAAGTTATCTTTTATTTATTTATATAAAAAATGTGTGCTCCAATGAGTGTTTTCTTCAGAGTGATGGGGTAATTTGGAGTTTGGACCCACGTGTATTTATTAATTATATCTTACAATCAATATATGGTTAAGCTGGTGTGTTGATTTTCTGTTTGCACATTGAGAACATAATTGAGATCTAGGCTTTTTTCTTTCCTTTTGTCTTTTTGGGTTTAAACTTTAGGTTTTGTAGCAGAAGCCATAATGGCATTGAAAGACTTTTGTACATTTCCTCATAATTGCATGCTTACTATGTGAAAATTTGTTCCTACTGGTTAGTCTTCAGATTTGGATTTCAATGGAAAACTGAATGTTCAGGAACTAAATTTATTAATGAAATTCAACCCCTTTCCTTGAACTTGAACTAGATCTGGATATATTTAAAAAGAAAAACTGAAAAAATAGATCTGGAAGTTTTACTTTATATGTGGCCTGATTTAAATTCCCAGTGGTCTGAACTCCTCAATTTTTAAAAAAAAAATTATGTGGGGCCTGAATTAAGTTTCTAGTGGCGATAACTCTTCAGTTTGTATACTCTGAAAGAGTTACTTAACAAAGATATAGAAATGGATGATTTATTTACTTTGAAATTTCGTTTAGTTTCCTTCCTTTTTTACTGCTGTAACTTTTTTTTTATCTTGCATGAATTGTTGTCATAATAAAAGCTGATTTGAGCAAATGATGCACTGTTTCATGATAGATATGCTTAACACTTTGTTTCACTATTTGAAAGTTGACTGCTTTTGAATCTTTTCTATGCTTCCAAGGTTGTAACATACTGAGCTATTTTTCTTGTTTGTTTCTGCTTTTTGTGAGATCTAAATGGTAAATATTACTTTTGTTAAAATGCAAATTTAACGATACTTTTTTAATTGCTCTCAACAAAATGAAATTACTTGTCTAATAGAGAGGAACTACATTTTTCTGTCTGTTATGTCATTGTTTCTATTGCTTTATATGAGGATGGTAATAAGAACACTCTGGCTTGTTCTATAGACTATGTTCGTGGCAATATGCTTTTCCTACAAAGAATTCAGTTTATATATTGTTGTTTTGTTTGTTGCCTTTTCTGCTGGTAATTTTTGGAAAGACTTCCCAGTTAGCTAATATTTTGATTTATGAGTTTACAGGTGCAACCTCATTTCTTTTCACCGAGTATCAGTATGTTGGCAATTTTATGGTTGCTTTTGCAATCTTGATTTTCCTCTTCCTCGGCTCCGTAGAGGGTTTCCGCATGAAGAGCCAACCTTGCACATATGACCTATCTAGGATGTGCAAGCCTGCCCTTGCCACTGCTGCATTCAGCACCTTATCATTCTTGCTTGGTGCTGTCACTTCAGTTGTTTCTGGCTTTCTTGGGATGAAAATTGCTACCTATGCAAATGCTAGAACCACCCTTGAGGCAAGAAAGGGAGTTGGAAAGGCATTTATTACTGCATTTAGATCTGGTGCTGTCATGGGCTTTCTTCTTGCTGCAAATGGCCTTTTGGTGCTTTACATTGCCATCAATGTATTCAAGCTCTACTATGGTGATGACTGGGGTGGTCTTTTTGAGGCAATCACTGGTTACGGGCTTGGAGGTTCATCCATGGCTCTTTTTGGCAGAGTTGGTGGAGGAATCTATACCAAAGCTGCTGATGTGGGTGCTGATCTTGTAGGCAAGGTGGAGAGGAACATTCCTGAGGATGACCCTAGAAACCCTGCTGTAAGTAACATGCATCTACGAATATCTGTAATGGTATTTTTTTAATCTGATACTTAATAGTTCCTCCTTTAGGGTTGTCCCTGAGTTACTTCCTTGTTTTCAGGTGATTGCTGACAATGTTGGGGATAATGTTGGTGATATTGCTGGAATGGGGTCTGATCTTTTTGGGTCCTATGCTGAATCATCTTGTGCTGCCCTAGTTGTTGCTTCCATCTCTTCTTTTGGAATGAATCATGAATTGACTCCAATGTTATATCCTCTCATCATCAGTTCTGTCGGTATCATTGTTTGTTTAATCACCACCTTATTTGCAACTGATTTCTTTGAGATCAAAGCTGTTGATGAAATTGAACCATCATTGAAGAGGCAACTTATAATCTCCACTGTTCTCATGACTATTGGAATCGGAGTTGTTAGTTGGATAGCTCTTCCACCTTCCTTTACCATTTTCAATTTTGGAGATCAGAAACTTGTGAAGAACTGGTAAGCTCTTTGTGCTTCTTTTACTGAGAAATGTTAAAAGTCATATGCTTGCATTAAATGAGAGTAACATTGAATTTCTTCTTCAGGCAACTATTCTTATGTGTTGCTGTTGGTCTTTGGGCTGGCCTAATTATTGGTTTTGTAACTGAGTACTACACTAGCAATGCATACAGGTAACTCATGTGGATGATATTGTTTTTCTCCTTTCGTTATCCTTTTTTATAATTGATTGTAACACTCTCTTTACATTCTCCTGCAGCCCTGTACAAGATGTTGCTGATTCCTGCAGGACTGGAGCTGCTACTAATGTTATTTTTGGTCTTGCATTGGGTTACAAGTCTTGCATTATTCCTATTTTTGCTATTGCTATCAGTATTTTTGTTAGTTTTAGCTTTGCTGCTATGTATGGCATTGCTGTTGCTGCCCTTGGAATGCTGAGTACCATAGCTACTGGATTGGCTATCGATGCTTATGGTCCCATCAGTGATAATGCTGGAGGCATTGCTGAAATGGCTGGCATGAGCCATAGAATACGAGAGAGAACTGATGCTCTTGATGCTGCGGGGAACACCACAGCTGCTATTGGAAAGGTTTGATTTGTTTTCACTTAAGCACATGGCTTACCTTTTTCTAATTTTATTTTATTTATGGCATCTCTATGTTTGTTCTGCATATTCTAAAGCAGATTTTATTGTTTTGGTTGGCATTGAAACAGCTACTTTTTATTTTATTTGTCCTAATTTTTTTTATACTGTTATAATTGGAATTTTAAGAGTTATTCAATATCTTTGTTGTTTTTTTAATACATCCTATCTCCTTTAAATTTATTTGCAGCATGAGTAGTTTTTTGCTCTTTGGCTAGCTTTGGTTTTTTCTGTTGTTTGTAGCTGTAAGTAGTTTTCTTTCTAATGCCTGAAGTGTTGTTGCAATTTTTGCTTGATGCATGTTTATGTGTTTTCTTGAAAGAATGTAATCTTTCTTGTTCCAGTAGTGGATTAGTAGGTGGATCTTTCTTGTTCCAGTAGTGGATTAATAGGTGGTATTCATTTGAAAATTCTGCATTTCTTTCCAGGGTTTCGCCATTGGTTCAGCAGCCCTGGTGTCCCTTGCCCTCTTTGGTGCTTTTGTGAGCCGTGCTGCAATTTCAACAGTTGATGTATTGACCCCTAAAGTTTTTATTGGTTTGCTTGTCGGGGCAATGCTTCCTTACTGGTTCTCTGCTATGACCATGAAGAGCGTGGGAAGTGCAGCTTTAAAGATGGTTGAGGAAGTGCGCAGACAATTCAACACAATCCCAGGTCTCATGGAGGGCACTTCCAAGCCCGACTATGCTACCTGTGTCAAGATCTCTACTGATGCCTCTATCAAAGAAATGATCCCTCCTGGTGCCCTTGTTATGCTCACACCCCTTATTGTTGGGATCTTTTTTGGTGTCGAAACTCTCTCTGGTGTCCTTGCTGGATCCCTTGTCTCTGGCGTCCAGGTAATGTTAGCAAGTCTTGATATTGTCTACATGAGACCTTTCCTACAGAGGGTTCATTTTAATGTTTGTTTCTGATCTGGTATGTTTGCAGATTGCTATCTCTGCATCCAACACAGGGGGTGCTTGGGATAACGCTAAGAAGTACATCGAGGTATCTCTGATTTGACTGATATCTTGGGAGCTAATCTTATAATCGATGTTTTAAAATAATGGTTCTACATTTGTGATCTGGCTTTTGTTGTGAATTGCAGGCGGGTGGTTCAGACCATGCAAGAGCTCTTGGTCCCAAAGGATCGGATCCACATAAGGCAGCTGTTATTGGTGACACCATTGGAGACCCTCTAAAGGATACATCTGGGCCATCACTGAACATACTCATCAAGCTCATGGCTGTTGAATCACTTGTTTTTGCTCCCTTCTTTGCTACACATGGTGGACTGCTGTTTAAGATATTCTAAGAGAAAACAAACATTGGCTAAAGGCCCACTGATTCCCATCTCTGCCGGGTTCCACATTTCCAATTTTCCTAAGTATATTTAGTCTAGCACCTTTTTTACTCTAGAGACCATCTCCTCTCAAAGGCCAAATCAGGCAATGAAAAATTTCCCTTGTAAAGGGTTTACAAAGACATTGATGATGATGATGATGATGATAATGATAATGATAATGGTCAATCCATAGAAAAGAGTTAAAACTGTATTGTTACTATTATTACTTTTTGTTATATGAAGAATGTTGATTTTTGCTCTCGTCTAACTCTGTTTTGTTGCTCTAATATCCTTGTCATTAATGGTTTTTGGCACAGTTTTGGGATATAATGAGAATGCATGGGTTCGTCATTGCAGGAAAAAGAAATGGTCTTCTTGATTTGTAATTTATTTTGATATAGGCTGTAGCAAAGTTCTTAGAAAGCTCAAGCTTGGCGGAAAGTCTAGTGGACATAGGTTTGCACCCTTGCATTTGAGCTTGATTAAAATCTTTAGCATATTACTGTTGAGAAAGGTGAAGGTCGTAATTTGTGCGGTGAACCTATTCTAATCGTTGGATAAAACGGTTTCGTGTTGAGTCTTCACCAACATATCTGAACAAAAAATAAAGTTCTTGCTAAGAACAGAGACATCATTGATGGGGGCTGAGTAAGGTGACTGAAGCTTGGAAGGAGGGATTGCATTAGGCATCAGCTGTAGGTTTCAGTTGAGTATTTTGGGGCTGGTTATGGCAGATTTTAAACTAAACTAAACATGTTTATATCTTAAACATTAAATTAAAGATATTGGTGACATGAAGACTTGATGATAATATCATTTAAATTTTGCTTGAAGGAGCCACCCATTGCCCTACAAATTATCCTCAATATCAATGTGAAGTTTCTTTATTTCCTTATAATTTACACACTGGTTTCATCGCTTAATGTTTTGGATGCCGCTTCTGAGAACAAGCCAAAAGAAAATGTAGTATGGGGGAACCTCAAATCAGTGCTGCTTCCATAGGTCTCCTTCCTTGCTGGTAGTATTGAAAGTAGAGACTGACATAATCTTTCACTTTCTTATATAATCTGGGATGAGTTTCATTGATGAGCTCTTCCACTGGTTGAATCTCTTGATCTGGATGTGGAATGCAGAAAACAGCTATTGTAATCCTCTCCCTCTCTGAGTTTGTCACCACTCGGTGTACTGGGCTCTTGAATATCCCATTGCTCATTATCTGTGTGCAGTCCATGGAACCAACAATGTAAGTCACATGTTAATTATGGCATCTATTCTTGATTTACAGCATCAAACATCTTTTAACCGATACTTGTAGTTGGTAGATTAGCTTAGTAGATAAATTACTCGGACTGATGTAGCTAAGTTCATTTATTTTTTCCCCAAGTTCTTTCATTTGTTTCAAGGATTTTACATCATATTATATCTGACTATATGTTGGATATTGAAGAGTTGGAGTAACATAACTAACCAACCAGTCAACTACTTATCCGGACTAGAGAAATTTAAGAGTCGGAGCAACGTAGCTAACCACTATACTTCATGTTTTCTGGATTTGAAGGTGAGCTTTAGATGTGTATGTTCTGACATGAGTATATTCAGTTTTTTCTGAGCTTTTCCTTCAATTTTCAGGACTCCCTTCGTACCTTGACCCAAATATATGTCAAGACATACATGTCGGATACGAATCATTTAGGGTATTAAAGAGTTGCCAATAATAGAGTGCTTATCATTAGATAATTGGGGTCATTACCTCTGCTTGATCTCCAACGTTGATAAGAAGAGCTTGAGGTATGATTGGAACATTAAACCATTGATCATCTTTCAGGACTTGAAGACCTTCCACTTCTTTGTCTTGCAACAGCATGGTGATTACTGATCCATCTGCATGAGGTTTAACCCCAAGAACTTGATCTGGTCTTGGACATATAGGATAGAAGTTAAATCTTGCTTGCATTGTTGCTTGGTCTCCATATTGCTGCAAAAACTGGTTCTCCTCCAAGTTTAGTGACCTTGCCATTGCCTTTAAGAGGACTTCCAGGATCACATGTAGTTTCGTTGAATAATCATTTAAAATTCCCCTGTGACAGAGATATGACAAATATATTTAACTTGTTTGATTGCTAACATTCACTCTTGGTGTTTCGTTCTCTTGTTGTATTGGTAGAAGTTAGTGCATAACTTTGGAAAGCTTCAGATCCCTAGGGCATAAGGGAGAAGGAGGAGAATACCTGAAAGATTCAGGATTTTCAGGCCAAAATTTGAGTGTTTGCTTATCTTCTGGGCGCAGTATAAGATACAATCTATCAGTCCAATCGAGTATTTGATGCTCAGATAAGATCATGTCGTTCCCGTACCCTTCGATGCTGCCGATTTCTCTGGAGTATTTCTTCTTTTCTTCTGACGGAACAGCAAAGAATTGACGAGCAACTTCTCGCAGTTTGTCCAGAAATGCACTTGTAATTCCATGATTGATTGCCTGAAACTTGCAAAATAATTCTCGGGTTTGAAGTTAACTAGTTTTACAATCATGAAAATTTTTAATGATGAGTTGTTGAATCCTCAAGAAATTTGAGCTACTTTTAAAATTGTATGTTTATTGGACAAAGTTGTCTTGAAGAGCTATATGCAGTGTAGTTAAAATACAGTAAAATCGACTATGTTCTGAAAATCAAGGAATTTTTTATAGTTAAAACTTTTTTTCTACAGAAATTTGCCAAAAATCAGACCTGAATGCAACCATAGGAGCTGAGAGCTGATCTAAGTTTGTCAAGTTCATCTCCACTGGTAGATGATGAAGATGCAAGGAGTTGAAGATCTATAGTAGGAACATCCAACACTGGGAAATAGGCATCAAGGGCTCCAACTCCTTCACGGATGTATCTTTCTGGGACTTGTCTACTGTTGATAGCCGCCAGTTCCTGCACGGTTATGGCTTGTGGTTGAAGCTCGATAGGTTGAGCCATACGGCAAAACTGGGACCCAGGAATATGCCGGTTCTAACCTGTTTTGGTTGCAGTTATGTTATATACATTCACAATTTCAAGTTATTTTCTTTGGTTTAACAGTTTGTGGTTGACATCATTCATGACGATCTGTACACTCTGCTTTTAAAATTGTCTTATGCCACTGCAATTATAATATTCAGAAAAAGGGTTTTTGGTCATGTTCATTTGTAGAAATCCCCCACCAATTTCATTTTCTGTTCAACTAAGCTTGGTCTTCCCAAGGATTTGAAGTATGCGCTTTAACTATTGGACAAAACCATGAAAAAGAGCGGTTCCATTCCACCTTTTTCAAGATTTTTATAATATTTTAAAGTAACGATTATCTTAAGCAGCCACGATCCACGAAGGCGATGCCTTTCTACGCAAAACCATTTTTTATTCTAAAAAACTCCGTAGCATTCCCATTTTATCAAACCCTGAAATATTGATTACCGTTCAAAATTTTTGTTAATTGTTTTTTTTTTATTTTTTAAAAATTAAATCGAACCTAGACAATAATAAAATAGTTTCAAATGGTTATGTGAGATCTCGAAATTTCAGAATAATATAAAGATTCATTGAATAACTGTATCACCTATGTTGAATAAGCAATCATGTAAAATGGTTTTTATACTGCGGGGATGATGAAGAAAGGAGCAATTGAGATGGTAAGCATGACAAAGGTAGAAAAAGATTGAGGTGAAATTAAATTGCATATTTTTATTTTATAATAGTAAAAATGTATTTTTTTAATAATTTATATTTATAATCTTTAAAGTATTAAATTAAAATTGTATCATATTTTAGAGACTAAAATATAATTTTACTATTACTAATTTAAAATTTTGTAAATTATAAAGAATTCTAAATAGAAAATTTTACTTTTCATTGTGTTCGGTCGGCTTGCCTAGTGGCAGCCACCAATTTTAAAGTGTTTGAAACAACATTATCTTCTAAGATCTCGAGCGTTTCACTCATAAGAATGTTTTTATGACCCATTGAATCTTCGAATTTTAATCTTTTCGCTCCTTCTACTCTTGGAATCTCTTCACTATTTCTGCCCTCATCTTCTTCAATAAATTTCCTCTTATCCGCAGCTCGTTCGCTCTTCCGGATATCTATTATATTCCCTGGATCTATTCTTCTCCAACTCGCCTTTTTGGGGGCTTCTGGAACTTCATCCACCGTTTTGTTCACCACAGCCAACGCCATCATACCATAATCATCTTCCTGATGCTTTAAGCCTTCCTCCCAATTAGCCATCTGTCTTCCACTTAGTATTTTTTCTTTCTTTACAATAGGTTCTATCAAATTGACAGGACCATTAAACTCCTCATTCGCACAATCTATGTATGAACATTGAGGTCCCAGCTTTTTCGCAAATGCAGTGAACTTCATACTTTCTTTTCCCATCGCTTTTGATTCTGCTTTTAGTGCAATAGAAAAAGGAGGATCATCTTTAATTCTATTTTTTTCTACAGGACTTAACAGCACACAATCGTGAAGGCTATGACCCAATCCCCCACAGCCAAAACAAAAAACTAGTATTTCTCATATTTGAAGGGGATCCATGCTTTAATACTGTTACTACTTGAAACAAAAATACCTCTCCTTAAAGGTTTCTGAACATCTAAATTAATTCTAAGTCTGCAAAAATCACCATTAATCTCCGATCTGATAACACCTCCAAAAGTACTCCTGATTGTATGTAAAAGATCTTTCTTGTCGAATTCTGGTAAACATGGGCCAATCTTGATCCAGTATGGCGATGAAATAAGACATATTTGATCTCTATCAATTGGACTAATTAATCGGTCAAATAAAATAAGATACTTACGAAATAATCAGGGGCGTCCTTTCAGGATCAACTCCGAATCTTCTTCTAGATAAAAAATTATTGAGAACAGATTTTGCTCTTCCAGTTGGATCTCAAACTTCTTCTTCGTTTTCCAAATGCTTTTCAGTTGCGCCTTAAAACTTTCTGTATTGAAGTGTTTTTTTCGTCCACACTGAACAGATCAAAGTAGGTTTCTCAGTCGGTGCTACCATTGATCTTTTAATTGATAATTGAATGAGCTCTTCCGCTAGCAAGGAGATCTCCTCGCTACTTCCCCTTTCTCCGCCACCACTCTCCTCCATCCCAAGCCGCAACAGTTACTGCTCTCTCTAGGACTCTATGGACAACACTCTTGGTTTCAGAGGGTTTTCTACCAACCAAAGGTTTATCACTTTATTTTGTTAGATTTACAATATGTATTAGATTTTAAGTTCAATTTTACATGTTATGAAATTTTAAAAAGTCAATTTTATCCCTAAAATAAATACATATTATTCCTCAACTTTATCTCTTGTTTTTAGCATAATGATATTTTTGACCCTCCAACTTTACAAAAGAAGAAGAAGAAGTTATTTTAGCCCTTCGTTTAATTTTTCACTTTTTTTAGCCCTTAAACTTACGTTTTTTGTCAAATCATCCCAAAGTAATGAAAAAGTTAATGTTTTTTTAACTTTGTTCACGTGGCATGCACTTGGATTGCCACGTGGATGAAATGTCAGCATTTAATATTTTTTTAAAAAATTTTAAAATTAAAAAAATATTTTTAAAATTAAAAATCAATAAAATTGCTAAAAAATTATAAAAATTATAAAAAATGTATATTTTTAAAATTTTTAAAAAATTAATTAAATGACGATGCGTCATCCATGCGACAATCCACATATATGCCATGTAACACCCCAAAATACATAGGGTTAGAAATTTAATTAATCACTAAGAAATAAATTAGTCTTGAAATGATTTAGTCTTGATGGTTATGAAGCTAGAGTAATCCCTAAGAGATCTTAGGTTCAAACCGCACTCTTCCTATTTTCTTCCATTTTTTTCAACAATTAAGGAACAAAATTAATCTAGTATAAATATTAAATGTGGTATAAATATGTCAAGTGTGGGTAGTAGTCTAATGGTTAAGCACACTCCTTATCCCTTTCTAGTTCAAGTCATGCCACTCTCCCTTCCTATTTCTTTAGGGAACAATACAAGTGCGTACGATTTGAAAATGGGTTACGAGTCAACCTAAAGATATAGGTCGCTCCACACTAGGAACGAGTATTTGAAAACCTAGTGAAGAAGGCTAAAATTATTGACGAAATCAAACAACTAAACTTTGAGTAACAGGAGAAAAGTAGGGTTCCATCCAAAAGGGATTATGGCTCCGCTTGTTCGAACTCTTGCCCTATCAAACGAATCGGAGATGGTAGACCACAACAAAGGGTTATGGTGAATAACACTAAGAATGAGCCTAACTCTTGTAGGTATTGTGGGAAGCGACACTCGGGCGAATGTTGGAAGAAATTGGGCACTTGTTTTAAATGCAGGTCAATGGAACATATGACAAAGGAATGCCCTTAATGAAACGAGTAGACGCAAGCTCCAACCCAAAATTAGAGAGCGAGCCAACTACTTCCGAGGGGCTGTGGGCAGAACCGGGTTGCAAATAATACAGCTACCGGTGCAAATCGAACCGAGGCTAAATAACCCACCCTTGTCTATATCGTTAGGGGACGTGAGGAAAGAGATGCATCCAATGTCATAGTAAGTATCTTTACCGTTAATTTTATCCCATACTTTGCTTTAATCGATATAAGATCCACCCACTCTTATGTATCTTGTGGAATGTCTAAAAAATTGTGTGTTGGGTAGAGAAAACCACTACTGATGTAACTGTATAAGCCCCTTATAAAAATCTGTTGTTGTAAGTAAATTCTATAGGAGATGTCCGTTAGAGGTTCAAGGGGTAGTGTTTCCCACAAACCTTATGGAGTTACCCTTTGGGGAGTTCGATTTAGTTCTAGGTATAGACTGGTTAGTTGAACATCAAGTTAGCTTGGATTGTACCTCTAAGAGGGTAACTTTGAAAACAACTGAGGGTAGAGAGGTTGTTATGGTTGGGGAGCGTAGGGACTATTTGTCTAATGTAATTTCTGCTATGGTCGCTGAAAAGTTAGTTTGCAAAGGGTGTAAAGCATTCCTAGCTTATGTGCTGGATGAGAATGTCGATAGTACCACCTTAGCTAGTATCCGAACCGTTAGAGAATTCCCATACGTGTTTCCCGAGGAGTTGCCAAGAATACCCCTAGATTGTGAGGTAGAATTTGACATTGAATTGTTGCCAAAAACCACTCCAGTGTCCATTGCACCCTACCACATAGCACTAAAAGAGTTACAAAAATTGAAAATCCAACTTCAAGAACTTTTGGATTGCAGGTTTGTTAGACCCAGCGTGTCTTTATGGGGAGCTCCGATCTTGTTTGTGAAAAAGAAAGATTGTTCCATAAGATTATGCATAGATTACCGAAAACTAAACAAGCTAACCGTCAAAAACAAATAACCTCTACCTAGGATAATGATCAATTCTGAGGTGCAACTGTGTTTTCCAAAATAGATTTAAGATCGAGGTATTATCCACTTAAGGTGAAAAAGAAAAATGTACCCAAAACTGCTTTAAAAACTCGTTATGGCCACTATGAGTTCCTTGTAATGCCATTCGGTTTAACCAATGCTCCTGTCGCTTTCATGGATCTTATGAACTGAATGGTTCATCCTTTCCTTGATCAGTTCATTGTTGTATTCATAAATGATATCCTAGTTTATTCCAAAGCCAAACATGAACATGATGAGCACCTTAGGAAGGTTCTGCAAATCCTTCAAGAGAAAAAGTTATATGCTAAACTTAGTAAATGTGAATTCTGGCTTAAGAAGGTTATGTTTCTGGGTCATGTGGTATCGTAGAGGGTATCCGGGTAGATCCAAAGAAGATAGAAACGATCCTTGAATGGAAACAACCCAAAAATGTTTATGTAATTCACAGCTTTTTGGGTTTGGTTAGGTTTTATTATAGATTTGTTGAAGGGTTTTCTTTAACAACCACACCTCTAACTAAGCTGTTGAGAAAGGATGTTCCATTTAGGTGGATGGATGAACAACAATCCAGTTTTGAAAAGCTTAAGGCAGTGTTAACCCAAGCTCCTATTTTAATTCAACCTAAACCGGGAAAAGAATATATGGTGTACAGTGATGCATCCTATACCAACCTGGGTTGTGTGTTGATGCAAGGCGGTAAAGTAGTAGCTTATGCATCAAGGCAATTGAAGCAACATGAGTGCAACTATCTAACTCATGGCTTAAAGTTGGTTGCAGTAGTTTTTGTACTAAAGATATGAAGACACTACTTGTATGAGGAGAAGTGTTACATCTACACTGATCATAAGAGCTTAAAATATATTTTCACCCAAAAAGAATTCAACCATAAATACTGAAAATAACACAAGAATAATAGACCTACCTGTAGCGAATGTCTACTGGTAGGAGCCTGGTAGCATTTTATCAAGATTTTGGTGAATTTATTTCTTGATTCATTTTGCTTTGGTGTCCGTCTTTATTCTTTTTTTAAGAATAATTGGACAGTGGTGGGTTGCTTTGTGTGTCCATGCTATGTGGGGTTTTCAAGATTTTGCATTTGAATGATTATCGAGATAAGTACAGTTCTTTTTCCGTGGAAGGTGCAAAAGGGAACACCTTAATTTGGGGTTGAAAAAGGATTGGGGGTTTCTCTGGATTTGTTTTTTTGTCGTCTTCTCTACACATTTTTAATTGCTGCATGTAATTTTGTTTCTTGCATGTTTTTACGTTTTTTCCTGCATGGTCTCATCGTTTTTCTGCATGTTTTTTTTGGCCTTGGTATTTTGACTTTTCTTACGATTTTCTTTATTGCATCTGAAGGTCTTTTCAAGGTTCATTAAATCTTAGTTATTACGTTGAGTTTTCCCATTTAATCTTCTCTTGTCTTTTTTTATTTTGAACGTAGTTACTATTAGGGTTGGTTGGTAGTCTTTCTTTTTATTTTTTTTCTTATTTTCTTTTCTATCTTCTCTTCGACTAGTTAATTGGGGTTTTCTGTTTCGATCTCTTTAACTCATTTTTTTCTCTAAGAACTTCTTGCTTTCTCTCTGTGGGTTTGTTCCGTGGCTTTCATCGCAGGTGGCTTCTTTTTCTTTCTTTGTTTTAACGTTTATTTTTCCTGTTTTGTTTAACTATTTTTTCTTTGTTTCTTTAGGGTTTCCTACCCGTTTTTTCTCTTATTTTGCGAGACAATCTTTTTTATCGTTTTATTCTTAGGTCATTCATATTGACTGGGTTCTGTTGACTTTGTTCTCATTTATCTATGTTTTTTCTTCTTGCTTTATTTTCTCTCGGAATTCTATTATTTGTCTGTCTTTGTTGCTATTGCAGTTTCTTTTAGTTTTGTTCTCGTTGAAGAATCTGGGTCTGCCTGGGTTGGTGGCGGAGATACTTATTTTCTGGTCGTTCGCTCCTCTGGCATTAAGAATGGCTGAGGACATCAATGATCTATTGGAAAGGCTAAAATTCTCTGAAGAAGAATAAAAAAGGGTGAAATCAGCACGAACAGGAACGTAGCAAACACACAGGGTTACGAAGCGTGGACTGTTGGAAAGATCATGGCTGGGGGAAAAAATAAATAGGGATGCCATGTACCGTGTTCTAAAATCGCTATGGTTTATTAAGGAAGAAGTCAAGTACTTGTGGCTTTAAATGGAGAAGTGATACTGGTGAAATTTGGTAATATCGACGATTGAACAAGAATCTTACTCTTTGACCAATGCCTATTTACGATGCTACCATTCGTAAAGGTTCAAGAGTTGGATGAATATGTGTTTAATATTACTCCTTTTTGGATAAGGATTTACAACATCCCCCTTGAGCAAATGGATAGACAGGTGGCCATCGATGTGGGAAAGACGATAGAGGAGGTTGTGGCACTTGACTGGCGAGATAGAAATGGGGGTTGGACTGACTACATAAGCAGCGGAAAAGGATTGGATGAAACGGTTACGCCACATCATCCATATCCCTTCCCAATCAATTAATGACACGTTAGTTAATTTTTACATGTCATTTAATTAGATTTTACACCTCATTTAATGACATGTCTTATTTACACATCATTTAATTAGATTTTTTAATCACAAATCCCTAGAATCCCAATTAAAAATTATTGAGCGCTAATAACAATTCTATCTTCACCTCTCTGCCTTACTCCCAACGTCTCTGCCCTGCTGTTAACGTCTCCACCTTCATTCATTTTCTTTTCTGGTTAAATTCTCAAGTGCTTTAATTTTGCTGATTATTATGTAGACATTTGTTTCTGGCCTGCCCTACTGCTATTATTCTGCTTCAATTACTCTGCTTGTAGGACACAACAATGGTGTTGAAAGTTGACCTTCAGTGTTACCGCTGCTATCAGAAGGTCAAGAAAGTGCTCTGCAAATATCCGGGCAAGTTTGATCGATCTTTTTCTTTCTCTTTATGATTTGTGCCTAAATTATAAGCATGAACAAACATATAACATAAATGAAAACCGATTAAATGTGATGTAATGGTGTTGAACAGAAATAAGAGACCAGAAATACGATGAGAAGGCAAATACGATGACCATCACTGTGGTCTCCATCGATCCTCAGTGTATCAAGACCAAGATAAGCAGGAAGGCCGAAAGTTGCATCAAAAGCATTGAGATTAAATCGCCTGAAAAGAAAGCACCTACTGATCATTTATTCAGATGGATTACCAATGATCTATTACCGCACTCAAGAAGATAATCAGTTACTCTCTAGTCTCTACAAACGTATTTGCAAACTCATCCAACTGCTTAACTCCGACACAGCCAAATACCAAGTCACGATTTGCAGAGGCAGCAGCCTTCAATAACTTGATCAATTTCTGTGATTTCTCCTCATTTTCATCCTCCATAATTGTTAAGACAATTTTTCTATCATCATCGCTCAATGGTTTCAGTGTTTCATGGTTCATGGGCACAGCCAGAGGGATCAAATTTTGCTTTATAAAATCACCCTAAAATTCATCTGCATCATTGGTGCAAGATGAGTAAGATAGCTTTTCTTTATGCAGCCAGAAACAAATGTCTACATAATAATCAGCAAAATTAAAGCACTTGAGAATTTAACCAGAAAAGAAAATGAATGAAGCAGGGCAGAGACGTTGGGAGTAAGGCAGAGAGGTGAAGATAGAATTGTTATTTGATCTGAATAATTTTTAATTGGGATTTTAGGGATTTGTGATTAAAAAATCTAATTAAATGATGTGTAAATGAGACATGTCATTAAATGAGGTGTAAAATCTAATCAAATGAAGTGTAAATGACATGTAAAAATTAGCTGACGTGTCATTAATTGATTGAGAAGGGATATGGATGACGTGGCGTAACTGTTTCATCCAATCCTTTCCCCATAAGCATAAGGGTCAAAATAGATGTTTTACGACCCCTTCGAAGGGTTGTTCGTTTGGTTGGAAGTGAAGGAATCGAGATTGTCTGCACCATCAAGTATGAAAAGCTTCTAGCCTTCTGTTACATATGCGCCCTAATTGGACACACTACATAGGAATGTAATAAAAAAAATGAACACCTCGGAATGAGTAACCTTAACTTTCAATATGGGAGTTGGCTCAGAGTTCAACTAGGGGGTCAACCCAAAGTAGAGGAAATTAGAGAAATGGGATCGAAATACTAGAGAAAAAAAAGATAAACTTGAGTGAAGAGAATAATAGTAACAAAGTTGGGAATGGGGATGGAAATGAGTTAACGACGCTAAAAGGAAAATAAAAAAGTTAGAAATGGGGAAGAAGAATCAGAATCTTGCTTCCCCTGGAGAAACGGTCAACAAAATTAGCACGTGAGGGAGGGGGCAGAATGAAATGCAAAAGAAAAGGAAAAAAAGGGAGTAATAGGAAGAACAACAAGGAGAGCCTTACCAGATTGGCCCGAAAGAAATTAGTGGATAGTCTTTCACCTTGAGAGGCAGTGGCTACTGACCAGCTCCGCCAAGAGCAATGAAGTTTTTTGCTGAAACTGTTGTAGGCTTTGGAACCTTGCGATAGGTCGGGAACTTAAGCAACTCCTCGTTGCTAATAACCCCAATGTTGTTTTTCTATGTTAAACAAAAATGCATTCTAATAACTTCACTCATATTCAAAAACTTTTAAGATGGCTGGATGCTTGGCAGTGAGTTGAGAAAGACGTAGTGAAAGCTTGGCGATGCTGTGGAAAGATGGAGTCGATGTGTCTATACAAAACTATTCCAGCCACCATATTTACTCGCTTGTTTGTATGGAAAGCCATAATAATATCAGGTCCATGCTGATCCGAATCTCAAAAGTCGGTCTTGGGATATCCTTAGAACAGTGGGAAGATTGGTCAGGGAGGATTGGATCGTGGGTGGTGATTTTAATGCCATCATCGATGAAGCTGAAAAAGAAGGGGCTTGTAGGAAACCAAGGGTAACCATGGATGAGTTTAGAGATGTAATGGAGGATTTGACTCTTGTTGACATCAAAACCGACAAGGGTTGGTTCAAATGGGTTAATAACCGTGAGAGTAAGAACATGGTAAAACGTGGTAAGACAAGCAAACTCGGACCATGATGCTGTTTTGATGGATACTATGGGTCAAAAGCCTAGAGAGGACTTTAAAGGCCCGAGACTTTTCTTTAAATTCAATGTGTATTGGGCGAAAAAGAAGGAAGCCAAAGATATTATTATGAAAGCTTGGAGCATGAGTGATACGAACATCGTTGAGAAAATAGAGAAGGTGCGAGAGGCGCTTGACCCTTGGCAACATGATTAGTATAGAAAGATGAAAAACTATATTCGTAGGCTGGTTGCGAGGATTGACAAGCTTATTGATGGCCCTTATGAGGAGTTTAACGCTGACAGGTTGAAAACTACTCGTCTTAAGCTGGGGCATCTTTATGCCGAAGAGGAGAGCTACTGGGCACAAAGATCGCAGATTAAATGGCTCAAAGAGGGGGATAGAAATACTCGTTTTTTCCCTTTCGAGCCATCAGCAGATTGAAGAAGAATAAAATTGAAACTTTACAGAACTCAAATGGTATTTAAATGAATGATACAAATGATATCTGTAAGGTTGCGAGGGATTACTTTCATAATCTTTTTATTTAGGAAGGCATCATTCAGGATATTAATAATATGTTGGCTAAGCAATTTACGGATGAAGAGATCCTTGAAGCCTTAATCAAATGGATCCCTGTAAAGCCCCTAGGATTGATGGCCTTTCGGGTATTTTCTTTAAAGAGAATTAGGCGGTGGTGCGTAAAGATGGTCTTAACCTTTGTCATGATATTTTAGATGGCAACAAGGACATCACTTATCTTAATGATACTATTATTGTCCTTATCCTTAAGATTAAGGATCCTATTAACATGACTAACTTTCACCATATTAGCTTGTGCAGGGTGATTTACAAAATTATTTCCAAGGTTTTAGTAAATCATCTAAAGGCTGCCCTTCCAATTTGCATTAGTCAGAATCAAAGTGCCTTCATTCTGGGTCGAATGATTCATGACAACATTCTTATTACCCATGAGCTGATGCACTATTTACAAAGCTCGAAAAATGGACCGAATAAAGGCTTTGTCATAAAGCTCGATATGAGCAAGGCTTATGACCACGTTGAGTGGAATTTTCTCGAGAAAGTCATGAAGAACTTGGGCTTTGAGGATGCTTGGGTTGATAAAATTATTTGTTCTGTTCGGTTGGTAAAATATGTGGTTAAATGTAATACGATTCTATTAGAGGTTATTGATCCTGAGTGGGGTCTTCGAAAAGGGGACCCCCTCTCCTCTTATCTCTTTTTATTTTGTATGGAGGCTTTCTCAAGAATGCTTTTAAATGCACAAAATGCCAGCCTTATTCGTGGCACTCGGGCTAGTCAAAATGACCCCCGTATTAATCATTTATTTTTTTACCGATGATGCCTTTCTTTTTATCAGGAATAAAAAAAGTGAAGTTGAAGCTTTCATGAAAATCCTTAGGGAGTTTGCGTAGGTTTCGGGTTAAAAAATAAACCTTGACAAGTTAATGGTGTTCTTTAGCCCGAATATTCTCATGGACCAACGTAAGCTTTATGGTGACTTGTTTCGCATGAGAGTGGTTGACAATTTGGACAACTATCTTGGGTTACCCCTTTCCGTTGGAAAGAAAAAATTTATGGCTTTTTATAGCATTCTTAATCGCTATACTTGTAGGATCAATAGTTGGTCTAAGAGGCTCATCTTCTACGGTGGTAAAGAAATATTTATAAAATCTATTCTTCAATCACTTCTGACTAATGCACTTTCTGTTTTTCTTGATCTTAGGATAACTCTAGAGGAGGTGCAATCAAAAATCTGTAGGATGTAGTGGGCATGCAAAGAAAAAGGAAGTGGTTGGGAAATGCTTGCATGGGACAAAGTTTGCCTCCTCAAGGGCATGGGAGAGCTTGGCTTTAGAGACCTACGTCTTTTTAAACTTGCTCTCATTGGAAGACAAGTTTGGAAGCTACTCACCATCAAAGACATGCTGTGTTATCATGTGCTCAGCTCGAAGCGTTTCCCTAATAGCGACCTCTTTCACCCCAAAAAAGTTGACAAACCATCTTACACATAGACAAGCATCGCTATTACTGCTAACGCTCTCGAAAATGGCTTCAATTGGCAAGTTGGTGATGGGAACAATATTGATATTTTCAAAGAAAATTGGGGCTTTGAAGGTTTAAATGATGGTTCTCTTCACTGCACCACTTTGAATCTTCATGAAAGAAAAGTGCACGATTTATGGGTTAATAATCATTCGAGCTCGAATAAAGATAAGGTGCATGAACTTTATAGCTACTTTGTGGGGGATTGTATTTGTAATTTACCTATCCTCTTCAATGGCTCGAACGATAACATGGTTTGGTTCCATAACCCTTATTGCTTCTTCTCAAGCAAGTGGGCTTTGGTCCTCACAAATTCTTTTGGAAGACAAATTGGAAGCTTAAAATCCTTCCAAAAATTAGGGTTTTCGCTTAGCGTGTGGGACACGAGCTTCTTCTTACAAAAGAAAAGATCTCCTCTATTAGACAGAACTTCAAAAGTGATTCCCCAAGTGTGGTGCAAATGCAGAAACCCTTATACATGCCCTTAAAGATTGCCCTATTGCTTGGGCCACTCTTACCATCGGTGGACTTAATGGTAGGCTTCTCGACAAAGACTACCTTTGCTGCATTGACTAGATCGAAGATGTCATGCGTTTATTGGATAAGAAATTAATATAAATTTTTATAACAATGTTGTGGCAAAGCTGGAACAACCGAAACAATTATGTTTTTCGTGGTAAGGAGGATAAAGCTCGAGTCATTTGTGAAAAGGCCAAACCTCTTTTTCAGGATTTTTGGATTCACAGTCTGGTCAACAAGCCGATGTTACCTTTAACTATGCTCTTAAAAATGGGAGAAGCCATTAAGCAAGACAGTGAAATTAAATCTTGATGCTACTGTTTCCAAAATTAAAACTGGATTTAGGGTAATTGTTCGTGATTTTGATGGCTTCGTTCTTGGTGGGGGTTGGGGCTTCAAAGATGAGGATATGACAGTTGATTGGCCAAAGCTTTATGCATTAGAGGAAAGCCTTAAGATTACACGCTCCCTTAATATTCCTAATGCCATCTTCGAAACTGATTGTGTTAGCCTAGCAAACAGGGTCAAGAAATGCAGGGAGGATATTACAATCATTGGGTATAGCATTAAAGAGATTTTGAAAGCCATGGAAATGTTTAATAATGTAGCTGTTAATTAAATCAATCGTAGTTGTAATAAGGTTGCAGACTTCATATGCAAATATGCCATTGTTAATGATTGTACTTTGGTTTTCAATATGGATTACCCTAAAGAAATCTATGATCTTGTAATTGATGATTCTATTAATTGAGTTTTGACCTTTTTGGGTCTTTTTATCAAAAAAAAAACACAAGAATAATAGATGAGAATAAAGAGGGATTTCTATTGTCTTTCTATTCTTTTTTATCATCATTACAAGTAGTATACTACTATATATATAGGGAGATTAGACTACTTATTTTCTAATATATAAATAGGAAAAGGGGTTGCAAGGAGATGAAAGGTGAAAGGTTGATTATAATGAGCATCCACTTAATAGAATTCATAACATTCCCCCTTGGATGTTTATTGTATAAAGAATATACCTCATTAAAAACCTTACTAGGAAAAATCCTGTGAGACAATATTCTAGTGAAGGAAAAAAGAAAGTACATAATCATTTAATACACAACATGTCACAACCTTAAAACAAAAATGTAGTGTGAATTTACTCCCCTCATGTAAGCACCACTTAAGATCTTTGAAAGGACACAATCCAATGCTGAAAATTAACTTCTCAAATGTAGCGATAGGGAGATCCTAATTGAATTCTCGATTATCCTTTACATCAAGTGAGGGGTGTTACATGTAACAGCCCAATTTAGGGGCTAGTCAAAATAGTGGTTTCAGAACCACTAATTCGAGGTCGGAGAGAATTATTTTAATGTTATTTTATGAGTTATATCATGATTATAAGAGTGTATGAAAATTTTGGTGCTTTAATTTTAGCGATTGCATGCTCAATTGAGAAAAAGGACTAAATCGCATAAAGTGCGAAAGTTCCATTTTACAAGCTAAAAGTGTCAAATAGCCAAGGAATATTAATTAGAGGTCCTTAATGTGCAATTAGGCCTTGTTTAGGGTGGTGGCCGGCCATAGGGACAAAGAAAAGACTTTGTCTATTGGTTAGGTGAAAATTTGGTGACTAAATTGATTTTTAATCATAAAATAAAGAAATGAAAGATATCATCTTTTCTTCTCTTCTTCTCCATCGAAAATTAGTAGCAAACTAGGAGGTTTGAGAGCTCAAAAATTTCAGCAAGCTTTTCTCCTTGCAAGTAAGTGCTTTAATGGCATTCTTTGTTAATTTTTGTACTTTTGGAACCCTTAAAGCTTAAGCTAGCTAAATAGGGGACTATTTTGCAAAGAGGTAGAAAGTTTAGGGTTTTTCCATGTGAGCAATTATGTTTTTTTGCTGCATTTTTATGGATGAAAATGAGTCTTAGTTGTTAGATAAACAACTTTTGTGAAAGGTGTTTCCATGAAAACACTTCAGAGGACCTCTTTGCAAAGGTTGTAAAATAGGTGTTAAATGTGTGAAATAATGAGTATTGAGAGTTTCTATAAGAGAAATAAATGTTCACCTAGGCTCGTTAAAGGAAGAAATTTGATTAGAATTGATTTACGAGCCTAGGGATAAAATAGTCATTTTGTAAAAGTCAAGGGCAAAATGATAATTTTGCCAAAGTATGATTTTTAAAATGCATTGATTAATGTGATAATTAAATGAGCTAATTTGCTATTATAGATCTAGAAGAACGAGGAATTAACCTTGACCGAGGAAAAGACAAGGTATCAGACTAGATTGGCAAATTAGCCTATTTTGAAATCGAGGTAAGTTTGTGTGTAATAAATTCCACATCATGTTATTTTTAAAATGTTTGATATTAGTGATGATGAATATTATTTCTATGAAATTGAGTAAAGATGTTGAATGAGAAAATGATGAAAATTTACGACATTGAAGTCCCGGTTGGACTTTAAGAAGTGAGAGGATATCATCATCGAGGCACGAGATTGGTAAGGTCCCGTATAAGACCATGTCTGGAACATGGCCTCGGCACCAAATTGAGATCCCGTATAAGACCATATCTGGGATATGTCATCGGCATCGAATATGGACATCGTATAAGACCATATCCGAGATATGGCATCGACATCAATATGAGATCCCGTGTAAGACCATATCTGGGATATGGCGTCGGTATCGAGATGTGGCCCCATGTAAGACCATATCCGGGATGTGGCGTTGGTGTCGAGTTTATGTGTATGATAATGATTGTGTATCCTTGGGTAATTCAAGTGAGTTTTTGAGATAGATAGTTAAGTTGTAATAGAGATGAGATTACTGCTAAAGCTATGTGCTAAAGTGATACAGGTACATGTGAGTAATTCATGAGAAATGTTTACCGTATGTGACATGACATGTAATTGGTAAGAGTAAGCATGAGTAAGTTATGGCATTATGTTTGAGATTTTGTGATTTTATTCAATGCGATGGATGGATGGCATTATGAGCCTTTATGTTGTTATTTATTTTATGCAAACTTACTAAGCTTTATTCTTACCACTCTCATTTCCCTTTTCCTTGTAGTATCGCCTAGGTAACTCGGGGATCGTACGACGTCGGAGTTCGCAATCACACTATCAATCTCTATTTGGTATAGCAAAGTTAGATTTATTTTTGAGTATGGCATGTATAGCACTTGGTCATTTTGTTATGTCATATTTGTTAGCGAAAGTGTTGGCTATTAATGTTGTTCAATTCATTTTGTAAATGGTCATTGGAAATTGACCAATACTTGACAAGTTCATCTATTCAATGTTGATGAAATTCATGAAATGCATGCTTGTGTGGATGTTTTGAATTTGAGTTCTTAGAAGTGCCTTATGGTCATGATATATGTTGAATTGAATTGGTATAAGTAAGGTTGCTTTGTAGGGTGGCATTTGGCTTAGTAGACAGCCTTACAAATGTCCACATGGGTAGACACAGGGGCATGTGTCGAGGCCGTGTCTGGCACACGGTCAACTCATGGGCGTGTTGATAGGCCGTGTGTCCCCATGCATGCTAGGTTGGCAAGTCAGTATGCTCAGTAGTAAACACACGGGCTGATACACGACCGTGTGTCTCGACCGTGTGGGAAACACGGCCCTAGACCCGGGCCGTGTGAAGTCTGCACCTGAAATTAGTAATTTAATTTGACACACGGTCTAAGGACACGAGCATGTGCCTTAGCTGTGTGACCTTATTAAGATGATGACATCATAAACAGAATGCCAAGGTTTTCACACACTGGTGAAGACACGGGCGTGTCATGGCCGTGTGAGGGACACGGGCTATGGACACGGGAGTGTTTCAGGCCGTGTGAAAACCCCTGTAGGTTTGAATTGAAAAATAAATCCACACGGATGTGGAACATAGGCATGTGATGTGCCACACGGGCGTGTTCCTTCCTTCACACGGGTGTGTGGCCCTATTTTGTGTCAAATTTTTCTAAGTGTTCAAAGGTTTCCAGTTTGGTCCCGAATCATTTCAGGTGCAAGTTTAGGGTCTCGTAAACCTATAATAAGGACATTATGGTCTCGAATGAAAAGTTTTAATTTGAAATGAAGTTCTTAAGGATCGATATTGTATGATTGAGCGAGTTAAGAACGGTAATTGCCTCGTACCCGGTTTAGGTGTCTAATACGAGTAAGGGGTATTACATTACAATAGTGCATAGTTTCCTCCCCCTTATTTGAACATTATTTTATAACTCAATATTGAGACATTCAATATTATTTATCAATAGTAAACCATCAACATATACAACAAATTTTGTTAATGCGTATCAATATAACAATAAAATTCAATTACATTCTTATGCTTTAGATGTAGGGAACAACTTTATAAAGCATGATGTATTGTATCATTCACTATTACCAATACAATGAGTGCATTAAGTACATAAAGAAATGGTACTTCAGGACCATCTTTTTATAACATTATTGTTTGACCATTTGTATTCATTTTCAATATCTTCAATCTACATGAAAAATTAGCCTGATGAATCTTGATTATATAAACACTATTGGATACTCAACAACAATTCTTTATAATATCATTGTGTAACAATGTGTCCTTATTGAACACTCGATCTTCATGTCGAGACAAATTTTTATTTTTAGATATACTTTCATTATAAAGTTTATCTATCAAATAATTATTTCTCTTGAAAATTCTTCAAGAACTCTAATGATATTTTATACATTAATATAAAAAATAATGATGATAACCTATATGTTTAAATATATTAATTAATAAAAACTTGTGAAAAAGCTCATATTCACCTTTAATAATTTTCCATGAAACTAAAGTTTTATGCTTCAGATGTAACACCCCTAACCCGTATCCGTCGCCGGAACAGGGTTACGGAGCATTATCAGAATTAACATATCAAATTCAAACATTTCATATTATTTAACATTCATGTCAGATATTATTCTTAAAGACCCTTATATGAGCCCCCGAGGCCCAAAACATACATTAGAAACAAGTCAGGACTAAACTGAATACTTAGAGAATTTTTTGCAAAACATTAAAATTTTCCAAGGGTGCAGGGGACAGACGCTCGTGTGGTTAGGCCGTGTGGCTCACACGGTCAAAAGACACCCCCGGTCTCATGCCGTATGGGTATTCGAAGTAGGGCACATGACCGTGTCCTAGCCCGTGTCTGTACCCGTGTAACTCTCTGACTTGGTTAACACGGCCAAGTCACATGCCCATGTGCTAGGCTGTGTGAATATGAAAATTTTGCATTAAATAGATGCAGGGGTCACACGGCCAAAACACACTCCCATGTGCTAGGTCGTGTGTCACACACTGCTAAGACACACTCCCATATTTCTGCCTATGTGGACGACATAAGGCCATTTCTAAGCCATATTTCTCAACTAATTTTCTTCCACCTACATTAACACTTTAGCACATTCACCAACCGATTCAAGACATTCAAATCAAGCCAAAATCATGCTTTAAACATGACATATTACCATACACAACCAATGTGCTCTTAGGCACCTCAAATGACAATTTATTATCATGTCTACCTAAATAACCAAATGCATATATGCATAATCAAACTCAATCCTTCTAACATGATAAATCCACTTATATATTTATATCAAAACATACTAAACATAAGCCATTCAAATGGCTATTATCAATCAAACATTTACATGCTAACATTGGCTAAATAACCTATACATGCCATTATAACCAAAATTAGTTTATTATTTATAGCGAAGTGAGTCTATGGATAGTGTGAGATATCTCTGCCAAGATTCCAATCCAATGAGCTTCCAAATTACTATAAAACAGAAGAAATGAAACAGAGTAAGCATTTAACGCATGGTAAGTTTGTGTAACAGGAATTTAACTTAACAATTAAATTCACATTTAAGGTAAGCAAATAAACATGCCCAAACCAATTTGGCCAATTGCCTAGCACATATCCTCATCAAGCATGTTAGTCAAGTAATTCACATAAATAGCAAGAAACATGAATGAGCTCATCAATATTCAGTTTCCACATACATGTATTTATCACTTTAATTGTCCATGAACATGTACAATTCTTGTTTTTGTATTTAAAGTATTTATCATAGTAATTTATCTTAAATTCATATCATCTCACATCAGAACTTTACCCATTGAATCATTTAAAATATCGATGGATACAAGGGTTGTACACATGAAGTGTACGGATATGAAATCTGTCGATTCATATTCGGGGGTGCTCATTTAAGCACATAATCAGGAAGCCCTCTCTCGAGCCATATAACAAGAAGCTCATATGAGTTGTATAACGGGAAGCTTATCTTGGCTGTATATCGGGAAGCTCATAAGAGCCATAATCGGGAAGCTCATACGAGCCAATAACGGGTAGCTTTGAAGAGCCGTTAATTAGGAAGCTCTGGATAGCCATGTATCGGGAAGTTCAAGCGAGCATTTCGGGAAGCTCTTGAGAGCCATTATTCAGGAAGCTCACAAAGAGCCTTTAATCGGGAAGCTCACGAAGAGCCATATATCGGGACGCTCATAAGAGTGTGGTATGTCTACAACACATGTAGAATCACAACCAATCAGGATGCTTCGAAGATTTATTAACGCGAAGCTCACAGGAACCATATAACAGGAAGCTCAAAAGGGGTAAATATCGGGATGCTCATGAGAGCTAAAAACGGGACACTCTTTCGAGCTATGGTGTGTCCGCAACATATGCAGGACCACAACCAATTCGGGAACCCTAATGACATGTCATTTGTATCCATCGAATTTCTAAGGTTCAAACGTGATTCTGTACTTGTGGGATATGTGATCAATAATATACATGGCATTTTATACAAATCACACACACAACAATATTCAATTCAAATCATACAAATATACAATTTAGTTACACGAACTTACTAATCCGATACTTTTTCCTTTCCTCGATCCAATTCTGTATTTTGTCTATCCGAATCTATACGAGTAAATTTAACTCAATTTAATGCAATTCATATTCAATTTAATCTAATTCAAATCTTAAGCAAAATTACCATTTTGCCCCTATACTTTTCTTTAATTACGATTTCATCCTTAGGCTCGGAAAATGAAATTCATGTAATTTAATCTTTATTTTAAGCCTAGCCGATTTTTACATGTAACAATAACAGCCCATGTATTTCACAAAATTCAGAATTTTTCCATGAATTTTACAACTTTTCAATTTAGTCCCTAAATCACAATTTCATCAAAATTCACTTTACAAATGTTGTTTATCTATCAACAACCTTTCATTTTCTACCATAAAATTTCATAATTCATGCATACTCATCCATGGAAAAGCCTTAGTACTTTGATAACTTTGCAAATTAATCCCGAGATACTTAGATTAAACTATTACGATCTTGAAAATATGAAAATTACTAAAAACGGGACAAGAATCCATACCTAATTGAGCTAAAACAACTTGCTTGAACTCAACACCCAAAAACTAGGGTTTCCGTGTCTTTTAATTGGGAAAGATGATATAAAATGATGATATTAGATATTTATCATCTTTTATTTATTTACTTTCCAATTTAGTACTTTTCTTTTCTTAAATTTCCATGGATGAATCATCATACTTATCTACTAACTCCTCTTAATGGTCTATTTACCATATAAGGACCTCTAATTTTAAATTCCATAGCTATTTGATACTTATAGCTACTAGAACTCAACTTTTGCATTTCATGCAATTTGGTTCCTTTATCAATGAAACATGTAATCGGTAAAATTTTCTTAATGAAATTTTTATACAATAATCCTATCATACGGTAAACCATAAAATAATTTTAAAATAATTTTTTTCTTACAGACTCGTATTTGTGGTCTCGAAGCCACTGTTCCTATTTTACTGAAAACGGGCTTTTACAACTCTCCCCCCTTAAAGAATTTTCGTCCTCGAAAATCTTACCAGTAAAGAGGTTTGGATTTTTTTCTCATAGTTTCCTCTGGTTCTCAGGTAGCTTCTTTTATTCATTGTCGTTGCCAAAGAACTATTACTAAATCTACCTTTTTATTTCTCAATTCTTTCGTCTCACGTGCTAGAATTTTAATCGGTTCCTCACTGTAAGTCTGTAACAGTCGTTTTTAGTCAAATCAGAATAGTGGATTTGGGACCACAAATCTGAAGTCAAAATATTTATTTTATTATTAAATTAAAGTCCACCGCATGATAATATGTTTGTGTGAAAATTTCGTTAAGAAATTTTATCGTTTGATAAGTCAATTTGATAAAAAGGACTAAATCACATAAAGTGTAAAACTTGTGTTCTATTAGCTAAAGGTATCTAATAGCTATGGTTTATTAAAGTGAAGATCCTTATGTGGTAAATATACCATTGATAATATGAGTGGACAAAGATGGACATCAATTTTAATGTTTTAAAGGTTATATATTAAGGTTAATTAAGTAATTAGATAATTACATGATAATTAATAAAACAAAAAGCCATTTTATATATTCATCATCTTCATAACTGAAATTAGAACATAGAAAAACCATGAAAATAGCTTGAAGCATTCGGCCTAGTCTCCTTGTGTATGTAAGTTTGTTTTTGTCCGGTTTTTAATGTTTTCTATGTTTTTGAAATCGTTGCAGTTTAGTCTAGCTAGCCCAGGGACTATTTTGCAAAACATTTAAAGATTTAGGATGTTGCCATTGATGAATAAGCAAGTATTTTGATGATTGAGGATAGATTATGAATGTTTAATGATAGTTATACAAGTTTTGTTCAATGATTTTTAGTGAAAATGCAAATTAGGGATTAAATTGTGAAATGTGAAAACTTTGTGGTTAAAATGTGAAATAAATAAAAATTATGGCTGATATGAGTATTAGGAAAATTTGGCTAGCATGGGATGGTATTAAATTGCATGAAATTATGATTTTATGAAATAAGGACTAAATTGTAAAGAATATGAAACATTAGGGGCAAATGTTTAAAAGTACCTTAATGTGAGTTTTGGACTAAATTGAATAGAGAGACAATTAAATAAGTTAATTTTGATTACATATAAATCAAGAAAAGTGAAATTCAGATCTAGATCAGGGGAAAAACAAAGTACTCGACTAAAATGACCTATTTCGTCGTTTTTACATTCGAAGTAAGTTCGTATGTAATAAGTTTCATTATAAATATATTTTAAATGCTTTGATATTGCATAAACTATGAATACAAGACTACGAACATGTTCGGTAATGATTCGATGATGATTCGGCATTGGAAATCTCGGTTAAACCTTTGGAATAGATTAGGATACGAATGACATGTCATTAGGGATTATTGTGATTATGTGATCCGGGTGCTAGCCCTGTACGTCCTACCGGTGGCTGAGTGTACTGGCATGTGTTGCGGTTACTTGAAAGCTTGTGTGAGCGGCACCGTGTAGCTACGTCTTGACTGAAAACTTGTGTGAGCAGGCCCATTGATAGCTCGAGAGTGAGCATATATGTGATATGAGATTAAGATAGCATTGGCTATGTATGTGGCACTTCAATGCGAGTTTCCCGAGTATCTGATAGTATTCCGAATGGGTCAACGGGTAAATGAAAGACGTGGTTGAGTATGAGATTGATACAAGATGGTACAGGTATGTACATGAACCGTATAAGCTTTAAATCAAAGAAATTGTGAAGTTCGCATATAATCTTATGATTAAAGATGTGAAAGGTTTGTTAGATAATATGAGTTACATATTGATATATTCAATTTGTTGAATTGTGTATTTATGATTACATTGAGTTTATTTCATAAGAGCTTACTAAGCTATAAAGCTTACTTTGTTTATTTTACCGTGTTTTCTAGTGATTTCAAAGCTAGCATAGATTGGGGGATCATCGGAGACTTCATCACACTATCAAGCTATCATTTTGGTACTTTTGAATCTATGTTTTTGGAATATATGGCATGTATAAGAACTTGGATCATTTTGGTATATAAGTTGATGATGAATTTAGTCATTTGAATTGGCTTGTAAATGTCTATGGTTTGGTTTGTGTATATAGCCATGAAAGTTGGCTTAGTTTGCTTGGTTTGGTTGTGTATATATATGTGTGCATATGGCTTTGGTTTTGTGATGCTTATTGATAGTAGGTATTGTGGTTGTCAAATGGTTGAAATTAGAGAAGATACATGCTTGTGAATTTGAGCATAATGATACATGTTTGGAAATGTTTACTTAGTTGAAATGTATATGTGAATTTGGTATAGATGGATAGGCCTATTTTGTGACTTGTGCATATTGTGGATAATGGAATTGAGTTGGCATGATTTAGGCTTGATTTAGTTGGTTTGTATGCCTATTTTTATGCCATGAATTGTACAATTTGGTTTGGTGTAGGTTTGTGCAATTTGGGTGACAAAATGGCTTGGTAAATAGCCTATTTTTGTCAACACGGGCAGAGACACGAGCGTGTGTCTCAACCATGTGTGACACACGATTAGGTTACACGGTCATGTGTTCCCTGGTGTTGAAATAGAAACCAAGTTAGTATGCTCCACACGGCCTCACACACGGGGGCGTGACTTGGCCATGTGGCATAAGTCAGTTTACCCTACAGGTTTGGCACGGCCTAGCACACAGCCTAGTACACGGGTGTGTATGGTCATTTTAGGGCACACGGGCATGTGTGTTGGCCATGTGACACAAGTCATATAGTTACACAGGCTTGGACACGGGCTGGGACACGACCATGTGTTCCCATTTTGAATGTCCACACGACCTGTGACACGGGCGTATGTTTGGCCGTGTGAGACACACGGCCGGGCCACACGGACGTGTGTCCCTTGTTTTTGGAAAAATTTTCTAGGTATTAGAGAAGTTTCTAAAGTTATCAATTTAGTCCCGAACCACCCCGTTTGCATGTTTTTGGCCTCGTAGGCTCATTTTAAGGACGATATTAATGTTGTTAATTGATTATTATATGAAATTTGAAAATGTATGTGAAATGTATGTGTAATTGTATGATATGTTCGGTATCGATCCGTAACCCTATTCTGGCGTTGAATACGGGTGAGGGGTGTTACAAAGTCATATCAGGCTGAATCTCTATCTCTTTCAGGGAGATAACATGTGAAGGATATGACTGATACCGTCACAATATAGACACATGAAAAACATTGTGAATTCTATCAAGCTCTGGTGGTAATGCCAATCGGTACGTAATAGGTTCGATTCTTTTAGTGATCTCATATGGCCCGATAAATCATGGACTCGGTTTTCCTTTACGGCCAAATTGAAGAACTTTCTTTCAAGGCGACACTTTAAAAAATACCTTGTCTGTACCTGGTTCTGAATGTTGTTTTCGGCACATCCAAATCTTTTACTCGTAACTGATAGTAACTAGAATGGAGATAAATCTTTGAAAATACTGTAGCACCTTTCAATTGATCAAAAAAGTCATCAATATGGGGCAATGGATACTTATTTTTAATTGTGACTTTGTTGAGTTGACGGTAGTCAATGCATAATCTCAATGATCTATCTTTTTTCTTAACAAACAGAACTGGTGCACCCCAAGGTGAGAAACTAGGTCAAGCAAAGCCTCTGTCAGTCAATTTTTGCAACTGCGCTTTTAACTTTTTAATTTAGTAGAAGCCATTCTGTAGGGTGCTATAGATATCGATATTGTTCCTGGTACAAGATATAATTCCACTTCTTTAACCGGCTGTAATCCGGGAAATTCCCCCGAAAACTCATCAAGATATTCACAAACCAATGGCACTGATTTAATCTTTGATTCAAACACTTTAGTATCCAACACCTAAGCAAGGTAAGCGTCATACCCTTTTCTAACATATTTTTGTGCTGACATGGCTGATATTACATTAGACAAACCATCCAATTTATCAGGTTCAATACAAAGTAATTCACCGTTCTGACATTTCAACATAATATACTTCTGTTTACAATTTGCCACGGCATCATGTTGAGTTAACCAGCCCAAACCCAGAATCACATCAAATTCATCAAATGGCAACATATCATTAACGGACAATTTTTACAAATTTTATCTACCATCACATACTATCCTAGAGGGTTCAATACTTTAACCACAAATTCAGTGGACTTGACAGGCAAATTTCTGCTAAACACTAAATTCGTGCAAATATAAGAATGTGTTGAACCAGGATCAATCAAAGTAGTTATATCAGTATCAAGAATAGAAAAACTACAAGTAATAACATCGGGTGCAGAGGCATCCTCACGTGCACAAATAACATATGTTAGCATATGTTCCGGCTGGTGGCCGTACTTCAAATTTGATGGTTGAATCTTTTGTCGTACCTCGGCTACCACTCACATTGCTGGGATTACGAGGTGGTCTACCTCTTGTAGCAGGGTTACTCGACCTTAAAGTTTGAACAGTATCTTGTTCAGGCTTTTCCAGGCAATCTTTGAGATAGTGATCAAAAGAACCATATCTAAAATAGGCTCCACTTTTCATTCAGCACTCACCAAAATGAAATTTATTATAGTGTTTGCACTTGGGTTTAGTTTTTCTGACACTACCCGCTCTTGCTACAGATGTAGCTTGAGATCTAGGACTAGAGCGTCAGGTAACTCTGTCTCTTCCGGAGTATCTTGCAGAGGTAGTAGAACGGTCATGATATCTTTTTATTTCTTTGAAGCTACCTGTTGTGACTTTCCAATAAATTTTTTACTCGAAGTTTTGGCTTCAATCTCAGCCTGTCTCTTTTCTTTGCTCAATTCTTCAGCCTTATGTGCTCGATCGACTAGTACAACAAATTCTTTTAATTTAAGAATCCCAACTAACAATTTTATATCTTCATTCAGACCCTCTTCAAACCGCTTACACATTGCGATTTCAATCGGAATACATTCTCTGGCATACTTACTTAGTCGAACAAATTCCCATTCATACTCAAATACAATCATACGGCCCTGTTTAAGCTCCAGAAATTCTTTCTGTTTCTGATTAAGAAATCTCTGACTGATATATTTCTTTTTGAATTCAGTTTGGAAAAATTCCCAAGTGATCTTCTCATTCGGTACAACAGAATTCAGTGTATTCCACCATTGATAAGCCGAATCTTTTAACAGTGATACATCACATTTTAGACGTTCAGCTAGTGTACAAGACAATTCATCCAGAACCCTGATAGTGTTTTCTAACCAGAACTCAGCTCTTTCAGGATCATCTTCAACTATAGCTCTGAATTCTTCTGCCCTATATTTATGGATTTTATCAACTGAAGGCTTACCAATTCTAACAAGTTTTGTACCTTGTAGCATATCGGGAACCGGTTGAGAATCAAGAGGGGGTAGAAGCTGTTGCACAGTCAGATTTGTTCTTATATATTCTGTAAACCATTCATTGATCATTTGGGTAAACCATTCATTGATCATTTGGAAGAAGGCTTCTTTTTCCTCTCCTCCTAGGCCCTCAGATACGGGTCTTCTACTACTAGATGCTACTCTTTAAACTAAAGCTTGAGTATTGCTCTCAGTTTCTTCAGATTCAGCTTGGTTGGGTGACATTACTATATGAAAAACATATTTTAAATGGTCAGAGATATCACACTATCACAGGTTATATAATGGCATGTATAGCTAGACTTGTACTTGCTACGTTAGTCCGAGAATCGGCTAAATCGTAGCTCTGATACCAATAAATGTAACACCCCTAACCTGTATTTGTTGCTGGAACAGGATTACGGAGCATTACCGAAAGTAACAGATCAAATTGAGACATTTCATATTATTTAACATTCATGTAAGATATTATTCTTAAAGTCCCTTATATGGGCCATTGAGGCCCAAAACATACATTAAACAAGTTGGGACTAAATCAGGTACCTAGAGAATTTTTCGCAAAATATTAAAAATTCCAAGGGTGCAGGGGACACACGCCCGTATGGTTAGGCCGTGTGGCTCACACGATCAAGAGACACACCCGTGTCTCAGGCCACGTGGGTATTCGAAGTAGGGCACACAGCCGTGTCCCAGCCCGTGTCCGTACCTGTGTAACTCTTTGACTTGGGTCACACGGCCAAGTCAAATGCCCGTGTGCTAGACCTTGTGAATATGAAAATTTGCATTAAATAAGTGCAGGGATCACACGGCCAAGCCACACGCCCATGTGCTAGGCAGTGTGATCAATTTTGAGCATTCTATTTTCAAATTTTAAAGATGCATGGGACACATGGCCAAAACACACGTCCATATGCTAGGCTGTGTGTCACACACGGCTGAGACACAT
This sequence comes from Gossypium australe, assembly GCA_005393395.2. Lineage (NCBI taxonomy): Eukaryota > Viridiplantae > Streptophyta > Magnoliopsida > Malvales > Malvaceae > Gossypium > Gossypium australe. The sequence goes on along the minus strand of CM016621.1, from coordinate 92,974,288 downwards.
GCTAGTGTCTCTACCTATGTGGACGAAATAGGGCCATTCCTCAGCCATATTTCTCACCTAATTGATCTTCCACCTACATTAACACTTTAACACATTCACCAACCAATTCAAGACATTTAAATCAAGCCAAAATCATGCCTTAAACATGACATATTATCACACACAACCAATGTGCTCTTAGGATGACAATTTATTATCATGTTTACCTAAATAACCAAATGCATATATGCATAATCAAACTCAATCCTTCTAACATGATAAATCCACTTATATATTTATATCAAAACATACTAAACATAAGCCATTCAAATGGCTATTATCAATCAAACATTTACATACCAACATTGGCTAAATAACCTATACATGCCATTATAACCAAAATTAGTTTATTATTTATAGCGAAGTGAGCCGATGGATAGTGTGAGATATCTCCGCCAAACTTTCAATCCAATGAGCTTCCAAATTACAATAAAATAGAAGAAATGAAATAGAGTAAACATTTAATGCTTAGTAAGTTCGTATAATAGGAATTTAACTTACCCATTAAATTCACATTTAAGGTAAGCAAATAAACATGCCCAAACCAATTTGGCCAATTGCCTAGTACATATCCTCATCAAGCATGTTAGTCAAGTAATTCACATAAATACCAAGAAACATGAATGAGCTCATCAATAGTCAATTTCCACATACATGTATTTATCATTTCAAGTGTCTAGGAACATGCACATTTCTTATTTTTGTATTTCAAGTATTTATAATAGTAATTTATCTTGAATTCATATCATCTAACATCAGAACTTTACCCGTTGAATCATTTAAAATATCGATGGATATAAGGGTAGTACACATGAAGTGTATGAATATGAAATCCGTCAATTCATATTCGGGGGTGCTCATTTGAGCACATAATCGGGAAACCCTCTCTCGAGCCATATAACAGGAAGCTCATGTGAGCTGTATAACGAGAAGCTTCTCTGGGCTGTATATCGGGAAGCTCATAAGAGCCATTAATTAGGAAGCTCCGGAAAGCCATGTATCGGGAAGTTCAAGCGAGCCATTTCGAGAAGCTCCTAAGAGCCATTAATCTAGAAGCTCACAAAGAGCCTTTAGTCGGGAAACTCACAAAGAGCCATATATCGAGATGCTCATAAGAGCTGTGGTATGTCTACAACACATGCATAATCACAACCAATCGGGATGCTCCGAATAGTTAATAACATGAAGCTCACAAGAACCATATAACGGGAAGCTTGAGAGGGCCAAATATCGGGATACTGATGAGAGCTAATAACGGGATGCTCTTTCGAGCTATGGTGTGTTCACAACATATGCAGGACCACAACCAATTCGGGAACCCTAATGACATGTCATTTGTATCCATCGAATTTCTACGGTTCAAACGGGATTCTGTATTTGTCGGAATATGATCAATAATATACATGACATTTTATACAAATCACACACACAACAATATTCAATTCAAATCATACAAATATACAATTTAGTTACACGAACTTACCTTGACAAGTCTACGTGAATTGTAATCTACTAATCCGATACTTTTTCCTTTCCTTGATCCAATCCCGTATTTGGTCTATCTGGATCTATACAAGTAAATCTAACTCATATTAATACAATTCATATTCAATTCAATCCAATTCACATCTTAGGCAAAATTACCATTTTGCCCTAATACTTTTATTTAATTACGATTTCGTCCCTAGGCATGAAAAATGAAATTCTTGCAATTTAATCCTTATTCTAAGCCTAGCCGATTTTTACATGTAACAATAACAGCCCATGTATTTCAAAAAATTCATAATTTTTCCATGAATTTTATAAATTTTCAATTTAGTCCATAAATCACAATTTCATCAAAATTCACTTTACAAAAGTTGTTTCTATATCAACAACCTTTCATTTTCTACCATAAAATTTCATAATTCAATCATAGTCATCCATGGAAAAACTTTATTACTTTGATAAATTTACAAATTAATCCTCGAGATAGCTAGACTAAACTATTACAATCTCGAAAATATAAAAATTACTAAAAACGGGACAAGAATCCATACCTAATTGAGCCAAAACAACTTGCTTGAACTCAACACCCAAAAACTAGGGTTTCTGATGCAATCTCGACCGCATCATGTTTCGATACACCTCGACGACATCGAAATTGGCCCAAGCAAAAGGGGCCCAAGTGCAAAATAAAGTTTTTAATTTCATTTTGTTAATTTGGTTGCTGGAAAATAAGGACTTTGATTCATTTATTTTAGTTACTTTAGTTATTTTAGTTTGTGTCTTTAATTATGTCATAGTTTGAACATCATTAATATGTGTTCTGTATTTAATAAAGTCATGCATTATGTAACTCTCATGTTAGTTAAGTTTGCATTATAAATTATGACATGCATTATGTAACTCCCATGTTAGTTAAAGTTTGCATCATTAATTTAAGTCATGCATTAAGTAACTCATTTGTTCATTTAGTTTACATCTTAAACCATGCATTTAAGCATCTTAGTTGTTAAATATGTTTGAGTTTATTTATAAGTATGTTATTTAAATTGACTGTTACTTTTTACAGCATAAATTAAAGTGTGTTTATTTTCATTTTAAATAAGGTAATTTGAGCTGCATGTTCATTAATAAATTTGTGTACGGGTGTTTATAGTGTGTTGATTCTTATGAGTGTCTTTAATGCTTAATTATCTACCTTGTAGGTGACTATTCTTGACTTTTCAAGTTTGGACGTTTTTCAAGCCTTCAAAGATCATCATGGTGGCTGTTCAAATGGTCCAAGAGTGTCTCTTCAAATCTGTTCAGTTTTAAAGCATTCAAAACTAGTTAAGGAGCCAATTAAAGAGATGAATGCACAAGTCTTTTGATATTTATTTTAAGGGAGATGAAGGGACACCAAACAGCACATTAAGGGTTCATTAAGTCATCAATAAAGTAAAGAGACATGCCTTTTTATCTACACCAGAATCAAGTGAAAAGACATAACTATTGGCTTCCTTACATGAGTTTAAAACAAAATTAATGTTTGTAATAACCTTAGTTAATTGTTGAAGATAAAAGGTCTCACATAGGCATTCTAATAGTCATAATAATGCCTATAAATAGTTTGTAAGAAAACATTGTTTTGGTTAGACAACTTTTGATAAATTTATGAAGTATTTGAAACTTGTGAGAGTCCAAATCTCCTTGTTCTTTTTGGGACTAATATGACTTATCAAGATAGGCTTGTGGCGTCTTATCCTTCCTTTGTTTTCCGAACTTATCACTTTAAGTGTGGCGTTCGTTATACCTTCGGTTCTTATCTCGTTAGATAGTGGGTCAAAGTTTATTTGTTGATTTCACTTTTCTTATCCATCTAAGTGCTTGTAAGTTTTGGGTCAATAATCTCTATATTGTTGGTTCAGCATTTGCCTTAGCTAAACCTATCCATTCCTTTCCTAAACATTCTTTGAACCTCTATTTGATCCTATCTTCTACCCGTTTTTCAACCTTTCTTGAAACGAAGCACAACTTACTCAATTACTCAATCGGGCAATCTAAACAACTCGAATCAACACCGAATCAAGTTCGTATCAGTTTTCATGTCTTTTAATTGGGAAAGATGATATAAAATGATGATATTAGATAATTATTTTATTTATTATCTTTTATTTATTTACTTTCCAATTTAGTTGGTGCGTCGTTGAAAGCACCAAAAATATTCTATTCCCTACAAAATAATGAAAAAAAAACAGTAAAGGGGAAGTAGGATCGAATCCTCAGGGATCGGATTATACAAATGCTTGTTTCTCGAAATCCTGGACAGAATCGTGCCCAAAAAAACCTGTGTTCCTGAAAAAATAAAAATAACAGAATTAAAAGTTTTGATCTGGAAACGAAAATAAAATAAAAACAGAATTGAGAAGTCAAATTGGAATTCGAAAATTAAAAATAGGAAATAGAGTTGAGATAAGGAAATTCTTATGGGGAGATTCCAGCCTCCAGTTGCCTCGATCCGCCTTGGGTTCAATCCTTGGCTTTTAGATGGCCCTTCTCAAACCGAATAAGCCAGTTATAGTGGAAGAGGATGCCTACGACCACCAGCTTCAAGGATTTAGACTTCGATTTAGTGGAACCTGACTCTAGCCAACAATCGCTCTTGTGGGATCATATTATACTAGATCAACGTTTCTCAATGGCAAATCCCACGCCATTTTGTCTCTTGGGCTCGCCAACCTTTGACGCAGTAAGCTAACGAACCGACTGTGCAACCTTCTCAAAATATACAAAGCGGTCGTTCCTTGCACATGTTGAAAAGATCACTTTTTAAGGGACATGGACGGAAGTTTTAGCCCCGTAATGCGGAGAAACGATGAATACCCTGTTGAGAAGGCTAAGTGCAGATTCTAAACCTCAAGAACCCTTTTTGGGGATTTTCGACAACCTTTGGCTAGATGGGTTTTAGTGGCTCATGGTTGTGGTGGAAAAGATATAATGAAAATGGAGATTTTATTAAAAGGAAATATGGAAAGAACAAAAGACTTTTGGGGAGAAAGTGTTTTTCAGAAAAAGAAGAAGAAGAAGAACATTAATTTGAGTCACCTCACCCCCTATTTATAGTGCTAGGGGAGATAGTCTAATCCTACTTAAACTCCCAAAAGATAAATACATTTAATTGAAAATAAATAAAGATAAAATTCTAAAATTAAATAATCCCTAATAATTATCTTAATATTAATTATCCTAATATAATCAAAATAGAGTCTAATAGAATAAAAACTCTTCTTTTTTGCATTTCAACCCTTGTGTCCTCCATGCTTGCACTTTTGGCACCAACTTTTCCCCATGTCGCACATTGACCCATTTTATCTTTAATGTCACGCTTTTGGCCCTTAATTTCGCTTTTGCCTCTAATTTAGTCCCTATAAGATAAAATAGCATAAATAGCTCAAATTACCAGGATCATACTCAGAATAAATACATAATTAATACATAAAAATATGTTATTCTAGAGTATTATCAAATTCCCCCTACTTAGCCCATGCTTGCCCTCAAGTATGGTTCCAATCTACCATGAAAATTAGAATTTGCCTCGAAAGAAATACTACTCCAAAGGTTTATAAAAATTAGTCAAAAATGCATATGAAAAATAAAGAGAACTTCTAAGCTTGCTTTAAGTAAAACAGAAAAAGTATTATAATTAATACACACAAAAATTAAAATTGTCTTGAATTATTTAATGCTATTTGGAGGACCTAAGAGAAATAATCAAATGTCGAAAATAAGTTTTAGTAACCACCTACTAGACATGAACATAATTTAAGCATGCAATTGTATTAAGTGTCCACTTTATATTAAACTTCATCAATTTCACGAAAAGCAAGATAGAATTAACTTATTAATCATAATTATTTTTAGCCTAATAAAAATAAAACAGTGGAGATAAAATCAAACACGCAAAATCATAACTAACTCAGTAGCCAAGAATCATACATGTAGGTCAAATAGTGGCAAGTCGTGGTAAAATTCTTGGGCATGAAAAGCGACAGAATATTCTTAAAAAAATGGACAAAATGAAGCCTCAAGTAGCAAACACAAATCACAGCAGAAGACGACAGTAATACGAAGAGTACCTCCCCCTACTTAAAACACATTGTCCTCAATGTGGACGCAAAAGAAATAAATAGGTAGAAAAGTTTAGAAAAACTCCCCGTGTAGCTACTGTCGATTACGAAGGATGGCAATGAGTTCAGTTAGTTGCTGGCCAAAAGTGTCAAGTCAAGCCTCAATGCGCTCCAAGTGTTGCTCAACAATCGAAGGGGGTTGGGCTTGAGTGGGTGCTGGTGCGTCATCTTGATTTCGCTGTCGAAAAATTCGTTCGGATGGTGTGGAACGAACACCAGGAGGGACAAAACGGAAGGATGACGAAGTGCCAAGAAGTAGCCCCATTGAGTCGAGGCATTGAGCATCTAAAGGATCGGCCTGACAAGCAACATGTAAGTCTGAAATAGGAGCATTAGAACCATGCAGAGAAAACAACAGTTGTGTAATAAGAGAACCTAAAATTAGAGAGAGCTTAGCTTTGATAACATGCTCAAATTGAAGTGCAAACCAATAACCCAAATTAACCGAACGACCGGTATACATACACCATAAAAAGAATAATTCCGTCTTTGAGACGGTGGCTGGAGCATCTCGACGGCCTGAGAAATTGTAAGCTAGATAACGGTGTATGTAACATAAGGCAGGGTCGCGAAACCATAAATCCTTTGATGGTTTTGGGCTATACAAAGATTTGGCATTATTAGTTAGCAAAGCAAAAGCCTCGACGGCCTTAAAATCAGTGGGAAATGTACACAAACTGTTCTGAAAATATGGAGACATAGCATATTCTTCAGTTACGAATGATTAGGCAATATTAAATTCAATAAAAGATAAGCTATGCATGGTACCTAATAACCTGAATTTGACAACATCCGGTGTGTCTAACGAAATGTGATTGTGCCGATGGAAGTGAAAAGTAGAATAAAATTCTAAAACAAGTTCATAATAGGCACAATGAGGGACATCAAATTCCCAACCCAGCCAATATTCTTAAAATAATCTATAACAGTAGTTTCAATATGCAAGGCAGCCAAAATAGGTATCGATAGGCATTTACAAGGTATTATCGTTTTATGTCGAAGAAAATCATAAATGTTCCGATTAGTGTCAGAAGTAAAAGGAAGGTTACCGTGCAGATGGGCTTCTAGTGGTAAGGCATTGACGCGAGAACGATAGGTACGGCCACGAGAGGGCATGGGTCAGTTCTCGCCAGTGGTGCTGGAGGAGTCGACATGTGAATCGCCTGTCGTGAATCGGCGGTAATGGAGTTAGGAAAGGAAATTTGGGAAAAAAACATTTAGGTTTTGGGGTTTTATTTGGTTGAAAGGGGATGTTTGGGTGCAGGGATAAGGATGGTTAACTATAGGAATAGGGCAGTTTGGCTGCAAGGAAATGGCATTCTGGGCTGGAATAATATCTGGAATAGAGGCTGTTTGGTATCGCGGATAAGGCTATTTGGTCCCATTTTTCTGACTTTTCTCCTTTTTCTTAGTATTTTTGCTCCGTTTTACCTAGATGGAAGAAGAGAAATTTATTAATATTTAAATAAAATAAAAGAAATTAAAAAGAAAAGAAAAGAAAATAATAAATAATAAATAATAGCAAAAATGAAAATAAATAATAAAAGAAAAATAAAGATTGGGTTGCCTCCCAACAGGCGCTTGTTTAACGTCATTAGCTCGACGACTTAAATGGTTCTACAGTGGCTCCAAATAAATCTTTTCAATTGAGTGAGCTTGAAAATTCTCGTAAAGCATCTTCAACCGCTGGCCATTGGCTATGAACCGCTTTCCTGATTCTTCACTTTCTATTTCAACCGCACCATGAGGGAATACTTCAGTAACAACAAAAGGTCCTTGCCATTGTGATCGAAGCTTACCTGGAAATAATTTCAACACAGAGTTATAAAGTAAAACTCTTTTTCCTATCAAAAAATGCTTCTGAGCGATTTTCTTATCATGAAACAACTTGGTCTTGTCTTTATAAATACAAGCATTCTCATAAGCATCGTTGCGGATTTCTTCTAACTCTTGGATATCTAACTTCCTTGCCTTTCCTGCAGGGTCTAACTCCATGTTACATTGTCGAACTGCCCAATAGGCTTTATGCTCTAATTCTACCGGAAGATGGCAAGCTTTGCCAAAAACAAGTCGATACGGGGTCATTCCAATTGGTCGTTTATATGCCGTCCGATAGGCCCAAAGTGCGTCATTAAGCCGAAGACTCCAATCTTTTCGGTTGGGCCGAACTTTCTTCTCCAAAATAGTTTTTATCTCCCTGATTGAGACTTTGGCTTGTCCATTTCTTTGGGGATGGTATGTCGTAGCTATACGGTGATGAACTCCATATTTTGACAATAGTGCCTCCATGACTTTATTGCAAAAGTGGGCACGATCACTGATTAGGGCTCGAGGTATGCCAAACCTAGAAAAAATAGTTCATTTTAGAAACTCCACAACAGTCTTGGCATTATCATTGCGAGTAGGCTTTGCTTATATCCATTTAGAAACATAGTCCACCGCGAGAATTATATATATTGCTAAATGAAGAAATAAATGGGCCCATGAAATCGATGCCCCAAACATCAAAGATTTCACATACATGAATCGGGGATAAGGGCATCTGATTTCGTTTAGTGATGTTACTTGTACATTGGCATCTATCGCAAGACTTACAGAAGTTATATGCGTCTCAAAAAATTGTGGGCCAATATAGCCCGCATTCTAACACCTTATGAGTAGTTTTTTTAGGGCCAAAGTGTCCTCCGCAAGCTTCAGCATGACAAAAACTAAGGATAGAAGTTACCTCAATTTCTGGAACACATCGTCATATTATCTGGTCTGAACAGTGTTTCCACAAATATGGGTCGTCCCAAATGTAGTATCGAGCTTCTCAGCTAAGCTTACCTCTCACGGAACGTGCTAACTCAGTGGGTAACGAGTCTGTGGCTAGAAAGTTTACTATATCTGCGTACCATGGGAGACGTGCCTCGGTCGAGAATAGGCTTTCATCAGGGAATTCTTCCTTAATAGGGACGTCGTCAAAAGGCACTTTTATTCTTTTCAAGTGGTCAGCCACTAAATTCTCGCATCCTCTTTTGTCTCAAATCTCAATGTCAAACTCTTGGAGCAACAAAATCCACCTAATGAGCCTTGATTTTACTTCCTTCTTTGCGATCAAGTACTTGAGGGCTGCATGATCAGAAAAAATAATCACTTTAGATCCCAATAAATAAGGTCGAAATTTATCTAAAGCAAATACAACGGCTAAAAGTTCTTTTTCTGTAGTGGTGTAGTTGATCTGCGCTGCATCTAGGGTTTTCGAAGCATAGCAAATGACATGGGCTTCCTTGTCTATCCTTTGCCCTAATACAGCCCCTACACTATGTTCGCTTGTATCGCACATGATTTCAAACGGGTACTTCCAATTTGGCAGTTGCACTATAGGAGCGAAGACCAATTTCTGCTTGAAAGTATCAAAAGCCTCCTTACACTTTTAGTCAAACTCAAACTTCTTGTCTTTCTGCAACAACTCACACAGTGGTTCGCTACTTTCGAGAAATTCTTTATAAAGCGCCTGTAGAACCTTGCATGGCCAAGAAAAGAACGAATTTCTCTCACAGTGGAGGGATAAGGCAAAGAATTTATAATGTCAATTTTGGCCTTATCAACCTCAATTCCCCTAGAAGAAACTATGTGACCTAGAATTAAACCCTTGTCTACCATAAAATGACACTTTTCATAATTTAAGACAAGATTGAATTCTATGCACCTGCTTAAAATTATCATTAGGTTTTTAAGGCATTCATCAAAACAATTTCCATATACAGTAAAATCATCCATAAAAACTTCAATAATTTTTTCCACATATTTAGAAAATATACTCATCATACATCTCTGGAAAGTAGCCGGTGCATTGCAAAGACCAAACGGCATCCTCCTATACACAAATGTACCAAATGGACATGTAAAAGTGGTATTCTCTTGGTCCTCTGGCGCGACCGGAATTTGAAAAAAACCTAAGTATCCATCAAGACAATAAAAGTGAGTTTTTCTAACTAACCTTTCAAGTATTTGATCAATAAAGGGAAGAGGGAAATGATCTTTTCTAGTGTAAGAGTTCAACTTCCTGTAATCAATGCAGACATGCCACCATTTTGTACTCGGGTTGGCACTAAGTCACCTTCAACATTTTTCTTTACTGTCATGCCCGTTTTCTTGGGCACAACTTGTACCAGACTTACCCATCTGCTATCCAAAATGGGGTAGATTACGTCAGCATCTAAAAGCTTGATTACTTCTTTTTTTACTACCTCCATCATATTCGGATTCAGCCGTCTTTGTGCCTCTCGCCTTGGTTTCGTGTCTTCCTCCAAGTAGATCCTGTGTGTGCACGTCAAAGGGCTTATCCTTTTTAAGTCTGCAATGGTCCAGCCAATTGCCTCCTTATGACTTTTTAGTACATGAACCAAATTTTCCTCTACATGTGTGGAAAGTCTATTGGAGACTATGACTGGTAGGGTATCATCCTTACCCAAAAATGCATATTTCAGATGCTCAGGAAGCGGTTTCAACTCCAACTCTGGTGCTTGTATAATAGAAGGCAAAAGTTTAGTACTTGGAGATAACAACTCATTAACAAATTCAAATTCATCAAGATTAGATTTATCATCATAAATTGACTCAAAATTTTATTCCACTAGTGAGTCAATTATGTCGACACAATTTACGCTCAAGATTTCACTGGGATGGCTAATAACGTCGTAGACATTAAACTTCATGATTTCCCCATCAAACTCCATCGAGAGAGTTCCACTTCGAATGTCGATTTTAGTATTAGCCGTACTAAGAAAGGGTCGTCCCAACAAGAGATCCGAAGATTTGGGAGTACTAACCTCCTCCATTTTTATCACATAAAAATCTGCAGGGAAAATAAGTTCGTTAACTTTTACCAACACGTCCTTGAGGACTCCTTCGGGATGCACAACGGACCTGTCTGCCAATTGAATGATAACAATTATTTTTGTCAAAAAGCCTGCGTTAAGTGATTCATAAATAGAATATGGCACTACATTTATGGAGGCTCCTAGATCACACATAGCCTTTTTAATTCCCAAATGACCTATTTTGCATGGTATTGCAAACATGCCCCTATCCTTACATTTTGCCGACATTTTTTGCTGTAATACTGCAGAAACATTTTCACCAACATTCACCCTTTCATTACCTATTAACTTTTGTTTGTTGGTGCAAAGCTCTTTAAGAAATTTAGCATACCTCAGTATTTGCTTGATGGCGTCCAACAACGGAATGTTGATCTCGACATTCCTAAATGTTTCAAGGATCTCCTTGTCCTCTTTACCTTTTCGACTCTGGTTGAATCGTTCTAGAAAGGGAGGTTGAATTTTAGGCAGTGGAGGTTTCGGTCGAACCTGTTCGTCTTTTTCGGGTTTTTCCTAGGCGATTTCTTGTCCTGTCAGGAATTGGTTCCAATACCTTTCCGCTTCGCAGTGTCACTGCATTCGCATTTTGCCTCGGGTTCGGTTCTGTTTATGACAGCAACTTCCCTTGAGAACTTATTTTCTCAATTGATGTGGTCAATTCTTTTATAGATGCCTCGGTTTTCTGTTGGAAATCTTTTGTCTCTTTTTGGAAATTAAGAGTTTGCTATTGAAAATCAAGAACATTAGCTGCTAACTTAATGACCATGGTTTCTAGAAAATTACCTGAACCTTGCAGTTGTTGTAGAGGTCGATTTTGGTATGGCTGATTATACCGTGGATTAGCTCCATAACTCAAGTTAGGATGGTCCTTCCACTCTGGGTTGTAGGTATTAGCGTAGGGATAATATCGCCTCTGTGGTGGGCCAGGGAAATTTCCCACTGCATCTAAATGAGCCATAGAGTCATCATACAAACTAGGGCATGCATCAGTTGTGTGCTCAGGTGTAGCACATATTCCACATAACCGAGTTGGTTTAGCTTTTTCTGCAACAAGAGAGCTCACAATATTAGTAAGTCTATCAAGTCTATCTTCTATGGAAGAATTACTTAGCTAATGAACCTTTTTGGAGGGTTCAGGATCAGCTCGGAACTGCTGAGAACTTGCAACCATTGTGGAGATTAAGTCCCTTGCTTGTTGGGGAGTCATATTGACCAACACTCCTCCACTAGCGGCGTCTACCATATTCATCTCCATTGGTTTCAAACCTTCATAAAAGTACTGGAGGAGAGATTGCTCTATTATACCGTGTCGTGGGTAGCTCGCACACAACTTCTTAAACCGCTCTCAATAATCGTAAAGAGTCTCTGCTTCTTTTTGCCTTATTCCTACGATCTATCTTCTTTGCTCAGCTGCTCTAGACGCTGGAAAAAACCTGTTGAGAAATAAACGAGATAAATCAGCCCAAGTAGTAATAGATCCAGGAGGTAAATAAAATAACCATTCCCTACAGAATCTGCTAAGGAAAACAGGAAAGCGGCCAATTTAATTTGATCCTCAGTTATGCCTTGAGGTTTCATACTCAGACAAACCATATGAAACTCCTTCAAATGTTTATGGGGGTTTCCATTTTGTAACCCTCGGAAAGTTGACAGCAACTGAATTAATCCTGACTTCAGTTCAAAATCGGTATCTATAGTAGGATATGCGATGCACAATGGCGGTTTTTCTGTCAGAGCTTCGGCCAGTTGCCGAATTGTTTGAGCCATTGGTTGACGTGCTAAATTTGGGTTTTCGTTAACCCTAGTTTCAAGCACTTCTTCAAGTGAATTGATTTCTACTTTTTCGTCTTCAAAAGTCTGAGTAGGGTTTTCGTTAACCCTAGACTCTACGTCGTCGTCAATTCTGATTTCTGGCGGTGGGTTGCTTTGAGTCCCAACTACCACTAACTGCTTTTTCCTTAGCTTTGTTTCCTTGCGGTTATCTTTTGCAGTCTTTTCAATCTCTGAGTCAAACGCAAGAATACCTGGAACAGATCTGGTCATAGAAAAAAAAACAAGATTAGTCGTTACCGATCCCCGGCAACGGCGCCAAAATTTGATGTGTCGTTGAAAGCACCAAAAATATCCTATTCCCTACAAAATAATGAAAATGAACAGTAAAGTGGGATAATCTTATGCTAGATCAACGTTTCTCAATGGCGAATCCCACGCCATTTTGTCTCTTGGGCTCGCTAACCTCTGACGCAGTAAGCTAACGAACCGACTGTGCAACCTTCTCAAAATATACAAAGCGGTCGTTTCTTGCACACGTTGAAAAGGTCACTTTTTAAGGGACATGGACGGAAACGTCAGCCCCGTAATGCGGAGAAACGATGAATACCCTGTTGAGAAGGCTAAGTACAGATTCTAAACCTCAAGAACCCTTTTTGGAGATTTTCGACAACCTTTGGCTAGATGGGTTTTAGTGGCTCATAGTTGTAGTGGAAAAGATATAATAAAAATAGAGATTTTATTAAAAGGAAATATGGAAAGAACAAAAGACTTTTGGGGATAAAGTGTTTTTCAGAAAAAGGAGAAGAAGAAGAAGAACATTAATTTGAGTCACCTCACCCCTTATTTATAGTGCTAGGGAAGATAGTCTAATCCTACTTAAACTCCCAAAAGATAAATACATTTAATTGAAAATAAATAAAGATAAAATCCTAAAATTAAATAATCCCTAATAATTATCTTAATATTAATTATCCTAACATAATCAAAATAGAGTCTAATAGAATAAAAACTCTTCTTTTTGCATTTCAACCCTTGTGTCCTCTATGCTTGCACTTTTGGCACCAACTTTTTCCCATGTCGCAAATTGACCCATTTTATCTTTAATTTCACGCTTTTGGCCCTTAATTTCGCTTTTGCCTCCAATTTAGTCCCTATAAGATAAAATAGCATAAATAGCTCAAATTAGCAGGATCATACTCAGAATAAATACATAATTAATACATAAAAATATATTATTCTAGAGTATTATCAAATTATCTTTTATTTATTTACTTTCCAATTTAGTCCTTTTCTTTTCTTAAATTTCCATGGATGAATTATCATACTTATCTACTAACTCCTCTTAATGGTCTATTTACCATATAAGGACCTCCAATTTTCAATTCCATAGTTATTTGATACTTATAGCTACTAGAACTCAACTTTTGTATTTCATGCAATTTGGTCCTTTTATCAATTAAACATGTAATCGGTAAAATTCACTTAACAAAATTTTTATACAATATTTCTATCATACGGTAAACCATAAAATAATTTTAAAATAAATTTTCTTACAGACTCGGATTTGTGGTCCCGAAACCACTGTTCTGATATCACTAAAAACGGGTTGTTACATCTGGCATCAATCCTTTAGGAATTTTTTTTACAATATTATCAATTAATTTCTATCAACTGAATACAAATTCACTAAACCTAAATAAATAATCTTATTTAGTGTCAAACTATTTCATCCACAACAAATTAATCATTTTTCATTACCAAAGCCAAGTGTCTTGCGAAAATTTGTGTTACAAGTCAATTCTATATATTATAGCTTGTATAATTTTTCATTATTATGCTAATATGCACACCACTTGGCTTTACACCTTTCGGGTGTTTGAACTTCATATCCGAGATACATTCCATAAGTTATAAGCGTTTATTTATTCTGGTGACTTGTTTTCATCTCAATGCTTTCAAGTATATTTTTATTCAAGATCCTCACTTTTCTATAATATTGAAGTGTTCTATGTATGGTATCATGTTAACCAAAATTTCCTTTTGTAAGCTCCATCATCTTTGGATATGACATAACTAATTGAGATATCTCATTATATTTATAATGTCAGGTACTTGAACTTCTTCCGGGATTTTATCAAAAGTTATGCCTTGGGTCTCTACATGAGTACCCGCATCCTTTAGCATGTGACCATTTTCATTTCTTTCAAGAACTTTTCATTTTATGGAATCAACTAGTTTGCCATGCTTCTAGCATGCTCAAGACTTATTTTTATCACATTGTCCTTCTGGGACATATAATTATTTGGAGCATTTTAGCTAGTATATGTATCACCTAGTATATGCAATCTCTAAATGTCATCACTAAACATGTTTGGAAAATAATTTTATCTTTCAAACTTATGAGGATCACAAAAAGTGATGATAAGTATTTAACCAACTTGTCTCCCCTTAATACTAAGAAATTTTACAGCATGACAATACTTTTTCAAAATTATAAATATATCTCTTTTCAACTTTTAACATCTAATGAAAATTCTATTTTTTTCTCAACTTTATACTTGATGATTAATCTTAGTGCATTATGTTGGAACATTATACTTGATAATTCATCTTAGTGCATTATGGTAGATTATGAAATAGATATTGCACATCCAAATATTCTTAGATGAAATCTATTGGCTTATAAATGAAAGCCAAATCTCACGAGACAAATGTTTCTTTACATGTTGACTTGATGGAAATAAAATTACATACTTATTGTAAAGCTATTCTTATATTTGTAGTTGAGCAATTAAATGGGGGCATAGTTTTTCTAACCATTAAGTTTAACATATATAGGTATAGACAACTTAATATTATTCCAACTAAAACTACGAAAATCAAGCCTGGGATATAATGCACCAACGTTGTTAGTACAAATTGCATACTATAGAAATTTTGCACAATCAAATTATTTTAAGAAATAATATCACAAATTTTGGGTTGCACACATGTGATACATGAGCTCATATATTATTTGTTTATCATCTAAAAATGCAACTTGTAGCACCCCTTACCTGTATTCAACGCCAGAACCGGGTATGATGCATTACCAGACTTATCTCGCTTGAACATACAACTTTGGGCTATCAAATTTCATTCCAATTTAAAATCTTTCATTCACATTTATAACATTCTTATTATGGGCCTACAAGGCCTTACACATGCAAACGGAGGGCCTTGGAATCAAATTGGGATCTTTTGTAAACTTAGGAAAATTTTGCCTTAACAGGACCACACGCCCGTGTGAAATGGGACACGCCCCTGTGGATTTTATTTTTCAATTCGAACCTACAGGGGTTTTCACACGGTTGGACACATGTCCGTGTCCTTGGCCCATGTTCTCCACAAGGCCTAGACACGCCCGTGTCCTCACCTGTGTGTGAAAACCTGGTTATTCTGTTACTGACGTCAGCACCTAAATAAAGGGCGCACGGTCTAGGCACACGCCCGTGTGTCTAGCCCGTGATCGACACTGACTTGCAACACTAACATGCAGGGGACACACAGCCTAAACACATGCCCGTGTGCCTACCCGTGTGGACAAGAACAAGGTTATTTGCCAAGCTCTTTTTATCACCCTAACTCATACAACATCAATCACATTCAACCATTTACCAAGCAGCTCAATCATGTATCATACACATTCATGAATAACCTCATTTTTTCATATATTAATAATAATAAGCCATCAACTATGGCTATTTACAAAGGTTATTCTTTTAAGAAGCCAACACACTTTGCAAAAATATTAAAACATATCACTAAGCCTAGCCCCTATACATGCCATACACAAAATGCTAAGTCTAGATATACCGAGATGAGCTGATAGTGTGGATGATCTTCAAATTATCTTCATATCTCAAACCGGCTCTTTGACACTATAAAACAAGGGAAAAAGAAAGGGAGTAAGCTTTAAGCTTAGTAAGTTTACATGTAAACAATAAGTACATCACATATGCTAATCAATCAATAACATTACATACTAAGTAAGAACAATTCACATTTTCATAATCATGCTTACTCATCTCATCTCTTGCCACATTCCAATCACATAACAATTATATTGCTCACAATTACTTGTACACATTCCTTGCACTCATCACCACAAAACAACATGAAACATTTACTTATACCATTTCTTGATGAACCCCTCAGAATAATACTATGTACGCGGTGGTTTCGCACACAGCCCACCGTTAATCAATAATAAGGTGGTATCGTACATAGCCCACAAACAAGAGTAATTAAGGTGGTTTCGCACATAACCCACCAAATGATAATATAAACGATGGTATCGCACACAGCCCATCGTGAATAAGTAATAAGGTGGTATCTCACACAGCCCACCAAAAAGGATGAATATGGTGGTATCGCACACAGCCCACCAATTAATCATTATAGATATTTTTCCGCGCTTATGTATCTATTCTGAGGTTCATATGAGAACTACTCACCATTTATCAATTTCAATCATAATTGATTTCATTCATACGATACACCAATAAGTAACAACATATGTATTAAAGATGTATCATGTAACATCCGGGATTTAGGGGTTATGCATTCGTGCATAATTCATGAGCTAGTAAGTTTTGGATGTGTTTTAAGGGTTTTGAGAACTCTAGGATGTAGGGGAATGCCTTAAGAAATTATTGGATTTTAGGTTCTTAAAGGGGAGCTAAGGGAGTAAGGCCTTAAAGGAATAAGTGGTGGAGTTTATGGCACAAAGATAGCCTTGGAAAAGTGGCAAGGGACGCCACCTAGGGTGCTGTGAAGTTTGCGTCAAATGGGGCTTCAGGAGGGAGGAGGTTCGAGCTGCAGAGGTTGCACTATGGGAGTTTCTTTTTGCGTCAAGGAGAAGGGGAGTTGGACGGCATGCAAACACTTCAAGGATGAGGATAAGACTTAGTCAATTCTTTTAAAATTCGGCTAAGGTAGGAGGATAAAGGTTGAAGCATTCAAATTGTTTGAATAGGTGGTAAAGAGGAAAAATAGGAAAGAAATAAGGGATATGATATGAGAAGATGTGGTGGCCGAATATAGGACTCTAGGGGTGGCATTTTTCGGCTTTGAAGTATGGTGGTAGTGTGTGCCGAAATTTAGTCTTAGTATGTGTACCGAATTTTATTCTTTCTTCTCTCTTTAGTGTTGTTTTCTTTTTGTGAAAAGCCACCTAGTTTCGGCTTGCCTATTCTTTTATTGGTTAACCGAAACTTCAAAAAGAATTAAGGCCATTTGTGTTTCATTCTTCTTCTCTTTAATTGCTAGCTTGGACGAATTTATCACCCTTTTCCAACTTCTTCTTTTCTTTTGGTTAGCCGAACCACTATAGCATCCACTTCTTCTTCCCATAGTTTTTTCAAAAGCCGAAATACTCTCGAGATAGCCGAATATCTCATCTCTATTAGGCCCCATAGCCGAATCTCAAGGTGCCCTTATTCTCTCTTCTTTGTCGCAAGTTTAGAAGCCGAAGCACTTCTTGTGGAGAAGCCGAAACCTTTTCTCTTTTAGTCTCTTCAAGCAACATTGGTGGTAAGTACTCTTCTTAGCAATCGGTTTTATCTTTTCTTCTTGGGTGTGCCGAAATCAAGTGTTTAGGCCTGGGTTTAAGGATGGCTGAATGTGCATAGTGCCATAATATGTGTGTCTTTTATGTGTAGCCAACGTTAAGGAGCATTAAGGGAGTCTCTTGGATTCGATTACTCAAGGTAAGTGATATGTGGTTTTCGGCCAAGGGCCATATTCATAGTTTTCTTGCATTAGGCCGATTCTAATAGTGGTTAAGTAGGGATCTCGACAACTTCAAGAGCAAGTGGGGTTTCCGGGATTTAAATAAGCTAGGTGAGTGGTTTGTAGTATTCGGCCATAGGCCATATTGGTTATTAATGGTAGCCGACTTTGACTGTGGTCTTTTTAGGGTCAGATCGACAGTGGTTAAGAGGAGCTTCCGGGATTTCAATTCATTTTGGTAAGATTATTCAATAACTTCTAAGATTCATTATGTTAGATTATAACTTTGGCGATTAACTGAATGTTCTGATTAAGTGACTTTCGATGGACGTGGATACCAGTCAAGAAGGACAAGGGGTAGTCCCTATCCCTAAGTTTAAGAAGAGATCAGTCTCTGCAGTGCGGGATTGGCCACCGGGGTGTGGGCCAGTGTCAGAGCAGGAGCGTAGACAGATAGTTGTAGTTTCAATTAGTGATAGCATCGGGATTGAGAGCATAGTACTTCAAGTTATCAGGTGTGTGATTAACCCATCGTTTTTTGGGTATATGTTATATTTACATGTGTTATGTATGTGCTAATAAGTGCAGTGGCAGTTATGAAATGGATACCCTTAAGGGGTATAATGATAACCAGGTCAGTGTTAATTATTGATGAGACTGTGAATATGCCTATGAAAATGTGATTGAATGCCTGAATAACATGGACATTCATCATTTACCATGGCACTATTGTACGTTGCATGTGCATGGGGTAGGAAATGAATATGAAAGAAGGACAGGGTGTACTTTATGTACGTGGTTTAGTGATGGCTACGAGCCTCACGTGGATTGATGAGTGGCTCTGTGCCTCATCATGGTTGATATCGGCTACGTGCCATATCGTGGTTGGTGATGGCTATGTGCCTCATCGTGGTTTTGATGTGAGCTACGAGCTACATCGTGGATTGGCGCTGACTGAGGTCGCGTTGTGGATTATTTGTGATTTAGTTCACGTGGATGGCATTAATTGCCAAATTGGTGTGTAGAGGTTGGAGGGTGATTTAGTAATCCCCTGGTGTGTGGTGGCTGGATACGGGGGTGTGTAGAGGATGGACCCTAGGCTGGTTTGGGTGCATTTTGCATAAACCTGTGTAGTATGTGGATTGGTGTGGTAATGGGCCAAGCCCAAATAGTGAAATCATGTGGATTAATTGCCTTATTATCTGATATGTGGTTTAGTGTGGTTGTGGGCTAAGCCACGTGGGTGGAAGTCTGTGGACTAATTACACACTGAGTCTGTTTGACTCACCCAAATGTTTTTACCAAACATCGCAGGTGATACATGATGCTTGGACCGGGTTGGAGCGGATACAAAGGTGGCCATGCAGAAGATGTTTTAATTATTTCACACATTTTATATTTCCAGTACTTAAGAATATTTATTTACTGTAATACGGGCCACTTAAAGTATTTGAGGGATGTTATTATGTTTAAGCTGGATTGATGAATAAGTTAATGTTTGGAATGTTTTCTTTTTAAGAGCAAATTTACACTTTGACAATTTATTTTAATGTTTTAAAACCGGATCTTTTGTAACAACTTAATTTTACTTAGAATTTTAAATACACAATGTTTTATTAAAGACAACAAATTTTTATGTTTTTATTTTTAAGTCAAAATCTTTTCAAGCGTTTTCCGCAGTGGCATTCTAAATTCGGTCGTGGTGTATGGGTCGGGTTTGGGGTGTTACAGTTTGGTATTAGAGCCCGGTTCAAAACTCGGCTTTGAGGGTTTTGGGCCCAAAAACATTTTTCAAAGATGGAATTTTCAAAAATATAGGCTTTCAGGAAATTTTCAGGTTTATTCTGGCATGGCACTTGTATCTCCGACCCGAAGTCCACCAGGTAAGTAACCCTAACTACTGAAGTGATTTTGTATATGTGAACTTTATGGGCATTATGGGATCATAGATTAGTACACTAGGAACTATTGAACCCTAGGATTAGTTTACTCCAACACAGAATTACATAAAACTCTAAAGCCTAATTAAACAAACCTGTGTTTGAGTCGCCGGGTTAGGGTGTAGCAACCATTGTGCGCATGTCTAGGATTGGATTCGATGGGAGCTTGGTATTTAAGCAATCCTAGTGACTCACCTCCTCTCCACTCGAATCCTACCTGGTGCGTAGTGACGGTTCACCCTAACCAAGAGGACTTATTCACGGGCTAAACTCAATAATTAAAACCCGAAAGGGCTAGCCATACTGTTTTATAAAAACCCTAGTTTTAAAAATTCTCAAATTACCCCTTTGATTGTAGAAAAATTATTTTTGAAAATTTTTCCAAAATATTCCCGATTCACAAAATTACCCAAATACCCCTGGTTTGTAAATTACTAGAATACCCTTGGTTTATGAAATTACTATATTACCCTCAATTTTTATTAAGATTTTCCTTACTGCACAAAATATCAAAAACCCTATTTTATAAAATAGCAAGATACCCTGATTTGGAAAATTTACTAAAATGCCCCTAACTTCCAAACTTACCGAAATAACCTCGATTTTTGAAATTTCTGCAATACCCTTGATTTGGAAAAAAAACTTTCAAAATACCCTCGAGTTTTGAAATTCTAGAATGCCTTTGATTTGTAAAGATTATTTTTGAATTGACCCCGATTAATTACTAAAATACCCCTATAGGATGAATGACGAAAATACCCCTGGGTTGGGAATGGACAAAGATGCCCATAATAGTGTGTTGAATGTTGTGAATGAATGAATGTGACTCTCTGAATTAGAATAGTGAACTTGAGCTGAAAACTTTGGTTGATCGAAAGAACTACTACTAAAACTTCTTTTCATAAAACTGCTCGCGGATAAACAGTGGAACCAAAAGTACTAATGCATAAAACTTTTTAATCAGATTAAATCGCGACGTTAGATATGAGTTCTAGAGGACGTGGTCGTCGTGGACGTGGTAGAGGTAGAATGACAGTATCGGAACCAGTAGGGTCTAGCCATGGGTCAGAAAATGATGTGCCGCCGCCAGCGATGGGCGCGGAGGATCAGAATCAGACAGGAGGAGATGACGCAGTATCACAAGCTATGCTGCGAGTGCTAGAGCGAGTTGCATGAGCCAATGTGGGCAATGGAGCTCAGAAGTTAGTGTCTGAGAGGCTTAGGTCAAATGGAGCCGAGGTTTTTAGAGGAGTATCTGGGGTAGCTCCGAATGTAGCAGAGTATTGGTTAGAGGCAGTCGAAAGGATCATGGATGATTTGGATTGCACGGCAGAGGAAAAGCTAAAAGGGGCTGTTTCGCTGCTTCGGGATGAGGCTTATCGATGGTGGCTTACTGTCAGACAGGGTACCCCTGCAGATCGAGTGGATTGGGGGTATTTCAAGGTTAAGTTTGAAAGGAAGTACGTTGGAGCTAGTTACCTAGACTCGCAGAGAAAGGCGTTTCTAAACTTGGTACAAGGGAGTAAGTCGGTAGCGGAGTACGAAGCGGAATTTCTGCGGTTAAGTCAGTATGCTAAGGGGATCGTGGCTACTGATTATGAGAGGTGTGTCCGATTCGAAGATGGATTGCGGGATGAGCTGCGGGTGTTGATTGCTCCGTAGAGAGAAAGGGACTTTGCTATTCTAGTGGAGAAAGCTCGGATCGCTGAAGAAGTTAAGAGGACTGAGAGACAGAACCGGGATAAGGATAGGAACTGGAATAAGAGGAGTTTTGGACCGTCAGAATCATCTGGAGATTTTCAGAAAAGACCAAGGATTGAGAATTCTGTGCATGCACCTGTACCAGTTGCTGAGAATCGGAGTCGTCCATGTGCTCAATGTGGGAGAGCTCATGCAGGAGAGTGTTGGGGAAATAGTAAGGAATGTTTCCGGTGTGGGTCTAAGGCTCATTTGGTTAGGAATTGTCCTCAAGTGCTGGATATGGCTCGGACAGTAGGCCAGGGTTATGTGCAGCCGGGCAGAGGTGGTCAGCAGGTAACAAGGGGTCGTGGTCCGAACCATGGAGGGAATGGTTCCGGCCGAACCATGGATGATTTGGATTGCACGGCAGAGGAAAAGCTAAAAGGGGCTGTTTCGCTGCTTCGGGATGAGGCTTATCGATGGTGGCTTACTGTCAGACAGGGTACCCCTGCAGATCGAGTGGATTGGGGGTATTTCAAGGTTAAGTTTGAAAGGAAGTACGTTGGAGCTAGTTACCTAGACTCGCAGAGAAAGGCGTTTCTAAACTTGGTACAAGGGAGTAAGTCGGTAGCGGAGTACGAAGCGGAATTTTTGCGGTTAAGTCAGTATGCTAAGGGGATCGTGGCTACTGATTATGAGAGGTGTGTCCGATTCGAAGATGGATTGCGGGATGAGCTGCGGGTGTTGATTGCTCCGTAGAGAGAAAGGGACTTTGCTATTCTAGTGGAGAAAGCTCGGATCGCTGAAGAAGTTAAGAGGACTGAGAGACAGAACCGGGATAAGGATAGGAACTGGAATAAGAGGAGTTTTGGACCGTCAGAATCATCTGGAGATTTTCAGAAAAGACCAAGGATTGAGAATTTTGTGCGTGCACCTGTACCAGTTGCTGAGAATCGGAGTCGTCCATGTGCTCAATGTGGGAGAGCTCATGCAGGAGAGTGCTGGGGAAATAGTAAGGAATGTTTCCGGTGTGGGTCTAAGGCTCATTTGGTTAGGAATTGTCCTCAAGTGCTGGATAGGGCTCGGACAGTAGGCCAGGGTTATGTGCAGCCGGGCAGAGGTGGTCAGCAGGTAACAAGGGGTCGTGGTCTGAACCATGGAGGGAATGGTTCCGGCCGAGGTCGTGGAGCACCAAGCAGAGGTGCTGAAGGTTCTGATGCGAGACAATCAAGGTTGGTTTAGGCAGTCAGTCGTCGCAAGAAGGAGTGCCAAATGTGATAACGGGTACGTTCCTTATTTCTGGAATACCCTTTATTGCCTTGTCTGTTAAAGGGTTAGCTTATTCTTAGAAGGCTAGTGAGGTGCTTGGAACCTTGAATGTGAACTTTGAGACCGTATCTAGGAAGATGACCGTACTTAGTCTTTAGGGCGGACAGTGGTAGTAGACCAAACTTTTTAAGGTAGGTGCTTTTAGAGGTTCAGGGAGTAGTAGTACTCTTACTTAGTTTAGTCAAGTAATTTCGAGGACGAAATTATTTTTAAGGAGGGTAGAACTGTAACATCCAGGATTTAGGGGCTATGCGTTCGTGCATAATTCATGAGCTAGTAGGTTTTGGATGTGTTTTAAGGGTTTTGAGAACTCTAGGATGTAGGGGAATGCCTTAAGAAATTATTGGATTTTAGGTTCTTAAAGGGGAGCTAAGGGAGTAAGGCCTTAAAGGAATAAGTAGTGGAGTTTATGGCACAAAGATAGCCTTGGAAAAATGGCAAGGGACGCCACCTAGGGTGCTGTGAAGTTTGCGTCAAAGGGGGCTTCAGGAGGGAGGAGGTTCGAGCTGTAGAGGTTGCACTATGGGAGTTTCTTTTTGCATCAAGGAGAAGGGGAGTTGGACGGCATGCAAACACTTCAAGGATGAGGATAAGACTTAGTCAATTCTTTTAAAATTCGGCTAAGGTAGGAGGATAAAGGTTGAAGCATTCAAATTGTTTGAATAGGTGGTAAAGAGGAAAAATAGGAAAGAAATAAGAGATATGATATGAGAAGATGTGGTGGCCGAATATAGGACTCTAGGGGTGGCATTTTTCGGCTTTGAAGTATGGTGGTAGTGTGTGCCAAAATTTAGTCTTAGTGTGTGTGCTGAATTTTATTCTTTCTTCTCTCTTTAGTGTTGTTTTCTTTTTGTGAAAAGCCACCTAGTTTCGGCTTGCCTATTCTTTTATTTGTTAACCGAAACTTCAAAGAGCATTAATGCCATTTGTGTTTCATTCTTCTTCTCTTTAATTGCTAGTTTGGCCGAATCTATCACCCTTTTCCAACTTCTTCTTTTCTTTTAGTTAGCCGAACCACTATAGCATCCACTTTTTCTTCCTATAGTTTTCTCAAAAGCCGAAATACTCTTGAGATAGCCGAATATCTCATCTCCATTAGGCCCCATAGCCGAATCTCAAGGTGCCCTTATTCTCTCTTCTCTGTCGCAAGTTTAGAAGCCGAAGCACTTCTTGTGGAGAAGCCGAAACCTTTTCTCTTTTAGTCTCTTCAAGCAACATTGGTGGTAAGTACTCTTCTTAGCAATCGGTTTTATCTTTTCTTCTTGGGTGTGCCGAAATCAAGTGTTTAGGCCTGGGTTTAAGGATGGCCGAATGTGCATAGTGCCATAATATGTGTGTCTTTTGTGTGTAGCCAATGTTAAAGAGCATTAAGGGAGTCTCTTAGATTCGATTACTCAAGGTAAGTGATATGTGGTTTTCGGCCAAGGGCCATCTTCATAGTTTTCTTGCATTAGGCCGATTCTAACAGCGGTTAAGTAGGGATCTCGACAACTTCAGGAGCAAGTGGGGTTTCCGGGATTTAAATAAGCTAGGTGTGTGGTTTGTAGCATTCGGCCATAGGCCATATTGGTTATTAATGGTAGCCGACTTTGACTGTGGTCTTTTTAGGGTCAGATCGACAGTGGTTAAGAGGAGCTTCCGGGATTTCGATTCATTTTGGTAAGATTATTCAATAAGTTCTAAGATTCATTATGTTAGACTATAACTTTGGCGATTAACCGAATGTTCTGATTAAGTGACTTTCGATGGACGTGGATACCAGTCAAGAAGGACAAGGGGTAGTCCCTATCCCTAAGTTTAAGAAGAGATCAGTCTCTGCAGTGCGGGATTGGCCACCGGGGTGTGGGCCAGCGTCAGAGCAGGAGCGTAGAAAGATAGTTGTAGTTTCGATTAGTGATAGCATCAGGATTGAGAGCGTAGTACTTCAAGTTATCAGGTGTGTGATTAACCCACCGTTTTCTGGGTATATGTTATATTTACATGTGTTATGTATGTGCTAATAAGTGCAGTGGCAGTTATGAAATGGATACCCTTAAGGGGTATAATGATAACCAGGTCAGTGTTAATTATTGATGAGACTGTGAATATGCCTATGAAAATGTGATTGAATGCCTGAATAACATGGACATTCATCATTTACCATGGCACTATTGTACGTTGCATGTGCATGGGGTAGGAAATGAATATGAAAGAAGGACAGGGTGTACTTTATGTACGTGGTTTAGTGATGGCTACGAGCCTCACGTGGATTGATGAGTGGCTTTGTGCCTCATCATGGTTGATATCGGCTATGTGCCATATCGTGGTTGGTGATGGCTATGTGCCTCATCGTGGTTTTGATGTGAGCTACGAGCTACATCGTGGATTGGCGCTGACTGAGGTCGCGTTGTGGATTATTTGTGATTTAGTTCACGTGGATGGCATTAATTGCCAAATTGGTGTGTAGAGGTTGGAGGGTGATTTAGTAATCCCCTGGTGTGTGGTGGCTGGATACGGGGGTGTGTAGAGGATGGACCCTAGGCTGGTTTGGGTGCATTTTGCATAAACCTGTGTGGTATGTGGATTGGTGTGCTAATGGGCCAAGCCCAAATAGTGAAATCATGTGGATTAATTGCCTTATTATCTGATATGTGGTTTAGTGTGGTTGTGGGCTAAGCCACGTGGGTGGAAGTCTGTGGACTAATTACACACTGAGTCTGTTTGACTCACCCAAATGTTTTTACCAAACATCGCAGGTGATACATGATGCTTGGACCGGGTTGGAGCGGATACAAAGGTGGCCATGCAGAAGATGTTTTAATTGTTTCACACATTTTATATTTCCAGTACTTAAGAATATTTATTTACTGTAATACGGGCCACTTAAAGTATTTGAGGGATGTTATTATGTTTAAGCTGGATTGATAAATAAGTTAATGTTTGGAATGTTTTCTTTTTAAGAGCAAATTTACACTTTGACAATTTATTTTAATGTTTTAAAACCGGATCTTTTGTAACAACTTAATTTTACTTAGAATTTTAAATACACAATGTTTTATTAAAGACAACAAATTTTTATGTTTTTATTTTTAAGTCAAAATCTTTTCAAGCGTTTTCCGCAGTGGCATTCTAAATTCGGCCGTGGTGTATGGGCCGGGTTTGGGGTGTTACATATCATTTACACATAAACTTACTGCGGCGCAAAATGTGTTAATCGACGACTTAATCCATAACCTTGTCTTTTCCCCGATCAAGGTTGTTTCCACGCTCTTCTTGATCTATAATAATAAAATTTACTCATTTAACCACTTTATAATTCATGATACATCAAAATTTCTACTTAGGTAAAAATGACCATTTTGCCCTTATACTTTGGCAAAATTACTTTTTTTTTCCCTAGGACTGTAAATCGTTTTTCATCACATTTTCTCATTAACCAAGCCTAGTTGAACATTTATTTCTCTTACAACATTTCACAAAACCAACTATTTCATGCATTTATTACACAAATTCAACCTTTACTAATAGGTCTCATTTAGGTGTTTTCATGGTAACACCTTTGACAAAAGTTGTTCCTTAGCTCACTAACATTCATTTTCTTCCATAAAAAATCAACAAACAACATAAACACTCTCATGGCAAGTCCGTAAACTTTCAACCATTTTACAAAATAGTCCCCCCATTAGTTAGCTTAAGCTTTGGGGTTCCAAAAGTACAAAAATTATCAAGAAAGGCCTCTAAAATCACTTACTTGTAAGAGAGAAGCTTGGCTGAAAGTTTGGACTCCAAAATCCTCTAATTTCCTTCAAGTTTCGGTGGGGAAGAAGCATGAATAGTGAAAAGATGATATCTCTTCTATTTAGCTTATTTTATTCATTTTTTATCACCTAATTTCACCAAATTTTGACCAAAATTTAATGCCCTTGTCTCCTTGTTTCCTATGGCTGGCTACACCCTCTTAATGACCTAATTGCACTTTAAGGACCTCCAATTTAATATTCTATGGCTATTAGACACCTCTATCTTGTACAATAGAACTTTCACACTTTATGCGATTTAGTCATTTTCCACAATTAAGCATACAATTGCTAAAATTAAAGCACTAAACTTTTCATACATCCTTATAAACATGATATAACACATAAAATAATGTCAAAATAATTTTCTTCAACCTCAGATTAGTGGTCCCGAAACCACTGTTCCAACTAACCCCAAAATCAAGCTGTTACACAACTGACCTCTAACTTTAGCTAGTGTCAATTCAATATGTTGTCCAAATAACTAGTATTGATGACAATTATTAAAATGTAACTTCTAATTCTTCAATAAAATCATATAAATTTTCATCAAATTATTTTGCATCATCATTGACTCCGGATGGTCTAACTAGTCATACCAACACTATGAACTTCTTTTCATTATCTCATATGTCAATAATATACGTGTAATGTATTCCTTCGAGGAATTTATAATACAAAAACACGAGTATTTCATGTCATTTTTATCCATGGTTTTAATGTAAAACATATAAAGATTTCCTTCAACATATATTTCTTGATTTGAAAAATAATATTATGTTTTACAAAATTTTGCATCACAATGAGGTAAAATATTAGCTCTTAAAAAAGCTTTTTATAGTTTGATGCAATATTAACTTTTCAGAAGTATGTAATCATTTTATTATATAATCTTAATGAATACTTAATTTATTTTAAATAATATACACTTTTACACTTCTTTTCAACATGAATGATAAAAAAAATTTGATCTTCAAAAACTTTATTATTCATATAAAAATAAAATGAATAGGTATAAATAAAACATATATTAAACATAACAAATAATAAGTTTATTTTACGAATAAATCACTATGGTTAGATAATATTTTTTTTTTATATACCATACCATAACAAAATACAAAATATTATAATATCATATTAAAGTAACTTTACAGCTATAAAGGTTTAAACATAAATATTTTCTAACCTCCACCTCAATCATGAAATTATCCAATCAGGGTGAATATCCCAAAGTTCATGATAAGCAAGTATTTTTACTCCCATTCCGCAATAATAATATATTTTAATCAAAATCAAAATTAAACCCATCACTTCTATTAAAAATGAATCAATAAAAAATAAAAACATTTATCTCCACATAAAGATCCCAATAACTAAATGCGCAAAGAGTTTTATAAATCCATAGAGCTACGGATAAATAATTATATAAATTGAACTTCTTAATAGAAAACGAATCAAATTTCAAAAGAAGTTGACTAGAATGACTTAGGTTACCATGGATGAGAATTAGTGATTATAAGCATCCTTTATAATGAAGAGAAAGAGATCATTCCCAAGCAAATATCAAATAGCCATTGATTCTAATGATTCTTAAACAATTAAATTTCAATGCTTGATCCCAACAAAATTTGGACACAAACTAAGAACATTTTAATCATCCTTGTATGCATGGTCAAATTTAGCATCATAGTAAAAAATTTCATCTTTTGCTGAAAAATTATCCTTCATTTCTTCATTTTGGGATAACGAAATTTGTCTCAATATTGCTTCTCCCTTTTTTTTAATGGATGCTTTGATAAAGTTTTACTAGATACTTAACAATACAGTAGGTATGTGACCAATGCATTTTCATACCACATTGGTAGTATGAATTTTCAATAACCTTTGAATATTTTGGCCACCATTTTCTTGCTTTTCCTTATTATTCTTTTTCTAGTGGTTAGAAGTACCACTATTATAACCACCATAATAACAATTATTAGTACGTTTCCAACCACATCCTCAATTACAACGACAACCATGATCTTATATTTTGATTTTTCCTAATTGTTATGTATTTTTACATTCACTTCAAGGAATGAAGTCTTTTTCACTAGAAGGCAAGAGATCGTTTCAAAATACTTTTTAAAGCCTTTTTCACAATATTGCTACTGCATGAGCACATTAGATATTTCAATCATAACAAGCTTTAGAGAGTATTATCATTTTCTAATGGTCAAATCATTCTTTCAAATTATTACACAATTCAAGAGTCAAGAGGATCTTTCGCAATTAGATATTCCACTTTTAGTCCTTCATGTAAATGATGTTGGACAAAAACAATGTTTTTTGCTTTGTCTATATAAAAATTCAAAGTTCGTGTTGGAATGCCGGTACCTCAATGGCGTAGCAAAAAAAAAAATAATTTCGGCGATCCAAACCATGGATCCATGTGCGAGGAACGAATCAGGGTGAAATAATGGTTTCGAAATTACTGAAACTTCAATCTGAGTAGACAGCGACGTCTCTGCAACGAGAATTCTGATCTACTATCGAATCAAGCCGTAACCTTTTATGATTTCGACCTTTACATAATCCACCCAGTTTGACGATGAACGGAAGAAATCTCCAAAACTGTTTTAGAGGTTTCTTTGCTTGACGGCTGCTAGACCTCACAAGAAAAGTTTTAATTTTTTTAGGGTTTTTAAAAAAAAAACTCTCTGCCTCTAACCTTTTATAATTGGTATATATATAATGAATCATAATTCATAAAAATTTTATCCGAACATAATAATCATAATTAAAAAATAAATAAATATAATAATGTTTTAACCGAAAATTATGATTTCATTAATTATAACAAGGATTTCGGTAAACTATATTTATTTAAATTTATATATGAACCAAATTCATATATTAATAGAACTATGTTCTCATTATGTGTATAACATCCTTGTACATATAATATGTTCAATATTTGATTGCCCAATTAAATTAATTCTATAATTAATTTAATTGATGTGACAACCAAACACAATACCAACTATGTTTTATTCCATTCATTTCAACCATAGGGTGTGACCCTGTAGGTTCTTGTAACGTTAGCAGTAATACTAGAATGATTCTAATGTTACAAGCAATGAGTGGCATCTAGCAATGCATCATTGCTACCTAAGTTACAAGAAGTCACGATTCGACATAACCTTTTGTGATTAACCTTTCATGCATTAATCCTTAAGTCCTTTATCTCTGCAACGGACACAAGTCATGGAATAGTCACACTTGCATAGTCCATCCAATGTTTCTTGATATCTTGAGTAGACTATGATATACAAATAAGTATGACATCTCATATCAACTTATTTGAGCATGGCCATGCATTTCTAGTCTCACCCAATCAAGTGGCCTAAGATATTACTCCCATTGTGTAGGAGGGACTTATCCTATATTGATCAACCATATCCCTCTACATAGATTGTGGTATATCCAACATCAGCCTTTATAGAACAACCAGTTACGGTGTACGTTTGACTGTATCAAAATATACAACTCACGATGTTAGGATAATGATGATCTCAAGTCTGAGGATCATATACATATTAATCACTATGAGTAATGTTGTGACAATTACATACTAATCCAAGAAACATACTCATAGCAGGTCAGTCCAATATGTTGTTCTCTAACACACATATTCATGCATTGATTTTGACACTCCATATCAATGACAACTCTTTATCATCAATCGACTAAGGATCTTTTAAGAATACTCATATTATTCTCAGGACATTATTATAAAACAATTTATTTGTACACAAAGAAAAAAAACTAAAATAATAATGACAACGCCTTATATTAATAAACATGGTAAATCAAGTATGTTATTACAACCATTTCATGATTGATCTTTGGGCATACTCTTACAATTCGTTTATACTCGCAAATCATGTGTGGCTCTATTAGAAATAATCTAATAGGCAACATAGTTATCATATCAATGATATATGTTATGAAAGATATTCATATTTAAGCAAAACTATTCAAGTTGTTGATACCTCAATCTTATTCAAAGTCTTAGATCATAAACAAGCATATCATGGAATATATAAAACATAAATTCATACTTAAATACGAAAAAATAACATCGTTTTTGTAACTTTTTTTTCATTAAGAATATTGAAATATCAAAATCTTTCAAGCACATAGAAAATCACATACCTTAGGATTGTTGCTTCAACAAGGACGTTGTACGTCTAGATTACTTGTTCTCCAATGAAATACTGAATACTATCGAGCAATCTCGTGTTGATAATGTGTTATAAGATAATAATAATGCAAATAATATAAGAATAATATATGATAATAAAGAAGGTTTTCTATTGCATTTCTATTCTTTTTCATCATTATTACAAGTAGTATACTCCTATATATATATATATATATATATATATATATATATATAAGGAGATTAGACTCATTATCTCATACATAAATAGGAAAGGGATTGCAAGGAGATGAAAGGTCAAAGGTCAAAGGTCAAAGGTTGAGGAAGACGAAAGATGAAAGGTTGATTATAATGAACATCCACTTAATAGCATTCATAACAATTTGTGATTTTTTGAATTATCAATTAATTAATTGAAGTTCAAAAATGAAATTAATAATTGTTCATTATGAATTCGTTGAATGTAGAAATGTTGAATATATTTTCTTATAAATTCTTTCACGGTAAAGTTGTCATGATCTTAATGAAATTATAATCGAGTTGAGAAAATTATTTAATTAGAAAATTAATTTATTTAAATTAATTTATGATGTTTATTTTGGGAAATAGAAAAACATGTTTTGAGTTGGATTGAATTATAAAATGTTGGGTTAAAAGTTTAGGAAACACTTATAATTAGACTCAATACGGAAGAGGTCTAAAAGCCTCTTATGTTAATACATACGACAACAAACCCTAGTATATTTAAACTAGTGTTGTCACCCCTCTCTCTCCTAGTTGAACTATGAAGTTGTTTTTCTATCAAATAGACTTCTACTAGTTCATTTCTATAAATATATGACATCTATAGGGCTAAAGAGACAATAAGTTTTACACAACTTTGAGATATTGTTATTCTGCTTGAAAATATATAAATTCTATTTTCCGAAATAACAATTTTACCAGTTTTTATTAACGAGAGAATTTTTCTTTCCTATTGAAAGTAAATTAAATAATTTTTTGTTCTATGTTTGATTCGAAATCGTTTGGGCCCACACTCGAAGCAATTCGTGGTATGAGAATAGCAAAAAAGGTTGTTCCGTTGAAAGCTAAGAACGATAAGGATTCGTCTAGCTGAAAACACAAGTGCGATTTCAAAAAAAAGTTTATTGTTATAAATATCCTAAGTCGGATAGATTTTTCTAAATTTTAATTTTTTGCTATGTAAGAAAACCAATTTTAAACATGATTTTTTTCCAACACATATCATTTGCCTGAGACTCGTCGGAAGTAGATGGAACCGTATCGTCCAAATGAAGTGCCCTTTCAACCTCCTCTTTCTCACCATCATCATCATTACCACCACAACCATCTTTTTCTTCCCTTCTCACATCTCCATCGTTAAATTTCCATCTACAATCAAAAACTTGTCTCAATCTCCCTTTAGGCATCATGCTGAAGAAAGACAACAAGCGAGGAAGACAGGTGTTGGTGGCAAATGAAAACTTTCATGTATAAATGTGTATATATATAAATTTTTATATTTTTTAAATTTGTATTATATTTATATATTTTTAGAGTTTTCTAATTTTTCTAATTATTTATAAAATTTTATATATACTTTTTAATTTTTAATTTGTTTAAAAACTTACATTAATATATTTTTAAA
This sequence comes from Gossypium australe, assembly GCA_005393395.2. Classification (NCBI taxonomy): domain Eukaryota; kingdom Viridiplantae; phylum Streptophyta; class Magnoliopsida; order Malvales; family Malvaceae; genus Gossypium; species Gossypium australe. The sequence continues at coordinate 92,941,611 of CM016621.1, read as the reverse complement.
AATTGAATTATGACATTATAATGTGTCAATATTGCTACGTGTCACTGTCTGAAAGTACCGTGTGGACTAAGCTTAACACTTTTACAAAAATGTAACAAAACCCTTGACGGAATGAAAATCGATATCAACTTTGGACAAAAAAACCATAAGTACCAACTTGTGAGAAAGTGACAAATCAGGGGCTAAATGAGTATTTAAACTATATTTTTAATTTTAATATTTCTAAATATCTGTAAAAACTGTTTTATTCACAAATTATTACATGCACATTTTTAATGCTTTTAAATTACCATTGGTTTATTTTAATATTTCTAAGGTTTTTTTTGTATTTTTGTATTCAATCCACATAATTTATTTATGATATTAAACTCAAAAAACAATTCAATCAGGCATTTTATTAGAGCAGAATTGGAAAACTCAGCTATTTTTGAACAAACAAAAACAAATAAAGGATAAATTTTTTATAGTTATTGATTATTTTTTAAAATAGTCGTTTTTTTTAAGAATTTTATGATTTTTAAAGTTTTCAAATATTTTTACATAATTATAATTTTAAAAATATTTTAATAATTTAAAAATGTAAATAATAATGAAATTTCATATATTTTTATAATTTTACTGTTTTTTTAAATTTTTTAGAGTTATGATTTAAAAATATTGATATTTTAGTTATGATTTAGAGGTCATATAATGTATTAACCTACAACATCGCTATTTCATTAAGTGATTAACAATAGTTAATGGATGAGTGATCAAAATGTTAAAAGTCAATAATGAAAGTCATCATATTCTAACTTTTTATAATTCAATGGTAAAAAAAACAAAGTTACTCAAACATTAGTGAGCAAACTTGTAGTTTACTCAAATATTATAATACATAAAATTTACAATTTGTATATATGAAAGATTTTTTATTTTTTATTAATAGCTTATATAATTATTATAATTATGAAATTTACTATTATGTTGTGGACAATTTAATATTATTTTATACAATATTATATATTTTATTAATGATTTTCTCTATACTATTTATTAAGTAGTTTATTAAGTTGGTATTACCTATCAATCGAATTCCAATTTAGTTAGAGAATTCCAAAAATATCATTTCATAATTAAAATAAGTTATATTATTTGAGGTTACTTTAATCTTTTTATTTTAATAAAAATCAATTAAAGTATGCGGGATTTAAACTTACACCAATCAAATTAATAATTCTTTAAATTTACCACTTTAACTAACGTTTCGTTTCAACTCTTTCCATATGTTTTTATTTTAATATGTATAATTTATTATCTACATTTGTTTCATATATCATATTGAGTTGATTTCACAAGTTAATTCGACGATAAATAATTTAATCTAATTTTTTTAATTTAATATTGTATATATGAATGTGTTATTATGAATTAATTTCAAATTATAAATTTAATTATTTATTATATATTATTTTTAAACACACATTTGTATTCTAATTTTGTGATTTCTACACGCAGACATGTACAAACTTTCTTAAAAATATCAATCTAAAACATTACTATAATGAAAATCGTTTTTTTTATATATTTAGTTTAATTAATTAAAATTAAATTAATGTTAATAAGTGCTTACATTGCACCCTTAAAAAACCTCGTGTTTTACAAACTCTTTTTGCATCATCGGCTCACAATTAAGAGTACAAAAACTTTTCATATTTATTTATCCAGAAGAAGAAAAAAAAAAGCTTCATATTAGTAAGAATGTGAATTTTGTTGGAAATTGGAATGCCGAATTTCATAGATTCATGGAACATTACAATTGAAGATCTTGAAGTAGAAAGCACATGGACTGTCATCTGCCCTTGTTGCAATCTTGATTTTTTATGCATCTACTTCATCCACAGGTCCAGTGTAGGATGTATATTCTGTTAGACAGACTCTTACGTTAATTTGGTACATGCATATTAATATTCAACTAACCAAACAAAATGCTTCCTGTTTAATGGAACTATCACAACATTCTCCTTCAATTAAACTGCAAAAACTGTTCCTTATCTACAGTGTTCAAGTTTTTGTTGGACATGGTTTATTTGTTTGAAAATATGTTGCATGTTTTCTTTTCTTCTGACAAATCACAAATTTTTGTTATACCAAAGAAGGGCAACAGTTAGAACAAGCCTGTCAAAGGATACAACTTTTTGCAGGTTAATACCCCCAGAATTTCTCTCTTTTTGCTAGCTGCATCATGGTAAGGTTGTTTTGTTTCTCATGCATCAGTTTATCACATATTTATGTCCAATATTTTCTAAAGTTTCACATATTCATATCCAAAAAAGGTGTGTTACATTATATTCTTCATTATGGGGAATAAAAAGAATGAAATGTTTGTAATATGTTCTATTTCTTATTTGATCAATCACTAAAAGGAGCCATTTTTAGTTCCTTGTAGCTCTAGGGCTGTACCTTGCAAGCAGGGACAGTAACATCAGGCATGTGAGTGAACACAATGGATAAAGGAGCAACCATTATTGGCTTTGCTGATTTTACATGTAAAGGCTCCAGATGAGGTATGATCCCAGATGAATTTACACTTAAAATGTTTCCATTAAGTCGCATGCTTTGACTCTGTAAATTCCCATCTTTTGCTGTTAGATGGTATTCCTCTCTTCTTATTTTACCATCAATGCCTTGAGGCAGCTTGATAATTGTTGTTTTATCAATTCTGTGCTTATGGTGTGAAATCCGAGACCAGTGCTTGTGTCGCAAGCTCATTGTACTATTGAATGCGAGTTTTGCCTGGACGGTAGTGCTATTGTTGAGGTTGATCAAAAGTAGTGTGATGCCTTTCTGCAAGATAGGAAACTTTGGTCAAAGTCCAAGAAAGGGAAGATTAACAATGCTTGATAATTGCATATGAGATGAACTTACTGATTGTTTTGCACAGTGAGTGTAGGAGCGGATCTTGTCTGTCCCGGTGAAGCTTGTCGAAAGAACATTTCTTCCCATTAGCCGGTGCCAAAGAAGTGCACTGCAATGGAGAAAGCAGAGTATCATGCAAGTTAGGCTTAGATAAATGAAAGCTTATTTTGAAGTAATAGGTCTAATTCGAGTACTGCAAGTTCGTAATGAAAGAATTTCAAAAAGCAACTACCTATAGTAGTCTGGATTTGGTTCAAAGTTGGTGGTGTTTAGTAAACCATAATTTCCACCAACCAGTGACTGTCTGCAATACGTTTTCGTATCATACTTGGATGCCATGCCGAGTTGATCTAAATACCTGCAATTCATGTCCCAGGAAAAATGAATCAGAAATCTATCAGACAGAAAGGCCTAAGCTTCGGGATAGCAAGGTATTGCGACATTACCAGAAACTGAACACAAATGCATTTGTGACAAGATTATGGCCACTGTTGTAAGCTCCTCCAGCCTCACCCACCCAGGCAGCTGCTGAAGTTGTAGAATTCTTGATGATGTTATGAAGGCCACTGAATGTTCCGGACACGCCTTCAAGAACGGATGGATCGAGAATCTTTTCAACAAGATGGTCATCAACTCCTACACAGGGAAACACACGATGTCAAGTTCAAACCTTCTTTCATGTCCTAAGCTCATATACTGGATTATGCACATAGGAACCATACCTGGTCCAAGGTTGTATATGTGGTGAGTGACAACATCTAGGGACTTGGTTGTCTTATCAATGTATTCCGTGAACCAATCCGAGTCATAGAACCCTCCCGGTGTGATAATTAACGGCTTCAAATCAACATTCTGGTATATCTTCTGAACTATACTTTGCAGAGCTGCTGTGTCAGCCGCATACTGGTCTGCAGAGACCCGAGTTCCGACCCCGCTTCCGCACAATTCATTTCCTGACAAGCGAAAGATAACAAAAATTATGTGTTTCGGTCGATACATTATCAAGAATTCAGACATATCATGTATAGTTCTTTTACCTAACTCCCAACCGTGAATGGTATAGTTCTTGTCAACAGTGTATTGCATAAAAGATTCGGCATTGGTGTAGTTCCAAGCACCTACGGCTGAACCATCAGAGGCTATAGTTCGACCAGCAAGTGCATTTAATCCAAAAATAACCTTAGCTCTGAATAATCAAACAGTTGAATTAAATTAATGGTGGAATTAAGAATCCATAATGTTGAAGGTCAAGGAAAATTGAAAATGGTGTTTATACCCTGCTTTTTGAAAGAAGGAATTAAGGTCATCCCATCTATTCATTGGCAAACATCCTTGTGTAAAACCAAACATCTCAGAAGTGTTTTTGACAAATGAAGTGCAGGGTAGTTGATTATCATCAGTGTCATATATGACTTTGTCTTGTAATGTGCCGCCCAACCTAATCTTCAATGGTGAAAAAGCTGAAAAATATAGGGACTGGTAAATAAATAAAATAGAAATAATTGAGATTGAATTTTATGGGAAAGAATTGCCTTACCTTTAACGGCATTCAAGAATAAGTTTTTATTAAGATCCTGCAAAAAAAAAAGAACAAAGAAAAGGAAGATGAAACAACATCTCAGTCAAAACCACTTTTAAACTGGGAAAATATGCTTTTTCCAGATTGAAACAGAAATACCCTCTCAAAAGTGTGAAAAGAGCCATTATGTTCATTATGAAAATCATTGTCAAACAACAAAGAGAAGAAGAAGAAAAACCAGATTGAGAAGCCCAGCAAGGCCCCAACTGCATGTCCCATAATCACATTTCTCAGGAGGCCACCAATCCAAAGTAGCACAAATGAAATCATCATCTATTCTACCAATCGGAGCTTTTCCATCAATGAAAACAGTCCCTTCAGCACTTGCATCAGCTTGTGAACTTACAAAACTCAAGCTGTAGAAGTTTAACAAACTAATAAAACAAACCCAGAAACAAAAACCCATCTTTGGATTCAACTCAGAAAGAAGAAAAAATGTTTAGATCTTCAATGTTCTGGAAATGGAGCTGAAGATATATTAAGTTCCCATAGGGGGCAAAAGTAAAAGATTTAACTTTTTTTCTTTAATAAAAAGGGGGACAGTAATTAAAACTCTGCTCAAAAAGTGAAAATAAAAGCAGAAAGAGGAGGATATATATATATATATATATATATATATATAGATATAAGGTTTTTATGGAAATGGGGAGAATCAAGTTAAGCTTCTTTCCATGTTCGTTTAATTAAGTTAGCAGTTTAGAATAAAGTGAAGGGTTAGTTGCATTAAGTGGGACCATTATGGGCTGTTGTTCCCTTTCATCTTTGCATTCCCTTAAGGAAAACAGCAAAGATTTCTTTTTTATTTATTTTGTTTTTTGAACCTATCAAACAAAACTGAATCTAAAGGTTGTGGGATCCACTGTTTTGTAAGAACCTTGAAAGCATGAAGAACGTCAAAGCCGCAAACCCTCGGTTTTGTTAAAATATGCAGTTACTCCCTGTACTTTGTCAAATTTTGAGATTTAGTCCCTAAGCTAAAAATTAATTCCTCCTATTTTTAGAAAAAAAAAAATCAGTCCAATAATTAAAATCAAAAGTATTTTTTTTTTCAAATTTGTCGACTTCGAATTTTGATTACATTGTCCTCTTATAATTCACAGAAAATAAACATGTTACATTGACAAATTTTGATAGAAATTACCAATGACGATTATAATTGAACTAGAATTTTTAAATTAAAAAAGAAGAAGAAGATTGAATCTTTTTAAATAACTACTAAAGTAACAGGGACTAACTGCACATTTTAAACCTAGATATAATGATAAGATAATGCTATAGGTTAGGGATTGCTCGGAACAAAATTTCATTTTTGCTTAGTGCTGTATAGAGCATTGAAAATATATACGTGGACATCGAGTAGTGTGTATTAAAAAGTAAAATTAATTTATGATTGAAATAATATGGATATTCCATTATCAAATGTGTTAGGACCTTGGTTTTTTTTTTTTTTTTTTTAGCTACTAATAAATGGAAGCAAATAGGGAGAAACGTAAATGAACAAGTTGGAAATAAAGTTGCAAGTTTTCACGTGAAGAAACCCAGGTCAGCATCATTAAATATCACAAATTATTATTATCATTATTTGCTTTGTGTGTTCATTGTTTTACGTCCAAAGCTTTGATTATAAAATAAGAGAGAGCAAAAGTGCATACCACTCATACGTGGATTCAATAGGTATAACATATAATCAAAGCTAACATCAAATAATAACAAGATTGAAGGAATATTTTGGTGATCCAACTAAAACTGAGATATTCACCACTACTTTGTATTAAATAAAAAATTAACTAAACAAAATAATATATCTCAATTTCCTCTTTTAAATTCTTTATTTAATTTAATTCACATCATCTCACTACAAGATAAAAAATTTATTTGTAGTTCTAGTATAATTTTTAAAATTTTAACTTATTAAAACTATTTGTAAACTTTTACAAATATGATGACATCTATAAATATTTTTATGTTACTTATCTTTAATTTATAAAAAAAATTAATAATTTTTTTCTAAATCAATTATTTATTTAAGAGAATGTTCACATGTGCTCTACTGAGAAGGATTGTATGACTGTGTGATTCCACGCCATCCTTATCTCTTTCTAATAAGAGAATGACAAATCATGTTTTTATCTTGATTTTTAGCTTTTTTTTAGTTGGATTTGAATGCTTTAAGGAGAAAAAAGCTGAAAATTAAGAGGAAAAATCTGATTTGTCATTCTCCTATTGAAAATGAATAAAAATGACGTAGAATCATAGTTTCATATAATCCTTCCTCATGCTCTACTATTGTATCATCTAATCTGATAAATAAATATATAAACTAATTAATGCATTCCGGATATTTTTTTGTTACCAACAAAATTTGTTTGTTGAGTGATTTAAAACTTGAATGTCAATCTATACTAATCCCTACAATATGACTTCACCTTAAAATGGAGTCTCCTTTCACTTGAATTGAAATCAAAGCAATTTTGAGAGTATTGCTTGGGTTTTATTTTTTTGTTGAAAACAAGTCATATTGGTATTATAATCGAACCGAAATGTTCATCTTCAATCAAAAGTTGGTCCTATTGCTGTTTTCAAACTAGTTAGTTGGAGAGTTTCAGCAAACATGTCTTTCCCAGATTGATGAGAGTATGGTGAGGCATCTACCTAAACCAAAAGGGAACCCACCAACACCATTACTTCAAAGTTAGTTAAGGCGAAGCTTTTCCTTATTTTTGTTGTACATTAACCTAACCCTCCTTTCTTATTTGGAAATCTAATTATTGTTTTAAGCTGTCAAGTTCCTGTCATCCACTAACACACCCACCTTCGATGTTATCCAATGCAAGCAAATCTTCATGTGCACTTGAAGAAAAGCTTCAGTTTTTTACCTAGAATGAGCAAGGTTCCAAAACTATGAGAGCTGGCTGGTTATGCAAGGGAACTCTATGTATTCTCCACTTGTCAACTTATTATCTTTTCATAACTATATATACACATTTTCTTCAAAAGCAGTTGAACAAATACCAATTAACAAACATTCGAGAAAACAAAGTCAAACATTTAGACGGTAGATAGAATTGGAAATTGTATCAATGCTCGATTTATCATTTAACATCATGCAAAATAAAATTAAGTAATTGATTTTCAAAAGTTTGGTTGATTAAAAACTAATGAAATACTTCTGCTTTTATGAATTGTTGTGCGTTTTGTTCCAACAACAAATGAAGCAGTCGGGCTTACTTCAGACAATTGAATCACAGTACAAATTTTAATTTAAACCCAACCAACTCCAAGCCTTATCCTCACATATTCAATATAAATTCGCTCAACCTTTTCTATTGAGAGCTGTAATAGATCTATGAAAGAAGAACAATTGATGCGATCAAAATATGTTCCTTTAAACTAAATTGAATAGTGCTCTCACTTAGTGTATAAAATATGAGAAAGTTCATTCTTTATAAAGACTTTCTTCACAGTTTCGAACTATGCCTCACATTTTTGGACCCTTCTAGGCACTTATCATTACCTGTATTGTGACATGAGGACGTCAAAATCGCAACAACTCCAACAGGCAACGACGTCGGGACAAGGAGGTTTTCAATGTCACGACGATGGACAACGTCGTGACAAGGCGATTCAGGACGTTGCTACGTGGCGACGTGTTTCCCATATAAATCAAGTTCCTTTTCTCAGTTAAACTCTATTATCTTTTCTCAATTAAAGTCTAATTATTCTAGGGATATTTTAGTCATATATTCAAACAAATTTCAGCCTATAAAAAGACTTTTGTAACCCTAGAATTGATATCTTCATCACATTAAGATTAAGAGAAGATTAAGAGAGTTTTGAGAGAGTTTTAAGGGAATTTCGTGTTTTAGTCAGAGAGCTTTGTTTTTGAGGTTTAGGGTTTATTTATTTTTGAGTTATCTCCATCTTGTACTTGTAACAGGTCGGTTTAGACCCTAGTTGGAACAGTGGTTTCGAGACCACAAATCCGAGGTCAGAATGATAATTTAATATTATTTTCTGTGTGAATAGTATGTGACATAGACTGTGTGAAAATTCTGTGTGAAGATTTTATTGATTGTGTGTTTAATTAAGAGAAAGGACTTAATTGCGTAAAGAGTAAAAGCTATGTGCTGATTTTTAAGTACGTAAGTGTTGTTGTTTTATTAATGTGGAGGCCTTATGAGGCAATAATGCCAATATTTAGATAGTGGTATGGTAAAAGTCATGAATGGCCTCATTATATATATGTTATATATGTTTAATGAAAGGTCATTTTTGTAATTGAATTAATAATATAAGATTAGTAAAACAAAACATGAAATGAGATGAGTATTCATCTTTTTACTCACCAAAAATAGAAAAGAAAGAAGGTCTAGGAAGCTTTGAGGTTTCGGCAAGCTTAGGCACAAATTGGTATGTGATTTTAGCTCGGTTTTTTATAATTTCTACGTTTTCATAATCGTTGCTTCATGCTCTAGCTAACCCATGTTGAAATTTTGTGAATTGATGATGTTTTTGAGATGAGACATTGATGAATGTTTGATCTATGTGCTAGTTGATAGTAAAATATGAAAATTTGGTGTTGGATTAACCTAGTTTGTATTGAGATTTTTGGTGAAATTGAGTATTTTGGACGTAATTGAGAAAATGAGAAATTGAAGGGTTAAATTATAAAATAAATAAAATGTGTGGGCTTGTATTAGCAGGGGAAGAGTTTGGCTAAGCACATGTGTATTAAAATTTTGTGTATTTGATGATTTTGTGAAATAGGGACTAAAGTGTCAAAATGTAAAAATGTGAGGGCTATTTTGTAAATAACCTAAATATGTGTGTTTGGACTAAAATGAATGATTTGGTGATTGAATGGATTTAATTTGAATGTGTATAGACCAAGAAAGAAGAAGTTCGGATCAAGATCGAGGCAAAGATAAAGTGCTCGATTAATCGACCGTATCAATAGTTCGACGTCCGAGGTAAGTTCGGACATAATACGTGTATTATATTTAGCTATGTTTAATGTTTGGAATGAATGGTATGGAATTAATACATCAAGAATGCTATGTAAGCGCTCGATGTTACGTGGCATTAAGTGTGCGTATTCAAAAATGTGACCGAAATAAATAGCACTGTGTGTGCGGAGTAATATAAGCTTCGGCTTTGTGATTGGCACTGTGTGTGCAATACCGAGTTGAGATCGGTTTGATATGGATGCACTAAGTGTGCGGTGCAAATTAAGCTTCAGTTAACTATTTAGGCACTAAGTGTGCGAATAAACTGAAGAAGGGACGAATAATAATCGAAGTGATTCAGGAGTACTAATTAGCTTAAATATTTGACAACTAAGTGTTGGCTAAGGTATGTTCGAAACCTATGTGGTTGAGGAAATTACGAATGAGTTTATGGAAGGTTAATTGAAATTACTTGCTTCGGATGATATGAGATATTAGATTATGAGATAATCTACATGATGATATGTTTTGATTTAATGTATTTTCTTATGAACTTACTAAGCTTTGGAAAGCTTACTGTGTGATTTATTTCTCTGCTCTGCAATGTCAGTAAAGCTAGCTCGGATTCGGGAATCGTCAGCATCTCAATCACACTATCGACATTCTATTTTGGTACTTTTTGAAAGATGTACATAGTTGAAATATGGCATGTATAGGCTAGCTGTTTTGACTCATATTTGAGATGTGTAAATAGCCATATGATATGGCTAGCTAAATGTTGGTAATGTGCATGAGTGAATATGGTATTTGGTGCATATTTTGATATAGCATGATGGTAATGAATTAGCTTATAAATGGTGAGTTCAATGATGAATTAATGCCTTAGTGATTTAGTGAAGTTATGGATGATTTATACCTAGATTTATATGTAATTTGGTTGTATAAATGGCATGCTTAGAAATGAGATTATACGTGATGATATGATGATTATTGGACATGAGATTGGTTTCCAAATTATGTGTATAAAGATGCTCAAATGTGCTTGTAGGATTGACCCATGTGGGCGGCATTTTGGCCTTGCAAATGGCCTATTTTTGCCACACAGGCGTGCCTAGTGACCGTGGGCGTAAGTCAGTATATGGCCTAAGAGTACACGGCCACGACACATGGATGTGCCTGGTAGCCGTGTGGTTTTGACAGGATCGACACGGCCAAAGTACACGGGCGTGCTTGGTGCCTGTGGAGCAAAGGTCAGTTTCAACCACGGGGAGGACACACGGGTGTGTCTAGCAGCCGTGGGAGGCACACGGCCTACCCCCACGGGCGTGTATCTCCTGAAACTTAGAAAAGTTTTAAATTTCCATGAAGTTTCTGTATGTGCTTCAGTTTAGTCCCGACCCCTCTCTAGCATGTGTTTAAGGTCTTATACGCCTTAATAAGGGACTAATTGTTTATGTTTGATGTATTATGATGATGATAGACTTTGTGTCGTAAATGAGTTGTGAAATGATCCTATTGTCCTGTAATGCCTCTTAACGCTAATCCGGCTGCGGTTTCGGGTTAGGGGTGTTACAGTAATCGTTCAGATTATTTGTCTTTTCAATGAAGTTTTCTTTGCCCGTGGTTTTTATCCTTTTTAGAGGAGTTTTCCACGTAAAATATTTGTGTTCGATCTTTTCTACTTTTTTCTATTTCGTTGTTTATGCGGGTCGATCCCTAACAAATTGGTATAAAAGCTTGATTCAGATTCCGCAATCAACGTATTTAGGGATGACAATAAGATTCGATATTGAGAAGTTCGATGGAACCACAAATTTTAGTTTATGGCAAGTTAGGATGACGGCTATTCTGGTTCAATACGGTCTAAAGAAGGTCGTTGCAGGGCAAAAGCCTGTGAATATGAATCACTTAGAAAATGATGAACTTGATGAGAAGGCTCTGTCAACAATTCAGTTGTGTCTCACGAACAATGTGTTGTAGAAGGTGCTTACAGAGAAAATGGCAGCAACATTATGAAGAAAATTAGAAACCCTATACATGACAAAGTCTTTGGCTAATCAATTGATGTTGAAACAACACTTATACACGTTCCGTATTAGGGGTCACATCAGTCAATTTTGTCACTTTCTTGAACGATCTGAAAAATGTTGAGGTTAATATAGATGATGAATATTAGGCTTGCTATTATTGTGTTCTTTGCCCCCTTCATATAAGTCTTCTAGAGAGACCCTAATTTATGGTAGAGATAAATTCTCGTTCAAGGAAGTGAAAGGAAAATTGTTGAGAAAAGACAAACTCGATAATGAGTTTGGTTCAAATAGCAAGTCAGATAGGAAAGCCTCGGTTTTGTTTGAAAAAAACAAGATTGGTTCAAAGTCAAGGAATTAAGACAAGACATGTGGCTACTGCAAGAAGTTAGGTCACATTAAGGCTGAGTGTTATAAGTTGCAAAATAAGAACAAAAGGGTCGCTGAGAGCAACGAGAGGGCGGTAGCCGATGTGTAACACCCCTAGCCCGTATCCGTCATCGAAAAGGGTTATGAGGTATTACCGAACAAAATGTGGCTTTCGAACGAATCTACAATTACATAGATCATTTTCGCATTAATAAACATATGACAGAATTAAATAACAAACATGCAACATTAATCAAAATACAATTACAATTCGCACATCATTTTCATCATTTTTTTTTCTAAAATATTTAAACAATCATCAAAGGAAACATATTCATAAATATAGTACAATTAATTTTATCTCCTAAACATACCATGACTTACATCTAGTACACGCAATTCATAACAAATCTCAAAACATTATCTATAGTTTATTATGCATTAATATACACAACCAAAATTATTATCTACATCGATAAAATACATTACTAAAACATTTATATGATTATGCATAAAACCACCAAGATCACACATATGTGCTTATAATTTAATAAGTCATTTTATAATCATTGAAACTATATATACGTACGACTTATAATAAGGTCAATTTGAATGGACATGTCTTGCACGTTTTATGGATTTGAACATGGCCCATACGGAGAATAGCCATGCTATTCATATACTTATTTAGTGTTTTAATCTTTAAAGGCTATATGTAAAATTTATACGCATTTAGCCCTAACTAAATTAATCATTTTATAAACTTATGACACCCAACAGTACACTTAATGCCTATGTAACTAACATGTCGATAATCATAAAATAAACAACATTTAATTGCAGCTAATGTTCAGTCAATTTAAATTATTATTCATTTACTAACTGTCTTGACCTACCATAATAGTAAATGCATGGCAACTGAATTTAAGACATGTAATCATATCGCAAGCAAGTTTAACAGAAATTTCTTACCAACCTTTAACATATATATATATATTGATCGCAATTAGTCAAACTCAAAACATAGCTCCTCATACCGTATAATAACCTTGGAAAAATTAACACCTATTATGCACCATTTGGCCAAATCATACAGTAGTATCTCAAGCATTATATAAATATTCTTAACCAAATTTATGCATGCCACATTCAAATTCATCAACCAGCCACAATTAACTATCTCATAACAGGATTAATAATTATAATTAGCACACGACATAATACCAAAATTAGCTTAAAGCACAAGCAAAACTAAAACCGAATTCAAATATGGAGAACGAGCCATTTTCGCATGGCCTTTATACAAACCAAGGTTCATGATTTCAAAATAAATCCCAGCCTATACATGTTATAGTTCGAGTTCGATTATTTAAATACCGAAGCAGTAGATAGTGTGATGAACTTGCTGACGATCCTCCGAGCTCGTAACTTGCTCCCAAAGTCTATAAAACACAATAAATATACACATAATAAGCTAACTTAGCTTAGTAAATTAAAAACAAATGGACAACTCAATGATAATATTAACTTAATCGAACAAAATAAAATATATAATCAAGACACATTTAAATCTAAATATACGTAAAATACATCCTGTGAATATAAAATTCCTTGATAAAGATCACCTTGACTGAATGTTTATATAGTCAAATTAACTCAGCAACATTGTACCTTCCAATAATCACATACGCATAAAATTGAAATTCAATCACAAAATTTCACAAGGTCAAATACCCTTTGTCACATATGCATATAATTCCTATTAGTATTACACATAGCTTTAAATAAATAATAATTTATTCACTTACCTTGCTTCAAATGAGTTTCAAACTAGTACATACCTGGCCTTTTGATAATTTAAATGTTGGTTCTCCACATATCGATGCCCGATGAACCATTTGGAATTGGTTAGGACACTCAGATAATCACATATAACGTACAATGCCAATGTCCTAAATGTGGTCTTACATGTAGCCACAAATTGATGCCACTGTCCAGGACAGGGTCTTACTCGTACACATATATCAGAGTCACATATCGATGCCATGGTCTTACTCGCACATCACATATCGAAATCATATGTCATGACATATGTATCCTAGCTATTCCTAAGGTTCATACGGGGCTTTCGGACGTCGTAACTCGGTCAAAATAAATTCAAAAATATAATAGCCAAGCTTGTATACATTCGGCTATTGTAGATATAAGTTCACATATTTCATTTCAACATATATAAGTCACATTTAATTAAAATTAAATACGTTTATTTGCTTATAAACTTACCTCGGACGATGAAAAACAAGTCGGGACGGCTAGTCAATAATTTTGGTTTTCCTCCGATCCAAGTTCGATTTCTTTGGTTCTTGATCTAAAATTATTCAAATTAAGCTCATTCAATATGTTTTCATTTAATTTATTCCAAAAACAAACAAATGGGCAAATTACCATTTTGCCCCTAACATTTACACTTTTTACAATTTAGTCCCTATTACACAAAACACAAAATACACAAAATTTGCCAACACTCTAACTAGGCTGAATATTCTATGTACTCATACAAATCCTTATGTTTCATCAATTTCACATTTTAATCCCTTAATTTTTTTTATTTTTGCAATTAAGTCTAAATTTCCCAAAATTATCAAAAATTCCAATACAAAATATGTTAACCCAATACCTATCTTTCATATTTTACCATCAAACAACAAAAATCACAAGTTCTCATCAATGTCATAACTCAAAATATTCATCAAAATTCAAAATTCAAAATTCAAACATGGGTTTTGTAGTACTCGAAGCAACGATCTCAAAAACGTAAAAAATATCAAAAATCGAGCTAGACACGTACCTTAATCAAACTTGGATATAACCGAACCCTAGCTCTTGTTTTTCTTTTCTCTTTGTTTTATGTTCGGCAATATAGAAGTAAAATTATGAATGAAAATTTTATAATGTTTGTATTATAATATTTCAAATTATTAGTTTCCTATATTGCCACTAATGGATTAATAATCAATACTTAAATAGTAAGGGCATATTCGTCCACCTCATTTACTCATGACTTATTTTATAAACACTTAATTATATGTTTTACTATTATAACATATATATATATATATATATATATATATACACACAGATACATATTTAATAAGGAAGCATACTTAAACTATCTAATGCCGT
The DNA here is from genome assembly GCA_005393395.2 of Gossypium australe. Taxonomy (NCBI): domain Eukaryota; kingdom Viridiplantae; phylum Streptophyta; class Magnoliopsida; order Malvales; family Malvaceae; genus Gossypium; species Gossypium australe. Next base: position 92,926,609 of record CM016621.1, on the reverse strand, counting down.
ACACTAGCATATATATATAAAAAAATGGACTTTTTGTATCAATAGTGCTCCCACTTAAGAAGCCAACACCAATTTAGTCCTTACTATTAAAACTAGCAACTTTTCAAATGACGCGATTAAGTCCTTTTACTAAATCGGATACCTAAAAGACAAAATTAAATCACGAAAATTTCACAGATATAAATTCACACATAATAAACACAGAAAATAATAACAATTTTTTTAAAATATTTTTCTGACTCAGATTCGTGGTTCCAAAACCACTATTCCGATTAGGGTCAAAATCGGGCTGTTACACGATGCTAGTATGATCGAGGACAAGGGTGATGATTGGTTGTTGGTGTTTACGACCGAAAAGTCTAAGCTTATGTCCGAGTGGATCCTAAATTCGAGGTGTTCTTACCATATGTGTCCCAACAAGGACTAGTTCTCCAATACAATTCAATTGTGCTCATGGGGAATAATTCAACTTGTAAGATAATCAGTATTGGTTCAGTTTAGATCAGGATGCACGACGAGGTTATGAGGACATTGTTAGATGTCAAACATGTGCTTGATTTAAGAAAAAATCTCATCTCCTTGAGTATGTTAGACTTGAACGAATGCAAAATCGTTATTAAGTCAAGTGGCATTAATGTATCTCGTGGAGCTCCATTTTGATGAAAGGCCAGAAAATCGGCAGTCTTTATACTCTGCAAGGTACAATAGTGACTGGTAAAGCAACAATTTTCTCGTCTATTAAGGAATCAGAGTCGACTCGTATGGGGCATATGCAACTTGGTCATATAAGTGAAAAAGATATGACCAATTTGAATAAAAGAGGTTCTCTTCCGGGTGTAGGAGTTGGAAAGATAGAGCATTGTGTTTATGAGAAGCAAACGTGACTCATCTTTGATTTGGGAATTTAGAAAACTAAAAGTCTTCCAGTTTCAAAGTTCAAGCACTATTTGGACTCGGTTAATATCCTGCAAAGAACAAGTTAGGCCAATGACAGGTATTGGCAAAGAAGACGTTGAGAAAATACAAGTTAAGGTGGAGATTTTGAAGTGTACCGCGCATTTTCAAACCCTTTCAAGTACTTACCGTTACTCGTATCATGACACGAGGATGTCGAAATTGCAACACCTCTAACAGGTGATGACATCGCAATGATGAGGTTTCCAAATTCACAACGAGGAGTTTCCTAACATCACAACGACGGATGACGTCGTGACGAGGCGATTCAAGACGTTGTGATGTGGCGATGTGTTTCCCACATAAATTAGGTTTCTTTTCCCAATTAAACTTTGTTATATTTTCCTAGTTAAACTTTAAGTATTCTAGGGATATTTTAGTCATATATTCACATGATTTTTAGCCTATGAAAGGGCCTTTATAACCTTAGAATTGATATCTTCATCACATTAAGCTTAATAGAAGATTAAAAGAGTTTTAAGAAAGCTTTAAGGGAATTTCGTGTTTTATTAAAAGAGCTTTGTTTTTGGGGTTTAGGGTTTGTTTATTTTTGAGTTAGCTTCATCTTGTACCTGTTCAGATTATTTTTCATTTCAGTGAAACTTTCTTTGCCTGTGGTTTTTTATCCTCTTCAGATGAGTTTTCCACGTAAAATATTTGTGTTCAATTTTTTCTACTTTTTTTCTATTTCGTTGTTTATACGAGTCGATCCCCAACAACTTAAAATGTAGTTGATACGCCAATCTCTTGGTAATGGGGATAAGATAGATAGATTATCCTTTTATTTGAAATTCCTCAATCTTCTCAATCAATCTTTTCAAGTAAGGAAAGTAGAACCTTGAAATTTGGACTCTCAAATGTCTAGTTTCTTTTATATCAATTGCAACCTAATATTGTTGTTACAAACTAAAGATTAATCTAATCATGAGTATTTGGTATATTGATATTTTTTTTTATTCCGCTAGAAACCTTAAAAAATTGACATGTGTATATTTTTCTATAATATTTATTTTTTTAATATTTTACTATATCCCTATAGGATACTTGTTATCCCCTTCACTTTACATGAGGAGTCTAAAAACTCTACAGGCAATGTATCAAATAATTTCCATTAATCTAAATTGGTTACAATGTAAAAAGTATCAAACTTTATTAGAAAATATTGTGTATTAGGTTGATACTAGTTTGTTGAACATACAATGCAACAATAGTTTGCACTAATGATCTTCCCTTTTGACATTTATTATAAACTCATGCAGTAAAAGGATAAATTTAAATAAATCGAAAAGAAAATAAATCCTCCATTTCATAATTAACTAAATACATGGTAATAAAACACCTAACAATCATCAATTAATGTTGAGTATGTTGGAGTATGCCCAAAGACCAATCATATGATGATTGTAATAACAAACCTATTTACATAATTTATTAATAAATGCATTGTCATTATTGTTTTCAGTCTTTATTTCCATGTTAAATAAATTGCATAATGATAAAGTTCTGAGAATGATATGATCATTCTTAAATGTCCTTTGTCAATTACTGTTGTGGGCTTAGACAATAACAATGTATTGAGACTAATATGTGCTTGATTGATGAAAAACCTTGTTATGGATATGTGATATTAAGTCAACACATAAGTATATGTTAGAGAACAATATATCGTACCGGCCCACCATGAGAATGCCTCCTAGTTTTGTAACAACCTGATTCTTTTTGTGTCAGAAAATTCGATTTCAAGATCGAATTTTCTGAGTCAAGCTAACCAAGAATTTTTCTTGGGGAGTTTAAGTATCACCAACACAATTATAAGGTTGAATTGCTAAGTGAATAAATTAGATAAGTTGTTAATCATAGTACATGGAATAAATTACAAGATGTTTAAATTAGTGAAACTTGATTAAAGAATTGAACAAGCCCTTAACTGGTAATTGTGCCAAAGACGTAATGGCAATTGGACCATAATTAAGGCTTGATTGGTGGAAAAACTTGACTATCACCATCTATCTCTACTTACTTGTTTAATGATGAATGGATGACGATTAGATTAATGTTTAATTAAGGTTAATTAGGTAATTAAGTTTAGCATATATATATGGATAGTGGGAAAGAGAAAACATGATTGAATTTTTATCATCTTCTTCCTTTTCAAAACCGTCCATAGAGAAAAGAAAGTTAGGTTTTTTCTACCACCATAATCGATCATCAATCCTTAAGGTAAACATGCTTTCCTTTCAATATTTTCATGGAATTTCAATGTAAGAATCATAATGTACCCAACCCATTAGTTAGTTTTAACAATTTTGGAAGTTAGTTTGAATTGCCATTGTTGATTACACAGTGAATTGAAGCATGGAATCATGGAAAAGTTAGAGGTTAAGCTTGGTTACTATAATAACCATGTTAGAAATTAAGTGGATAATGTCTAAACGAGGTTTATTTAAGTTGAAGAGAACTTTAGGGTTTAACGTTATGAATTAATAGTTTGAGGTTCCTACAGAATAGCTATGAAGTCGGATTTTGATTCAAACGGGAGAGTTGAGAGATACATGAATTTTGGACATTAAGGTTATAAGGGACCTAAGTGAATATATGCATGACATGTTTTAAGTACACATAATGTATGCTTGATGAAAAGAAACAAATATTGTTCTTATATTGAAACTATCATACGTAGCTAATGTAATGACTCAATTTTTACTAATGTTCGAAAATGCAGTTTCGAAGCCAGATTTCGTAAATGAGTTAGCAAAATTATTAACCAAAGAGTTTCCATGTCTAAGAAAGTGTTATATTATTGGATTTTTGAGTAGTTAAATTGATAAAGTCATTAATTATAGTATAGGGACTAATTTGTAAAAGTTTAATCACTATTGAGTTTTAAATTGAGAATTGCATGAGACCTTATTTAGTAATTAAAAAAAAAGATATAATGGTTATTTAACCATTATTATTTCATGGACAGTGGGATTAAATGATTCTATCCATCCATTTCCAATTAGAGAATTAATTTTAATCATGGTCATATATTAACTAGTAAATTAAAGTTAATTAGGTTGTTAATCACTATATATAATGTGAGTGGGAGAGCGAATGTATTATCTTCTCCATAATCCTTGTGCCGTCCAACCTAAGTGAAAAAGGAAGAAAGTTTTCTTTAGTTTCTTAGCCAAACCGTCCCAAAATTCTACCAATGTAAGAATGATTATTTGATAATTGTTTTTATAGATTTTTTATCGTCCAAGCTGAGCATGTCATACTTGTGTATTAGATTTTCAAATTGTTGAGTTGATGCAAATAAATATTAGAAGTGATGAATTCTCGAATGATATGTTTAAGTTAAGTTATGGCCATGTTAGAACATAGTGGAAAGTAATGGATTAGGCTTGAAATTAAGTTAAGCTTATAGTTAGTTTTATGTTATTACGGAAAAAATTTAACAGGATGAAATTTGTTGGGATATCATGTTTATGAGGTCCCTAGTGAATGAATATGAAGTCAGATTTTGATTTGATAAAGGATATCGAATAATACTAATATTTCAGACATTGGGGCTTAAAAGGACTTAAATGAATAAATTGCAATTCATGTTTAATTGATGTGTTTCTATGATTTTTTTTTGAAATTAATATTATTTTCGTAATCGAATTTAATCGTACGTAGCTAAAGACGATGTTGGGACATCGAGGGATAAAGGAAAGGCGATTGTTGTAGAGAGTAGCTTCATTTCAATTTGTGCTTTCATGATTTTGATTTCAATACCTACCCTATTAAATATAAACTCAACTAAGGTAATAAATGATGTTGTCTCATAAATTGTAAGTATATTGTGATTGTGTTGAAAGGTGTTGAAAAGTGTTGAAAAATGTATGTGATTGAATGTTAAATATGTTTGATGCAATTAATATGAGAATTAGTTTTTTCTTTTGGTGAAAATTAGTTAAATGCAAAGAATGTGAATGGAAATGTGATATAATAAATGAAAGATATGTAATAACTTGATAGTGAATTGCAAATAATATGGATATGCCATGTAAATCGTGATTGATATGTAAATATGTGCATGTTGAAATGAAGAATACCTTATTAAACAGTCTTAGATAGAGTTCGGGTATAGTTGACATGCCATAGGATTTGTGTATATTATTGGTGGGACATTATTAAAACTTTGATACGAATATTGCTGGCACTTTGGTGTGATTATTATTGTGGAGTGTTAAGGGGATCGATGCATATTTGTCTAATCAACACTTTGGTGCTTATCAAAGAATGTATGGAGTCTAAAATCTATGTATCTGTCTTAATTCTGTATCTGGCTAATAAGGGTTATAAACTATGTAATATTTGATTGGTTATGTTAATCGATATTGGATATTGAATAATTGATCGTGCTTATCGGTGTTCGCACATTGAGTAGAGAATTAACATAAATATAGAGATTTAAAAGTGACATTGAGTGTGACAGGTCAGTTGTAATATTTATATGTTACAATGGAACACAGAGTATTCTGAGGATCGTATCTAAGAGAGACTAGGTGATATGGTGAACGGAAAACGATTAATCATACAATTAGGTAAGAAGTCTAGCTAGCTAATGGCTACGTAGTATATTATGACAATCCATAAAATAAGGTTGATTAAGCTAAATTATACCAAAAAGGGTTAAAATGAATAAAAAAACAAAATTACAATAGTATTAATCAGATGAAATAAAGTGGACAATTGATATCTATGTTGCTATTTAACTCTTAGATTATGGATCTAAATTGCTTAAACTCCTAATTGGTCCAATTTTACCTCTCGATCACCATTTTATCAAATTAGACAATTTAGTCTAATTATATCTCGACCTCACTAGATTAAATCAGAAAAATCAAATTTGTTCAGAATAAGATCTTCTATCGGTCTCACCTATATAAATGTGCTCCTAAGTTATCAATTCTAGGATTTTAAGTTTATTCAATTTAATCCAATCTTTATGATTTAGTCTCTAACCCTAAAATTAATCATGCAATATTTTAATCAATCAACCACTATAAATTTTGCTTCCTACTCATTATCAAAACACAAAACCTAACCAATTTCATGCTCAAATGAACCATCAAATAATCATAAAATAGGTAAAGGTTGAGAAATGCTTAGTAAATCTTGAAGATGTTTGTGATGGAAATGATGACAAGCAAAGAATAATCCACAAATCCACAATCCAAATTAATACGTTGCAACTTTTAGTAACTAAAACATTTAAATCTATTGAATACTTTGGAGAAAAACTCAAAATAACATAATAGGTCATTATATCTTTTTGAACTAAAGCAGAAAATTGCAACAAAATAAAGGAAATAGCAAAATAAAGTCTAAGCTATGGTAAAACCTAGGAATTTAAATGATTAAGAGAATAACAATATGATGATAGAAAATGAATGATTTATCTCTCACTTTTTTGTGCCATAAAAAGGCTTTAAATAGTATGATTTTCTAACCCTAATATTGACAAAAAGGCCTTTAAAAAATGTGGATGACTTAAGTTTGTTTGGACACAAAATTGCCTCTGAAGTTTTTCATCCGTCAAACTTCAATATTGCGACACCCACGCTTTGGTGTCGTGACACCCATGGTAGTTGGCTTCAAAGAAGGCTCAAGGGTTACTTAGTGTCGTGACATGACCTTGCTAATGTCACAACCTGGACGACAGGCCATTGGGTGTTGGAAAAAAACCCGGTTTGAAAATGGTTTTCTTGCAAAGCGAAAAATTAAAATTTGAAATTGGCCCAGTTTGTTATATTTATAGCAATAAACCTGAACCAAATTTGTATATGTGTTTTTCAGATTAGCAGGCGTTCGTTTTTCTCGGGTTTTAACCAAATGATCTTCTCTATTATTCTCGTATCCTGAATTGCCTCAAATGTGGGCTTGAACCAATTGAATCAAAACACAGAACTAAAAAAAGTTTTCTCACCTTTTGGGGTGAAAACAAAAATTCTCTCTTCTTGATAGAAATCGGTAGAATTGTTATTCTGGAAAAATATATGTAATAGTTGAGAATAAATTTTCTTTACTTTTCAGAAGTATAAAAATCTCTCAAAGTTATGTTAATAGCTCTATTGATGTCATCTATTTAAAGGAAGAGAAGGTAGAAACCTTGTTGAGTTGTAGTGGTTTATTTCAAATAGAAAAATAACATCCTACTTAGAATAGGACTAGGGTGGAAAACAAACCCTAGTATTCCTACTAGGGTTGTCACGCCTTTCATGTTCATGAGGGGTTTTTGGGTCTTTTTCACATCCGGCCTAATTACAAGTACTTCCTAGGTCTGTTTGACCTAATACTCTGTAATGTGATCCAACCCAATTCAGTTTTTCTATTTCTCAAAATAAACTTTAATATTTATATATAAAACAAATTTCTCCTCCCTATTTTACCCTCAACAAGATTTTGACGATCTTATTCCTGGTAAAATTTTTGATGATTTTTTTATTAGTAAAATTTCGAGAAAATATGTTCAATATTTCACAACTCAACATGTTCACTATGACTAAATGGTTTGTTTTCATTTTCGGGCTTCAAAACAGTCCAAAAACATAAACTTATTCTTCCAATCATTTTTTAAGTAATACATATAGGATTGTAAATGGATCATTTCTATTTCCATTTTCATTTTCATTTTCATTTTCATTTCTATTTTTGGAAACCTACATTCATTTCCAAATGATTCTATTTCTCCATTTTGGAGAAAACTATAATCATTCATGAATGTTTCTCATTTATCATTTCCTATTCATTCTATTCATTTTTCTTCAAATTACACAATTTATTTCTGGTTTCAACGAGTTAGCGAAGGGACCAATTGGACATATGTAGTTGAGACTCGAATAATTTATAATTAAGTTTCAGCTTTTTTCCTATTAATTATAAATTTATTTAGTTATGAAGCCATTCCATTATCGTATCGTGACTAAGCTCTCCTCAACAACATACCATTACAAAAGCAACTACTCAATGCTTGTCCAATGACCTTATCTTAAGTGTGTTACCCTCATAAGATACCTTTGATCTCTTTGGGATAATATTCGTTCTCCCTATATGATCCTATTTTATCTCATGGTAACTATTATATATTCTTTTATGAAAAGTCAATCATTATCAAATAGTGATCAAGACATCCATTGCAAAGACGGATGATCCCGTGACCACGTTTACTTTTCATCGACTATGTAATGCCAATGAGAGGATATCATTTACCATGTTTTGGGCTATGAATTCGTTGTGAATGACACTGCATACTACAAAAGTTGTACACCCAACGCACCAATTTTTCAGTTCCTTATCTATTTGAACTCAGGCTTTTACTGACATTAAAGTGTACAAGCCACGCATACTTACACTAACGCACCGGCTTTCGGTTCCTTATCTATTTTAACTCAGGCTTTTACTGACATCAAAGTGTACAAGTCATGCATACTTAGTCCGTCATCCATTTAAGATTTAAGTATACACACTATGAACATCACAAGTGAATAAATCCATAAACAGATTTAGGATCTATTCTACTTGGGTCTTGTTCGATGTACTGTCAGTCAAGTCAGTCATATCTATGCCTCTATCTTCTAGGAGCCATCCACTCAGATGCCTAAGACAAGACATCTCCCTAATTGGACACGACAAAATTGTCTTTCAATGAATTTTCTCATTTCCAATTAGACTAATCACATGTTTAGGTTCGTCTACTAGTATCACGATCTGACCATGTAATACCACTTAATATTAGTTAAACATTAGACAACCAATGAGCAACATTGCTTCCATTTTGCTTTGCGTGCAAAACCCATTTGAGGACAAATTATACAAAGTATATTAATTTAATTAATTTTTTTATTTTATTCACCAATTTGTTCGAAAAAATTACAAGTGTATATTGATGAAAATATTACACTTAAGGCACCAGATCCAATACTGGTTCCATTCACTTCATGTAACACTCTAAACTCGATACTTAAGAAGGATCCAAGAATGGTGCGCCACTACCTTAAAACCATATTTTTTTTCCAAAATCGTGTCTGGCGTAAACCTATTTACGCCATAGTTTAAATTAATATAAAATGGAAACTATTAATCATTCAAAAATAAATAATATAGTACACTTTTGAAAACTATAAATACTTCACTAAAACTTTGTTAGAACCATAGGTTCATAATCAAGAGTTTAGATACAAAATACATTTTTCAAAATATAAATGTCTTGACACCACCCCCATGTTATGCATAATACAAAATATAAGAAGTTTCATGGTGAAGATAGTCTTTTGGCGTAGTCTTTAGAGATTCCTTTGCTTGAGAAAGAAAGGTAACTAAGTTCAAAGAACTTAGTGAGTTCTGGAGGAAAACATTGCAATATACAAACATAACTCGTGTAAACATTTCAAACTATGCAATCATACAATTTGCCAGTTGGAAGATTCCAAACACACACAGACTATACGCCAGGCACTATTCCTTTGGCGTGTACACTATGCCCATGTAATCATACAGACCACCTTTTTCGTGTTAGCCATAAACCCTAGTCCATATTTAGAGCCATATCATTTGTTCAAGCATTTTCCTTTGTCATGATTTTCCAATCTAGTTTGCAATAACACTTGCCCTACCAGAGGCTACATGACCATTTTCATGTATCATGATCTTCCAATTCAATGCTCATTCCATTGAAAGCAACGCCATGAATTTATTTCCATATTTCAGATCACATTGTTCATTTCAAAAGCAAAGGATGTAGTGGCACAAGCACAAAGAAAGGTTCTTACATCTTTAACACAGACAGACCAAACCAGACTAATACAATAATCATCCATCACTCTTGCAAAAATACTTCATCTTTACAGAATATATACTTACTTTAAACCAAACATAAACAAAGGCATTACACACACATGGCATAAGAAGGAACTCACCAAAAAGTGCAACAAGTTCAAACAACAAGATTCTTGCCCTTATCACGAAAACCTTTAGGAATATCTTGAGCTATATAATATAAATAGTTAAACTTATTAGAATGTATACTAGAAAACTAAACAAACTTACTAGAAACATCATCACAAAACCCAGATTCAGGAAGTTCCCTTCCTTACACTCAAAACTGACGCTAAAGCATGCAACTCAAAGATCACATAAAGAACCATGAAATAACCTAATGTTCATTGATATTTACCAGGTGCTAAAACAACAAAGGAGTTGGTTGAATATAGCGAACCAAAATCTTCAAACAGCATTCTGATCTAAGGTTTATCGAGAGAAATGTGTAGAGAAAGTTTGAGAAGAAAATGTGGGGGCAAGGGAAAACATAAAAATTGCTCAAAAAGCCAATACAAACCTTATCAACTATACACAAAAGTTGGGTTTAGTGGATAAGTTTGATTATCCCACTAAACTCCCTCAATTCCTGTGACTAAGCCCTTTCTCTCTCATAAAAAATTTGAGTCTTATTGACTACAGTAACTTAATTCTCTTCTAACTAATTCTCGTTTGTCTAATTAAATTATCCAAACAGAATAATAATATAATGATATAGTAAATAATTCTTTTAAGCTAAGGACTTAATGATACGAACTCTCCTCTGTGATGATTCGAGTCGTTTGTTGCCCGATCGTTAAAATGGAGAAGTATCGTTTTTGAACAGAGTAATGGTTGAATTCGGCTAAGTAAGACTTTAAACAAAGGTTGGCTAGATGGTTCAAAGGTTATGAATGTGTTGAGGATGGCTCGATTAAGTAGAATGATAGTGAAAAAAATGGTTAAGTGAATAAGGATTATGGGAATTCGGCTAATCAAAGAAACACGATAATTAAGTTGATAGATGTGGATGGAAAAACGATCTTAAGGACAAGTAAGAACCAACACTATATTAAAGTGCTGACCCGAGACTTATATGTCACTTAAGGTGGACCTTGACCCGTTAACTATGAAGGTAGGAACCAAATGTATAGTTTGGTTGAACGCCACTCTCGGAATGAGTGATAATTTCGAAAGAAACAGAATGACACCACTAGCAAGCTAGATAAGTCACGCTAAGTCTAAAATGAAATAAGAGAGTTGAAAAACTCAAAAAATGTTATAAACATTAATCGAAGAAGCAAAAGTCTTTACAAAGTGTTTTGAACTACATATTTATAGCCTTTTACATGGGGTAGCCGAATAGGCTATTAAGGGTGCTGAATGGACAACAAATTAAAGCTAAAAATGGCTAGAAATTTCATTGAAGCTTACTGAACGTCCTTGGTAGCTTCCTTGAAGTTTCCTAGCATGGGAAACATCATTGGACAGCATCTAGAAGGTGACCATTCAGCATGACATTAATTGAAGTGTTTGGAGCTGAAATGACTTGTCCATGTTTGACCAATAGGTTTAATGAGCTGAAATTAAGTTGCCTTGATCAGCTAAAAATTTATGGACATTTTAATGATCAGCTAGAGTATTGTGAAGGTCACCAAGGTGTGAAACCGAATGCAAACAGTCCCCCAAGTATGAACACACAAAACCAAAAGGGCGAGCAATGTGAAAGGAATGTGCAAAATGTATGAAAGCTTTAAAGTTTGCTTTGGGGAGCTAATCAGCCAGCTTAGGGAAGCAAAATTAGCAGCCTTGCTATGTCCATTGAGGTCCATGAAATGGTGCTTTGAAAAGCTGAACCATCAGCTCACTTATTGTTGTCCCAAGCATTGAACCTGCAGCAAATTAATTCAGCAAATTGACTCACCTTAAGACAAATTAATTCGGTGGCAACTAGACACATTAATTTGGAACATGTAATTAATTTGCCTAAGCTAAGACACATTAAAAACAAATAATAACTAGGACACAAATTAAATTCAATAGCAGCTAAGACAAATTAATTCAAAACATGAAATTAATTTGTCTCGACTTTAGACACATTTAAACACTTCTAATTTATTATGTTCAGATTAAGCCATATTTATTAACACTCATTTATTAACTTAAGCTAAGCTAACTAAATTAACACATTAATTTATGAGATGAAACTAATTAACTAATTTAACTAAATAATTTATTTAATTCCAGCAACTTAAAATGCATAAAATAAAAAAAGATGGAAATGAACTCATTGAGCTGAAATCGAACTAAATTGAGCTCAATGAGCTGAGTTCGAGTTAGGTCAGCTTGCGAAAGATGGCAAGCCTCGCTTGGTGAGCTGAACCAAGGCCGTTCTCGGGTGTGGCTGTATCACTTAACATATTCATCTAATAGTTGGGGCGGCGTATACTCTACAGGGTAGTTCGCCAAACCACCAAGCTCGCCCAACACATACTTCGCCCCAAAGGCACACTCACAGGCTTACATACTTAGTCATAATTAATACCTTACGCAGTCAAAACTTTCTCTAAATGCCATACTTTGATAAATATTATTCAAACACTAGGACCTCACCGGGTGGGATGTTACACTTCAACTTTGGCTTGGAGCCATAATCTCGAGGGCTTAGAGTTGTGACTTTGAGGCTTTGTGTCACAACACCCTATACTTAGTGTCGCGACCTTCACAACAAGTTATTCCAGGTTGATTTTTGGTGAAGTTCAACTTCCTCGAGGTGATGGAAGGTTAGTGTTGTGACACAAATGCACCTGTGTTGTGACCTCTACGAAAATTGAGGTATTCTTTGATGTTTGGCCTTAATCACCTTCCTATACAAGCTCAAATCAATTATTAGACTTCCAATGGCATAGTTTTTCCACTTTGGGTCTCAAAAGTGATAAAATGCGATAAAAACTATCATTGAAACTAAAAATTAAGAATCGATAAAAAGTATTAAAAAGACTCTTAAACTACTTGAGAACAAGCTCATTAAGTACTAGAGAGAGAGAGAGAGAGCCTAATTTGACATATCAAATTACGACAGATCAATACTTCATGTTGATTTGAGTAATTGCATACAAATGTTTAGGTATTGAAAGATAACATTTGGAAGATCATATGAAATTTGTAACACAAACCACAAGGGTTGATAATACTATGAAAACAAGTTGAACTACTCAGTTGAATTGTGGTATGGATAGTGATACGTGACTGTCATATGTTTACAAAAGATATTGAGATAACATTGATATTATGGTTTGATTTCATGTATAAATACTAAATATCAAATGTAAAGTCTTGAAGGCATTTTGATAAGTTGGCATGTAGAACCTAAAGTGAATAATGAATCAAATGAAGTGGTAATGAAATGATCATGAGACAAAGAATAAAAAATATGAGCATGTTTATAAATTATTTGGGTAACTAATTAAGGTATTTGATTTGTTTTTCAATTGTTTTCAATTTATGTTAGCACCATTGAGCTCTTTTACTCAACATGCATATTTGTTTATTTTTGTGCGCAGGTGATGTTTAGGTCTTGAGAAGGTCAACAACATTCAAGACACCATTCTTGGCTTAGTAAATTTTTTATAGCTTTTGAGAACTTTTTAGCAAGTTGGCATACACCTAATGTCATAACTTAATTTCGGAGTCCATTTTGATGTTTTGGTATCTACTATGCTAGAGACTTGTAATTGGAGTGTGGTTATATATGTACAACGGTATGTAAATATGTTATTCCATAGATATGGTGGTATGCATGAACTTAATGCAATGTTTATGCCATGATTCATGTGTTGCTTGCATGCCAAGTTAGTGAACTTGATATTTGAAATTGAAAATGTTATGATTATATTAATTAAAAATGTGTTTGGATATGTTTAAATAAGCTTGAATGATGTTTATAACATGTTTTTAAGTCCCATGATTTTTAGAAACAAAATGGTAATGTTTTGAGCCAAACTAGGTGAATTTAGGGGTAATTTTTGGGTCCTAGAAAGCTTGTTTTAGTGCAAGTGGTTAGATATATTGGAACAAGTCATTAGAAAAAATAAACAATACCGACCAGATGTATCAACACAAGTACCCACTTGTACTGATACAACTAGGTTAGACAAGGGTCCATCTATTTTGAGTTATTTTGACTCATGGGGACCCAAACTTAGTCATGATCACCCTTGAACACCTAGAACTCATTTCAAAATGTTTCTAATAATTTTAAATGACTTGAAATTCATTTTAACCATTTTCAAAGTGTTGTTATAATGTGTTAATGTTTGACGTTCTTAATGAATTTTGAAATGAAAATTAATTCAAGTTACTCCGGCAATGAATGTGGTGTCTCATACCCGGACTCTATGACTGGGTCGTATATGGGGTGTCACAATTAAAGACGACATTGGAACCTTGAAGCCGAAGAGGAAAGATAAGGCGACAATCAAGTATTTACTTCGGTTTGTGCTAACTTAATATGTTTTTGTTACATGATTTTATTGAATGTCAAGTTATTAAACCAATGGTAAGTGTCAATTCTAAAGTATACTAAATGATCAAGACAAGTGAACATAAATTATGCCATGTTGAATCATAGATTGATTGATATGTTACTACATTTGTAATGTGAAATCATATAATGCCATGATGTAAGTGAATATTACTATGTTAGATGTTGAGATAATGTACAGTGAATACATGTATAGATATGTATGAAATTGAGATAGTGCCTTAACATGAATAATAGTGTTAATATGATTATATTTGAATCAAAATCTATTCTGTTGATGATTGGTAATGGGCATTTCCCCATTAACGGTATCAGATAGAGTTCGAGTATAGCTGTGATGATATAGGATTTATGTGTTTATTGGTAGGAGCATTCTAGCGCTTAGCACTTCGATGCATATTATGCCATGGAGTGTTAGGAAAGATTGATGCATTAATGTTTGATTAGCACGTACGTACAAATTGTGGAGTGTTAAAGGATTCATTCGTGTATCTGTCCTTTATTTTGTATTAAGTTAATATGGGCTAATTATGAAAATGATATATAATTGAATTATAAACTTGAAAAACAATCTTGTTGCATAAATGAAATGGTTTTATATGAGAATTGAGAAATGAAATTTATAATATGATATGAAAGGTGGAAAATGAGTAAGGATCTAATGGATTCAAGAGCTTATATTCATACGAGAATTATACACTAAGATGACCAAAACGATATGGAAAAATAAGCTAAACAAGAATTTTGATACAATTGAGTAACGCTTTAAGGAAACATGGTATAATGCGATCAAAAGACATAGAATAGGTTATATTAGACTTGCCACTTAGTAATTGATATCGATAGCATGTTCATTGCTTAATGTTTTAATATTTTGATTTCATATTATGTTAGCACCAGTATGCTCCCAGTGCACAACGTACGAATTTGTTTGTTCTGTGGGCAACTGATGTATAGGTATTGTTAGCTAATGATCTTCAAAAACATCCATGATCTCTATCTCATATCATCCTAAAGTTGTAGTGCTCTTTTTGAATATTAAAAGTATCATGACATGTACTTAAGCCAATAGGTAGTTATTGAAGGTTAATAGGTTGTGTTAGTTGTTTTGGTACTTTGGATGATTATATATTTTGTGCTAAATTATGTCTATGGCATGTATGTGTATATATTGTGTTTATGTTTAATGCCTTAGATGAATTACAATAAAATGTTTGCTTGCTTGCTTGCTAAGTAAACTAGTTTAGTAGTTAAGTAAGATAAATTTTTAACATGTTTGCGTTCTTAATATTTTGATGTGTTGAACTTTATTTTTTTAGTATAATAAGTCATGGTTTTGATATGGTAATGTTAAAGGTCATTTAAGTGAGTTTTGAGGTGATTTTTGGGCCTTGGCATAATTGTATCAATACATGGGTCATGTTGTATTGTAACAAGTAAGTCAGTGGCCAAAAAAGTACAATAGCAAGAACTTGTATTGGTACAAGTGGGGACTTCTACTGATACAACTACGACAGACAAGGGTCTCTCCACTATTTTGAATTGTTTTGATCCTTGGAGATCCATACTCGGTCCTGATCACCTCTGGACACCTATAAACTATTTTAAAATGTTTTAAATATGATTTTTAAAGACCTAAAATTGATTTTTGGTTACTATAAAATGGTTTTACAAAGATGTTTAAATTCAATAACTTAGTGGTCTTAATATATGATAATAAGTTAAGTTGTTCGACAACGAATGTGATATCTTGCATTCAAATCGACGACCAAGTTGAGTGAGGTGTCATAGGATTATTATGTAATAGTTATGACATTTCCCATAGTGATAATTATTTGTATCCTTATACTTGAGATCACCATTGTTCCAACATTGTGAATCGTATGCTTTGACATAATCAAATGTCTTCCATAAATGATTATATTATAAAAACTGATGTTGGGTATGCCACAATCAGTTAGTGGGACATGAATGATTAAGATAGGATTTTTCACTCCTACATGATGGGAGCAATATCTTAGACATATTGATCGAGTGAGACTAGAAATGCATGGTTGTGCTGAAAAGAATTGATATAAGATATCACACTCATTTGTTTATCTCAACCTACTTGATAATCAAGAAACAATAGATTAGATCATACAAATGTGATTCTTCCATGACTTGTGTTCAATCTAGATATTAGAGACAAATAGATATAATCTAGATATTAGGGACAAATGGATATACTCCATTATAATATTATCATAGAAAGTTATGTCAAACCACGACTTCTTGCAACTTGTGTAGCAGTGATGTATTGTTAAATGTCACTTACTGTTTGTAACATTTGAATTATTTTAATGTTATTGTCGTACCTATTGTTTTATAAAATATTTTATTGTGTTTATTGATAATGGATGAAGGTGCATCAAAATTTTTTTATTATAAATAATATACAGTTCCAAGTGATCGTATTGTACAATGTAAAGGGAGAAAAAAGTCAGTTGGGTGAAATTGAAATTCAACGGAATTGATCATAGAAAGATAAAACCCAAAAACTTCAATAGCTATAACAAAGCTAAAATGAAAGAGGAGAATATACGTGCGTGTGTGTGGGTAGCAGTCTAACATGATGATGACATATAACCAGAAACTCTTAGCATTGGAATTTGGTAAATGACAATTAGGGCAATAAAGACGGCTGAATGAATAAGCTTACTCGTTTTCCACGAATCTGACACCATATTCTACTCAACAATATCAAGAGAAGATTTTCATAAAGCAAATATTGAAAGCAGTTGTAAATCCAGGTCAGAGTGAAGGACAATTATTATGTAACAAGACTTTATCTTAAAAAGTGTCAAATAAAAGTCGCAATCTACAATAAATTAGAAGGTATCTTTACCTGAACTTCTCTTTAGTTGTTAGCAAATGGAAATTCGATATTTCAATGGCAGTGCAAGTCCCTGTCAGAGTTAGTCAATTTTCATAATAACCTTCCTTTTTTGGGGGTTTTGATTTTTCACTCACACCCTAAGGCTACGACAAAATGGGGTTTGAAGTTTCCTTTTTTTTAAAAGAGAAAAGAAAACAAAGAATCTTAGTACTCTTTTCTTAAAGGTAATTGATTTTATTATTTATTTTTAGTGTTTAATGCCTAATATTTGCAATTTCCCCTTAACTTGTTTAACATATACACTAGTTTTCTTTTTTCTTTTTGATATACGGATTGATTCTATATATTAATAAAATATATTGTAATTTTTTTTAAAAATTTATTTACTACTAAATTTTAAAAGTACATTTTTATGTGTAAAATTATCATTATATTTTAGACGGAATTAAAAATTGCCACTATATTTCACTTTAATTGATATTTATCATTGTACTTATAAAGTAAAGATAAATTTACCATTATATTTTAATTCTATATTAAAATTTGTCACTTTACATTTATTTGATTAAATTTTGTCTCTAAAATTTGACTTTTAATTGGAATTTTCTACTCAATTTTAATTTAAAATAACTTGAAAAGACTTTAATATTTTTTTTTATTTTCTCTTAATATTTAACATCAATAAGTAAAACAATATAATTTCAAAATTAATAAAGCGGTTATTTTATAAAAAAAATTTACAATTTTCACGTATTTGTTTCATTAGTTCAAAAATTCTCCTCTAATTTATTAATTTTAGATATTTTGTAAATTAACTTATTATTAATTATTAGATTAACATATTTGGAAGAATTTTTATTATTAAAATTTATTTTCAAATCTTCAAAATTAATATTGAGTGATAGAATTTAATTAAAAAATAAAGATTTTAGAAAAAAATTAATACAATTTAAATTTTAATGGTAAAATTCAATAACATAAAAATTGAGTGTCAAATTTACTAATATATTCAAAAAAGAAAAAATAATAATAGCAAATATCAATAAAAATAAAAATAAAGTATAGTGGGGAATTTAAATATTTATCTATAGTATGATGGTGAATTTGCACTTTCACCTTCTTTTAAAAAAATAATATTTGAATTTTTTAAAATAGTATGGTAAAAAAATTTTGCAAAATAAAAAATTAATAGTATTTTAAAACATAATTATGTACTTTTTTTAAAAAAAAAATTTACCAAACATAATTTTTAACATTTTTATATAATTTGGTAAAAATTAACTATGTTTTAATTGAGTCTTAACTTGATTGATATGAGTATTATTGTCAGTGTAGGAGGATGTAGGTTGAAGTGCACTAAAGTGCATTATCATCCTATTTATGGGTTGGGGAGGGGCTATGGATAGTTCTAGATATTATATAAAAAATAACAAATATGATCAGAACTTATAATAAGATTATTCCGAAAAAAAACCTGTGTTTTAATTATTAAATAGTATGGTAATTTAAAAATAATTTTAGTATAAAAATCATATATTTTATATAATTACTCATCATTAATTTGATTTTATTTTAAATAAGTAATTGAAATTAATAATTTTATGTATAATATTGATTAAAAATAGAAAATCTTTCATTAACATTATCAACATTAAATAATATTTGATTTTATATTTTAATATTATTATACTAATTTATATAATAATCATGTTAATTAATTTAATATAGATTAATGTTTATTATATATACACATATTATGCGTACTAATTAAATTTATTTAAATTTTTTATGAGTTAATTTATTATATATATTTGGACTATCTATTTAGATTTTTTTTGGATTGTATTTTAAATATTTTTCTTGTATTTGTATTGCTTGAGAGTTTATTTGTATTATTTATTTATTTTTAGGGATCTGTTACAAATATTTAAAGGGGTTTAACAAATTATATAATTATTTTAGGTTTTGATTTCTCAGCTTATTGTATTTTATTTGAATATATTTTTAAACAGGGGCATAGGCAGAGGGGCTGGCATGGGCCCCGGCCCCCCTAAAATATAAAATTACTTAAAAGGCCCTTAAAATTTTTTAAAAATTTTAAATTAATAAAAGTAAAATTGCACTTTGGCCCCCTTAAAATTATAAAAATTTAATTTAATCCTTTACAAATTATAAAGATATAAACTATAAAAAATTAAAATTTTATCCGGCCCCCTAAAAAATTTTCTGGCTTCGCCCCTGTTTTTAAATTTATTTTCGTAAATATTAAAATATAATAATTATTTAAAATAATTATAAAAATAAATTTAGTTATAATTAGTGGTTGATATCCCTCGCAAAATGGGGTGTAAAATCTTGTCATTATAATTTTAAGGTAATCTCCTATTAATTTAAAAATAGATTATAATTTTAAAATATTATTTCTATTAATTTAAAAAATGGGTATATAGATAAATTTTGTTGCCATGTGGTGATAGAATAAATATGTCATATGTCAAAAAAATTACACCACCATATCAACTAGGACCTAAGAACTTGTAATATATATATATATATATATATATATTTATATATATATATGTATATATATATATGAAAAATATTATTTTTTAGATACCTGGGATGTGCCTAAACTTGAGTAATAGTAAAATTGATCTAATTAAATTTTATTAAAAATTCAAAAAATAAAAATAAAAAATCTCATTTCGACAGCCGATTTACCTGGTTAGTATCGATTCTCAATCTAACTAGTTCAAAAGCACCTTTCGGACTGGTACTTTGATCAGTTCTTAATCCAATCGATTTGACCAACCGATCCGGTTCAAATAACATTGCCGATAACATAAAAAAATAGTGGTTAAGCTTTTTATTTGGCACTTCAAAGATCAGAGTTCAAACATCGTTAATGTAATTCACATCATCCCAATTTATAATCTACCAGAAAAAAATAAACTACTAATGTAATATTAAAAGATTAGTTTTTTTTTTTATTATCTCATGTGATGCATGAGATGCTCATTTTTCTTATAAAATTATTATTATTTAAATAAAAAATTTAATAGTCACGGTCATAAAAATTGCTTTAAACTTATGCAATTTATTTAAATTTTAATAATGTATTTTTTATTTAGTTGTTTAAAACCTTTTATTAGAAAAAATATAAACAATATTTTAAACTTAAAATCTTGTAATTTTTTTAAAAAATAAAATAGTATTGCAATTTTTTAAAACATTTAAAATGCATAAAAAATTTACAATTATTTTTATATTGTATTTAAAAAATGTTTTTTAGCTTTTAAAATAAATAGTTTAAGAAATTGTATAATTAAAATTTTAATTTTTAAAAAGTTAAAAAATGTATACTAAAATTTAAAACATTTTTTTAAAATTAGTTTTAATATTATTGATAAAGTGATATTTTAATTTTATTTTTTAAGAAATTATTTTTTCAACATTGTAGATTTAAAAAATATTATATGTTTGCAAACATATTTTAAAAGTAAGTAAATATCCATGAAATAAAAAAAAAACTTCAAAATTATTGGAAAATTGTTTACACATTTTGTTATAATAAACGTCAATAGTAGCGGTAGAACGATCGCAAAACAATAAGAAAATAAAAAATAAGAACACTCCGAATTTATGTGGAAATCTTTTTGGGAAAAAACCACAGGAAAAGGAGGAGAAATTCACTAATGTTGAAAAATGATTGATATAAGAAGAGTTTCGACTATATCTATTTAATGGTTGAAAAACCCTATTCTAATTGAAACCAGATGTAGAAGAGGAGTTTCACTCCCACAAATCCCCTTATTTTGACACTGTATTTATTTCTTCAATAAGTGACAAGATTCGAGTCACAATCTCTAACAAATTTTGTGGGATGTTGTAAAAGAAGTTTGTTGAAAAGGTAAATGAAATTGTAATAAATGAATAAACAAATATAAATGAAATTGTAATGCTCAACAACAATTAGGTTTGAAATAAATGAAATTTTAATACTTTCATACTAAATATTAATCAATAAAAAAATTAAAATTAAAATTAACTTAAGACTCAAATATGAAATAAATAACCAAAATATGAACAAGAGAATTAATAATAAAACAAAAATTATGAATTTTTTTTAAAGGTAAATTACAAAATTTCTTAGAATAAGAAAAAGTCAAAAATTGTGTTTCATAATGAGCACAATGGTAGAAAAAATATTTTGAAAAATTCAATTAAAATTATTATTTTTTGATACAAGAAAATTCCATAGCACATTTTCCCTCTTTAGCTTGAGTAGTATGACGTGGAAAAGCGACGAAGTTGGCATTTTTCTTTGTACAGATAGATCTGACCATTTAAATAACTTATAAACTTGAATAATTTTGATAACTAGAGCTTGCGTCCAAAGTTCCAAAACGCAGCCGAATGTTAAAACTTTTATTTTTCGTTAATTGAATGGAAATTGCCATTAGATAATTTCACACTTAAATCCTGCCGATGTGCTAAATGTTTAAACACAAAATAGTGCACATGGATTCATATTTTCACGTAGATTATTTTGATTTTATAGATTTTAATAATATATACTCTAAATAAATTATAAATCAAAATACTATAAAAATTTTAAAAAGTAAAACTTAAAAAATTTCAAGAAAATATGAAAAATAATAAAAACTCTAAAATTTATAGAGTTATCATAGTTTATATATATATTTGCAACTTTTATAACTTTTGATTTTTTTTTGGTTGACTGAGTTTTAACTCGGTTAGTATCAATATTGTTATTAATGTGGAGGATGTGGCTTGAGCGTACTAAAGCGCATTTATTTTTTTATTTAAAAATTGAGGAAGAATTATGAGTATATATAAATATTGTATAAAAAAATCTTTTAAATATATATATTAATTTTGCTGACATCTTAAAATTTTGGTTTGTTAGCTCGATTTAACAATCAAAATAGTTATTTCAATCAAAATTAGTTACTATATTTTGTTTTAATTGATGTAAATCAACCACTCTACTTTTATATTATTAAATTTTGCATAAATTTGAATTTTGCCCCTCAACTTTGTTTTCCTTTAATTATATTTTACACTCAAAATTTTTTTTGGATGATTTCAAAACAAAATTTAACAAAAAATTCTTTCGAATATTTTATTTTAAAAATTAATGATAAATTTATTTATAAATAATTTTACAACTTGAGAAATTATAGAATGTTTATTTTATGAAAGAAAGTACTGATGTTTTAAAAATTTCAGTTTAGTGTATAAAATAAAATCTCTATTAATCTTTAAGTGATTAATTTGTTATTGTAATTATTAAAATAATATTTTAAAATATATATTTTTGTTATAAAATAAATAGACAGAGAGTAAAAAAATAAAGAAAATGGGAGAGTAAAAGAGAGAGCGTATTTTATTGATCAATCGGAATATTTACAAAGCTTCTCCAAAGTCTCTATTTATAGGCATAAGAAGTAGAAATGAAGTAGAAATCTACTTCTAATGACTATTAGAATTTAAAGTACATCAAAACTTATCTTGATCTTGACGGACATCCACTTAATAAGATATTCATAACTCTCCCCCTTGGATGTCCATTGGTTGATAATGTGCCTCGTTAAAACATTACTAAGATAAAAACCTTGTGGGAAAAAAATCCTAGTGAAGGAAAAATAGTACACATATCTATAATACGCATAATATGCTGCCTCATTAAAAACTTTACCAGGAAAACCCAATGGGACAAAACCTCGGTTAAGGGTAAAAGGGTACATTGTGTATTTACTCCCTCTCATAAAAACATCACATACTTTCTCATATTCTATGTATTCAATCTTGAATACTAGTTTTTCAAATGACTATTTGAATGTATTTGCTAAGCATTTATACCACTATTCTTTTGAAAGTCTTGAGTGAGGAAAAATTTTGGGGAAATATGTTTTGATCTCTTCAGGAGTTTCAACAATAATTATAGCAAACTTTAATTATGATTCTTCTATAAAAACACAAATAGGTATTTTTGGATCATTTTATAATCCTCCTTCAACTACTATTTACCACATATGTTCAAATTATGTCAATTCATATAAATGAATAATTTCTTGAGAATTTCAATATGCTTCTAGCATCCCAAATCCTTCAAGGATTGTAATATAAACTTTACTATATAGTGGTTCATAAAAGGTTGTAACAACAACCACTAAACGCAAGTTAAAACTTTTATGAATTGTCAAAATAATATATCTAAAGGTTATTGCATCCACCACAAAAGAATATTATATCTTTTCACAATCAATGCCAGGACTTAGTGAAAAGCTTCATATTTTTATTCCACTTTTGCAAAACTACATTTGCACCCTCCTGACTTTATACCTTTAGATACTTGGACTACTAGTCCAAAAACTCCACCAATTTAATTATACTTGAGTTGTGTCTTTCTATTTTGATCAATTTATTCATATCTATATTTCTCAATAGATTTATTCAAGATCTTCCTTTTATTTCATTATTTCAATAATAATATTGCATGCAAAATCATTGTCTACCACTTTTATTATTCGATTCCACATTTTCTCAAACTGACATAACTTATCGAAATCTCTTATTTTCATTATTTTAATCTTTGGTTTCAGGTACCTAAATCTCTTCTAAAGGTTTACTTATTAGTTATGTCTTGGATCTCTTCTAGAGTACCCGCCTCCACTATATGACTATCTAGAAGAATTTTCATCTTTGGAATCGATCAATCTATTATTTATTCTAACTGATTGTCTTAATGGGACTTTGATTCAAATTAAAATATTAGATGGTATATAAAACTTGGTTATTCTCATTAAGTTTGTAAATACATCTGACAGTTAACTTGTAAAGAGTTATCATTGTTGAACTTCTGGTTCAAATACTCTCCTCCTAACTCATTACAAGTTATTATTTCTCTCTCCCTAATGTCGGGAAAACTATCGAATCAAAATAGTAATCACGAATTATGTCATAATTGAATCTCCAATACGTTTAAAACATCTAATAATACAAAGAGACTTGCAATTAATATATATTCCCAACTTTCTTTGAGGACTCACTCATCTTTGTGCGTTGTGGTGAAGCAATGGGAACATATACGCACATATAAAAATTCAAAGATAAGAAATATTTAACTCTTGATAAAAAACCAATTGTAATAGGGAGTATTTATAACTTATTGGCTTGATGCGTACAACACGTAAATCAACATAATCTCATGTTGAAATAGGAAGTTTAGTTCTCATAAGTAATGGTTTAGACATTAATCAAAGGCGTTCAATCAATAATTTATCTAAACCATTATGTGCATAAATAACAAACTTTTACAAAAAAATTTCAAGCTCAATCGATAAAAGACTGAGGTATAAACTCATCAGTATTAGTAAGATGATTTATCTTAATTGCATGATCTGAAATTAATTATTTAAACAAGAAATCTTGCAAACGAAAGGTTGCAAGTTGATAACGCATACATGATTATTTTGTAGAAGCATCTACCAAAGTCATATAATATCAAAACCATCCACATGGTGGATGAATGAGCACATATTCATTTAAAAAATGCAAGACATTAAATCTTAATTTTAGCTAGTGAGTTTCTAACAATCAATTTTCATTGAGAACAAGCAACAAATGAAAATTCTTTAAATTAAAGAATCTTCTGGTTCTTTAGTGAATGTCCATATGAATTCTCAATTAATTTTCACATCATATATGATCCAGGATGGTCTAACTAGTCACACCAAGTAGTAAATGCATTTGTATCAGTAAACTTCTGGTTTACTTTAGTATCCGTTTCAATTGTTCTAAATTGTAACAAATTGATAATTTTACTATCATTCCTTTTACTTTGTATCCACATATAAGGGCTATTGTGATATTTACTATTGGAAATGTCTAAATCAATGTGAAGCCTATAATGCCAGTAAGTCAATAAATATAATTTTCAAATAATTATATACAATATTCGCTCCAATGAATATGACAAAATCTTCAAATGCAAGGTATTTGGTCTAGTGGTATGATTCTCGCTTCGAATGCGAGAAATCCTGAGTTTGATTCAAAACACTTTTTAGCAAGAGCTTTGCACAATCAGTTAACTTCCAAGAATAACTACCTAGGTCATGTATAGAAACAAACCTATACTAAATATATCAATAAATGTCACATCTCAAACATAAAAATATGAAATAATGAAAAACTAGCAAATTTTTTTTTATAACCATCATCTTAAACATCCATAAAATTTAATTCAAAATCCAATCATTCAAGCTCATAGAACTTTTCATTTATAATTGCTCATGTCATTTCTCTAAATAATTAACAAATGAAATAATGTAAAACGTATGAACTACTACCTCTAACAATTCTTTGAACTAAATCAAATCTGAATAACCATAAAATTCATTAGTTTGTTAACATAAATTTGCATATTAGATATGTTTTAATCAAATATTTTATTTAATTATAGAACCTACTATAGCGATATAAATAAATCGATTAATATTCATTTTCATGACCAAACGAGATTTTTAAAACAATATGTAACACATGTAATCAAAACTTAAAAAGAAGACATTTTGAAAATATTTAAATCATATATCAAGTTGATTTAATATTTAAAAACGTAATCTTTTTTTTTTCCTTTTTTAATTGTTCTACGTTGAGTCTTGACAATAAAAAGTAAGCAAATTAAACTTCAGTAGTAGACTTTGAATCCAATCAAAATTTATTAATAGCAAACTTTGAGAGTGGATCTTATTTTCCAAGTGTACAATAGGTACATAACCAATGACTCTTTATAAATAAATTGTCTTTCTTCTCAAAACAAATCTCGGAAATTCTTGTTCTTTTCTTGCTTTCTTCATTTTTCAGCTTTTGGTGGTGAGAAAATTTATTATGACCATTCCCCATGACAATTATTATAGTCCAATTTACTACATCCACATCAAAGATTATATCTTTCAAATTTATTACATGTTGTTACATTCTCTTCAGGGAATGGTTAGGTTTCGTGGTTAAAAATTTTTGTTCAATCATAAGTAATTTTTTTTTTCATGATATTGCTACCATAGGAGCACATTTGAATCATGAAAAGTTGAATAAGTTCTCTCTTACAAGGTTCTCATCACTAATATTTTTCCACGTAATTTTAATTGAGAACTTATTGTGAATACTGTAGAGTTATACTCACAGTTTTAAAAACTTTTAACTTTAGGTGTATCCAACCATAACGAGTTTTAGATAGATTTACCATATTCTATTACTCATAAGTAGATATTTCACAGTCAAATGTTTCGGTTTCAACCCCTTAACAGGGATGATGACAAATGAAAATCACAAAGATAGTCACGATCAATTCAATTTATAACAAGAGTAATAAATATAAATCAATAACTCAATCCTCTTTTTATTCATATGAAATATAATCTTTTCCTCATTTACAATCTCAATATGAGATCCATTATAAATATATTTTAAAACCAATGAATTAACCATCACAAGATATTAATATATTAACTCTTCTGGAGCTTTCAACTAATTTTGTACTATCAAATATTGGTATAATATTTGTTTGTCTCAGTGCCAAAGAAGATAAATATTTTCTATTTGTAATGATAGAATTCATCACTACATTCTCATATCCTTCCTCAAATAATATTAACAGAAACAAAATATTTGGGCATACGCCACATATGTGGCCAATAATCTTTCATATCACATTGATAACATAGGTTATCTTTACCCTTTGAAGAGTTATCTTGAGAACTCTCATTGTTCTCTTATTTATTACTATGTTCCCACTTTTAGTATCCATGATTATATATTTTATTTTCGTTTGCATTCACTTCAGGGAATGCAACAAATCTGGTAGGACAGACTTCTAAATGACTCCATTGATTCTTTATTTTATAATCACCATCACAAAACATGCGTGGATTTCAAATCAAAATCTATCTATTCATGTTGTCATGATTAGTCTCGAATTATAATAAACATGATATAATAAATAAATCATGGTAAAATATACATGAGATTCTTTAACATTATTGTTATCACCCTGGCTATTATCATGAGCACCATAATGCGCAGGCCTCAATTGAAGACTGAAATAACAATAGCTCTAGAAGGCTATATTTACACTAGCGGAAGGGTTTATATCGTAGAATAATATTTCACAAGAAGAAAATAGATAATTTACAAAGAGAAAGATCAAGAAAGATTTCTTGATTTCTTAAAAACTCTACTTAGTTATTCTAAAATCCCATTCAGGATTCGATGCCTTTTCCAGGCTACAACAATGCCTATTTATAACAAAATTTCTAAACTAGAATCTAATTACAATTGAAGTCCGAAATAATTGTTCGGATAAGAAAGACTCTAATTACAATTGAAATCCGCACAGTATGTTGATAAGAATGGCTTCATGATTTTTCCACGTAGCCATCTTGATTTGATGGTTGCTTCCACCGTCTTCTGTCAAAATTGTTGTGGTTGCTTCCACGTTTCAATTGCATTAAATGGTTGCTTCCATCATGCATGACATCATTTTTGTCTTTTGGTGGTTTCCTTCTTTTTAAATCACCGCCAAAATTTTTTCTGGCAATACATGCTGCTTGCATCATTGCTTGCGTCATGACATTGATTGTTGCTTACATCATTGTCTGCGTCATTTGGATGCTGACTGGTTGTCATCTTCCAATTTGCCTTCATCCTTCTTGGATGTTTCTCAGATTCATTTCCTCGATCTCGTCAAGGTGCAATGATTTTGGTGAGGGTGCTGGTGTGTTCCAGTGCTCCCATACTTCTCTGATTTCCGCTGTTAACGGATAATCATCGAGTTCCATCTCTGCTATTTTGTTAATAACATAATGGCTTCTTCATTGCTTTCTTCCCGGTTTTTTCCGGTGTCGTAAGCTAAAATTCTTCTTCCATCGGTCCAAAACATATAAGTGTCTTGATGGAGAAGGTGCCGAGCCATGCTCATAAGATCAATTCCTGCTTGGACTTGATACTTGTTGAAATTATTATAACACTCATCAATGATTTTTGACAAATGTTCTGGATCTTCTCTTACTACTGCCAGGGCTTTTCCCGAAAACATAGTATTTATATTCCAAATTTGATAAGGCTGATGAAATTTTTCTTCCTCAGCAATACCAATGAGACTGTTTATCTCAATATGGAAGTAATAGACAAAATCGTCTATGTTTACAAAATTTGATAGCCGGGATTTGACTATCGCTGGAAAATCTTTTAATAATCAAAAGAGAGATTTTGGACTGTTATTTCTTTAACAAATCCCCATTCAATACTGGTTATATCAAATGGCTCATGATTTAATCGAAATTTGATAGCAGGAGTTTTTTCTCCCATATCATTTGTAAAAACATATGCCTGTGAAAAATATTTCGAAAACGTTTCTAAAAATAGAGCTTGCTGTTTGCAAATGGCTCCTTTTATTTTTGAAAATATTTCAGCAGGTAGAATCTGTCTACACTTGTTATATAGACATTTTCTAAACAACTTATTAATAATAGGAGTGTTTCTCCCTTTATCAATAAAATATTGAAATGTATCAAGAAGATTGTTTATCTCCTTAATATCCATATATTCAATTAGGACATCATCCCAATCTCTGTATAATATAGATTTTAATAATAATTCTTCAGATTTTTCTTGAGTTGTTTTTTCAACTAAGAATTCTGAGAATTGGGTAAGAGCTTTTCTGAAACTAGCTCTTTGTTCCAAAATATGGTTTTTCCATATCTTGTTTATGAAATGGTAATATTCTGGGGGTAAGCCTGGATTATAAAAATCCTTTAGATTCGAGAATTCAGAGTTTTGTTGTTTTTTCAACAAAGCATCTGCATATTTGAGAATTTCAGAATCGGTAGGAGGCTTTTGAGAAAATTGAGAATAATCCACCTGTGTTGGTGAATGTGATCCAATTGGTTGGTTTACCAATGGATATGGTAAATAATATCCCTGGTCAGGATAAAATTGTACCTGTGTTGGTGCAGCCATAAATCCTTGTTTAGGAATTATTTTTGCAGGTGCAGCCATAAATCCTTGTTTAGGACTTATAGGTGATTTTCCCTTGTTGGGTTTTTTATGGACAGTTCTCCATCCATCATTTTCTTTTAGAGGTTGTTTACCTCTATCCATAAGGCCTGCTAAGAAAATCAGCAAACATTAGCGAGTAATTTTATTATTATCTACTAATGGTGTTTCTATAGAAGTATTTTCTATAGATAATATAACCAATTTCTTATTAATAATAAAAGGTAAATATTGATTTAGAAAATTATTACCTAATAATATGTCTCCATACATATCAGGTAAACATAATAATTTTGGAATTATAAATTTAACATTGTTTATGTAGATTGGTATATTTTTAGCTTTATAATAAACAGTAGTTTTGCTACCATTTATTCCACTAATATTTATTATCTTTTTTACAGGTTTCCAATATTCTTTAGGAAGAATATTCTTTTTACAACTACTGGTTGTAGCTCCTGTATCTAATAAAGCATTTAAAGAATATGTTTTATAATCTTTACTATGTAATGTAATTTCAATGTATTTATTGAAATTTGTAATATTATCAATTGAATAATTTATATCTTCCATTCTAGTGTTTCTAGAATTTCTACTTGGTGTAGTAGGAAAAATAGGAATATGAACTGTTTTCATACCTATTGGTGTAGAAGTACTTATATCTTCTTCTTCCTCTGGTTGAGAACTAGAAGGTAATACTAAATTATCATCTGTATTAGTAATCAGATTATTTCTGAAATATAACTTGTCACCAGATGACATGTATTCAATAGTACTTACTGGTTTAGAAGTACTAGCATTATTAGTTTTATCGATTATCCAGTCTTTAGGAATCGATAAATCTTTTAAATGTAATAGCTTTGGTTGAATTTCTGTAGTAAATTTATTGGGCTCAAAAAGCTCAATAATTTTATTATTAATTTCTTTTATTTGAACCTCTGCTGTATTAGTATATTCATTAATAGAAGTCCAGCTGATTGCTAAATCTTCTGCTAAATCACTAATATCAGAATTTTTTGTCTGAATTCTAAGGCATAGACACTCTTCTATTAGAGGGTCTGTTATAGAGATAAAGTAATTTGGTTTTACCTTAAATCCTATAACACCTGTATGTAAATTAGATTGAATTCCTCCAATAAGTGCTTTTATTGGATTTTCAAATCTTTTATCTAATAACACTGCTAAAATAGGAACATCATGACCTCTTCTAAATAATGCTCTAATTGTTATCATGATAACTCCTAAATGTATATATCTGACCTGAGGATAGTTTTTTCTAATCCTTTTTATTTTTTCTTTTGTAAATAAGGGGATTTCTGTTAATCCTCCTTTGGTATCTTTAGCTACTGTATTACCACTAATTTTTTCTATGTGTCTTTTTTACCATATTTTAAACTTAGAAATTTTATATATTTCTTCTTTAGAAATATGATTTTTATTGATTTTTTCAATTATATCATCAGAGAAATCAATTTCTTCTCCAATTATATTTCCTAACTTAATATCCTGTTGTTCAGAATTAGGAATTTCTTCTAAATGTTTATTAGAACTATTTCCCAACATAAAGATATATTCATCAGAATCTGTATCAGACTCTGTTTCTGATAATAATTCATATAATATTTCAGTAGGATTTATTTCCTCACTAAAAGAAATTTCTAAATCTTGTTCTTCAAGATTTTTAATCATTTTTCTAGCGCTTTTGCCTTTGTTAGGACAAAATGTTGCTATATGACCTTCTTCGTCACAAATAATTTCTATGTAAGTATAATATTTTCTTGATTGAAAATGTGAAAAGGTAATAATATCTTTTTTCCCAATTTTTATTTGCTGAATTATTGGTTTTTCTAAATGAACTGGTTTTAGTTCAATTAGATATTTATTTTCCCAATATTTCTTTGGTTTGAATTTACCATAAGGATCCTGTTTATCAATTTCCTCAGGCTTAGATATTTTATAATCATATGGATCTGGGGGTTCAGTTTCCATAGGATCTAGTTTTTCTATCTTTTCTTCTGTTGAAGTTTCTTCTTCATCAGAATTTTGTTTCTTTAAATCTATATCCATATTATTAGAATTACTACTTTCTATTTCTAATATATAATTTTCGCTTTCATTATTATTAATAATGTCATTATGACTATTATTATTATTATCATCATATTCTAACATATAATGATAATTATATTTTCAAACAAATCTTTATGTTTTTCATAAAGTTCTTCTATTAATTTTAGATATTCAACTCTTTCAAGATTATCTTCCGTTTTAGAAAATTGGTTTTTCCAATGTTCTATTAAAGTTTTATAAGAGTCAAAATCATATTTTTCTTGTTTTTTATCTTTTTCTCTTTTTTCTTTTGTTTTTTGTATTATTATTATTATTATTATTAGTTGAAGATTCATCCGAAGACTCATCCTCATCTGATAAAACTAAAATAGTATTACTATTACCGTAATATAAAGGTCCTAAATTTAAGTCTGATTCTATACTACTATTACTAATAATCTGATCTAATTTATTATTAACATCGGATAATAACTCTTTAGACTTGCTATTCAAATCTAAATTCGTTACTTCTCCCATATTATCTACTTTTTCTTCTACTTTATTAACCTTAGTAAATAATCTATTAAAATATATAGACGTCATATCTATTAAACTATTGATACCTTTACTAAGAGCCGAAATATTATTTTCATTCTTAGAGTCTGTATGCATAGTATGATTACAAGTTTTATCTTGATATAAACAATCCATTTTTTCCATTATTATTATCCCTGGTACCTAAAACCTTCTGTGTCTTAACGTCCTCTCAATGCCAACAACGTCCCACTCGGACTCAACGGCAACGAAGACTAACGACAGATATATGGGTTTTGAGATAATAACAGCGAAATAAATAGAATTGCAGATACAAAGATAGAAACTTACAATGATAACTACGATATAAGAACTCCAGAAATCGTTACTCCGGGGCTCCTCTGATACCAATTACCGGGGGGAGGGAGGGATATATTTACACTAGCGGAAGGGTTTATATCGTAGAATAATATTTCACAAGAAGAAGATAGATAATTTACAAAGAGAAAGATCAAGAAAGATTTCTTGATTTCTTAAAAACTCTACTTAGCTATTCTAAAATCCCATTCAGGATTCGATGCCTTTTCCAGGCTACAACAATGCCTATTTATAACAAAATTTCTAAACTAGAATCTAATTACAATTGAAGTCCGAAATAATTGTTCGGATAAGAATAGACTCTAATTTAATTACAATTGAAATCCGCACAGTATGTTTCTTGAGTAGCAAATTTGAGTGGCCGACTATTGCATTGGTTGTTTCTTGAAAGGGGTAAGGCTTGGTGAAAGGGAAAATTTTTTTGTGACTTATGGAGAAAAAAATTAAAAGAGAATCGTGTTGATAACGTGTTATAAAATAAATAGACAGAGAGTAAGGAACAAAGAAAATGGGAGAGCAAAAGAGAAAGCATATTTTATTGATCAATCGAAATATTTACAAAACTTCTCCAATATCTCTATTTATAGGTATAAGAAGTATAAATGAAGTAGAGACCTACTTCTAAAGACTATTAGAATTTAAAGCATATCAAACTTATCTTGATCTTGATGGACATCAACTTAATAAGATATTCATAATAATTTTAATAATTTTGTTTCAAATTATTCAAATCTAAAGTCGAGAAACAAAATCAAAATCAAAATTTAATAACAAAATGCAACAAAATAAAAGTAAAGTGTCAAAATTTAATATTAAATTAAAGAATTACAATAAATTTGCTTTTAATCTTAATGAAAAATAATAAATAGAAATCAAATTAAATTAAAATGATAATTTTCAATTTTTAATTAAAGTATAACCGTAAATTTGCATATTAATTTTTTATTTTGATAAATGTATAAGACAAGAAAAGAAAAAATGGGGGGCTAATTGCATATTTATTATTGGATTATAGATTTAAAAGGTCCTTAAGAAAAAAAATTAAAAAAGTCCATTAAACCCCTCGACTCAATTCATACTCAATTGAGCTCATACTGTTAATAGAAAAAAATCAACTAAACCCCTCCATTAAGGTTGCCGTCTTTGGCCACTTTAATTGTTAAAATTTGCTGATATGACAAATGGCCCTATAAGATGATGTGGCATGCCATGTAACAGTCTGCCTAACGGAGACCCAGTATTCAATTAATGTTTGGCGTATAAGTTAGTTAAGCCAAGGATAGAATTGAGTAAGTTTTTGGCGAAGTAGTATATTCTATGGGATTCACCATCTGACAAACACTATGTATTGGTGAACTCTAGGATTTGATGGACTCTTCTGATAAGTATTCGCCACCTCAAATGTTTTGGACAAACTCGTTAAGTTTCCAATTTGATAGATTTATTTCTATGTTTAGTGCATATTATGATGACTTAGTTAGTCATGTTGGGGTTTGGTTGAGACCTAGTTAGAACTAAACTAGAATATTGTAGATGATTATACTTAAAACTTGTTAATTGTGTTTAATCACAGGAATCAAGGGTGTTAGCGGAATTATCTAATTTTCTTACTAAACCTTGTCTTTGTTGCATGAGTGTATAAGGATAACGTTGGCGATCAGAAATTACCTTTACATCTTTTTCTTCCCTGGATTTCTCTGTAAGTTTTTGAAAAACCTTATAGTAGAGAGCTTCTTCGAAGAGGGTTCACAAAGTTTAGCTAGCACCTACATTTGTACCACCTTACTTGTAATTTTCGGTAAACCCTTAGGTTATTATCGAATAAATTTACGTGTTTTTGGTGTTGCATGCATAGACTTTAGAACTGTTCCTAAGGAAGGAAACTTTTTAATTCTGGGTTATTTAGTATCGAACATTGTGTGCATGTTAAGTTTCGATGGTTTAATGATCTGATAGGAATATTTAACTTTTTTTAGCTCAAGAAACTAACGAAGGTCCCAGTGACAAGGGCAAAGGACCTACTGTGTAGATCACTGTAGTAGATTTTCTGGTGAGTTTCTTCTTACTTCCATGTGTTGTAAATTCCATTGTTGTATAAATTGTGCAAGGTAAGTAATCTCTCTAAGTATCGCGTGAGTGATAATTGTGTGGAGGTGGTAATCCAATATCATTAGTATAAGTGTAGTCTATCTCTGTTATGAAGTAAATACCATCCTTCTTGCTTAAGCCAGTACCATTTATCTGTGATATGTGGTGATGAAAGGGAGATATGTTTTTGATGCCTCCGGTAGGGCAGTAATGTTGCAAACCGGACTAACAAATCACGAGAAAATATGCTTATATGAACATAAACGATTTAAGGAGTTAAGGGGGAGTATGTATACAAATATGACTGTCAGATATGCTTCTGATTCTGAATTCTGGGTACGAGGCTGGCATATGGATGGGTTAGATGTGTCATGTTAAGTTGATGAATAGTGATCGCCCATGTGTTATGTAAGTTAGCGTGTTGGATCTTTTGTAGCCTGCAAATGCCATTAGGGATATTATGATCATACTGTGTAGACCATTCTAAAAGGTTTGGTAATAATTTGAGTGTGAATTCGTATGACCTGTATGTGTTCTCTCTTTATCTATGGAACTCACTAAGTTCATATGAACTAACTCAGTTATCATTTCCTTTTCAAGAGTGTTAATTGGAGGAAGAGAACTTTGAAGGGACTATGCCAGAGCATGTTAATTGTGAGCCTTCTGTCAGTTTCAATATCATGCATTAAATGGGCAATGTGGCTTGTAGAAACATTTTGTATAAATTCTTGTAATGAATCACAATTTTTATTAGGCTTTGTTTTACGAAACCCTTTGTTAACTCTAGTTATATATATAAGTGTTTTGATCCAATGAGATGATTTATAAGATAATATTTTAGGTGTGAACGCCAAACTATTTGAATGTTGTTTTTAACTACCAATGATGTACATTGAAACATTTGTAAAAAGAATAACTTTATCAAATTTTATAAGGCTTCCGCTAAATGTTTTGTTTAAAACAATATTTTCTTGGCGTAAATAATTTAGTTGTTCTGTCATTGGCGTATTAAGGACTACACTAATATCTTAAGTTTTAAATAAATTTTAAATACCTTTGATAAAATTGTATAAGTTTAAGTTGTGACGCACCATACTTGGATCCAATCATCGGGTCAAGTAAGGTGTTTCACATGCTACGTCAGTATCTAAAAATGTAAGCCCAAAATGAGTTTGGACAAATGATTGTTTAGGTTTATTTGAATTTAGATATACATTTGTCCAGGTTCATTATGGAAGTGATTCAAAATATTATAAAGATTATAAAAATATTTAATCCTGTTAGGCTCGGAAATACCAAGAGAGGGGTAGATTGATATTTTAAAGTTATTTGCAATCTTTTCTAAAGGATGAGGAAATGAAAGAAAAGCATGGACACTTCGATTCATAGTGGTTCACTAATTGGCTACCTCCACTACCTTCGTACACCTCAACCAAGGATTTCCCAATTCACTATACAAGAATTGATACCTTTCAAGGAGAAAGTATAACCTTTACAATATCTGTCTTTTTCACAAGGTTAAGATAGAACCTTCCCCCTAGTTTGTATGGCTTAACTAGAACTTTCTAGTTTTACAAGGCTCAATTATAACCCTTTACAAATTACTTTAGGCTTTATACCTCGAAAACCTTATGTAGCTCTTGCAATATAAAGAAAATATGTAAGCAATGAAGACCTCTCAAAGGTGTGTGTTTACAAGTGTTAAGCTCTTTCTTTCAAAAAATTGAAATGAGAATGATAAAAAAAGATTTAACAATATGCACCTAAGAGATGCGCACAAGAGAAAATGACTTGATCTCGTAATCGGTTGAACAATTATAGAATAAAAAAAGTGGCACAATTGTCTAATTCAGGTTAAAAGAATAAAAAATAATAGAAACATAATTATAATAGGATAGATATATAAAATATGGACCCGACCTAGTAACTATGTTTAGAATAGAACTATAGGTATATATGATCTCGACCCATTTTCTATAAAACAAGTTAAAGAACCAAAGGTATCAATAAGGAACCCCAACCCGTTACCTATATAAAGGTAAGAACCGAAGGTATAAGGGTGACCGCCACACTCTGGAAAAGGATGAGAAGGGGAGTTGTAAGATCGATTTAAGGGTGAACACCACAAGAGGCAAACTCTTGATAAGTTTAGATATGTTATTAAAGAACTGAGAGAATAATTGATCTATCGTAATTTGATATGTCAAATTAGTTTTCCCTGTATACTTAAGGAGCTTGTTTTCGTGTAATTTTGTGTCTTTTTCGTAGTTTTTAGGTTTTCAATTGAATAAGTGTAAATGTCTCCTTTTACTCATTTTTGAAACCCAAATTGGCCAATTATACATTTTGGGGCCCTAATGTTCGATTGTGTGTTGTAGGTAATTGATGGAGGCCTGAAATTGTGCAAAAATATCACCAAAGAAAGATGTATCGTGACACTGAAGCTTGAAGGTCGTGATACCTACACAAAGGCCTAGATGAAGACCAATTATAGTGTTATCACAACATCCACCTAGGGTATCGTGATATCCACTTGCCTTGGAGACCCCAATTTGAAAACTGTCGACGGTATCGCGATATCCTACCATGGATATCTCGACACCCATATTGTGAAGGGACAAAAAATTACATCAGGGATAGTCTTTGTCCAACTGAAGCACAAATTAATAAAGGCTCGTTCAAGGGTATTTTGGTTAATAAATTCGGTAAGAAATTGCAGTTAAATAAGCCAAATTGGCTAAGGAGAGAGGAGGCCACATTAATTTTAGTTTTTGCTTTAGTTTTCTCTTAGGGTTCTCTTCTTCATTTTCTAGGGTTTCTTCTTTTTATCTTCAACCTTAGTGTAATGCTTATTTTTTCTTGCACTTTATTGTTGTTCTTGTTGTTCTTCAGGGTAGTTAAGTTAGTTAACACTGTAGCTAGGGTTAAATTGCACTTTTAGTCAATTTCCTTCACTTGTAATGACATTTTCATATTTGCTTAATGTATTTTCAATTTTCTTTAGTTTTAGCTGTTAAAGTCTTTACTTTTAATGTTTCTTGCTTCTTATTTTGCTGTTAGATGTTCATCTTTACTTTGCTTTTAAATTATTTTCATTAAAAATCTCAAATTTCATATTTTTTGAGCTTTTCTTTAATGGCTGCCATGGTTTTTGTTATTATGTTTATTAGCTTAGTTTTTAATATGAGTAACTAAAATTTTAAGGGGTTGGTTGATGGAGATGTGCGCAAGCTAATTTTTGGTTAAGGGACTAAATTGCAACAAATTGGACTAAATTGAATGAACATTAAAACTTAGGATTGATGCCTTTAAGGGAAGATTTAAGCAAGTGAGACCAATAGGTAGTCTTGTTGAGCACCAATTCTTTAGTTGTAACACCCCAAACCTGGCCTAGAAGTCTAGACCGAATTCGGAACGCTACATTGACCACCGAAGTGATCGTGAGAAAATTTTACAAATCAGGTCGTTTAAAAATTTAATTCCGAAAATGTTTATCCCGAATCAATTCAAAAATGTTTAATCATTTAAATTCCCCAGTAAGTTCAATAGTATAACACTTACGAATGAAAACTTAAAACAAAAGTTGTACCACAGTATTATGAAACTTTACAGTTCAACTTAAACGATTAACAATTAAACCTAAAAATAAAAGCTTATAACTCATTTCCACCAAGACTGTCCGAGACCTCCACGTACTGAGCCCAACTACAGAATCCAAAACTATACCTGAAAGGGAAACAGAAGAGGGGGTGAGCTACTCAGCTCAGTGTGAGATCAAACCAGCTAAACTACAGAAGCAGAAACAGAGAACTAGAAGCAGTTCAGAACCAGAACATACTTACAGACAACTAACAGTTGAGTGAATTTGCCCAAAATCAAACGAATAGCAATGTACTTCATAGTCATACAGTAGCAATAATTCTCAACAGTTACAGTCTGGGCCTAAGCCCCTTTGAGAATCAGTATCAGTTTGGGCCTTAGCCCATCTCAGTACAGTAGCAGTCAAGTTTACAGAATTCTCTTAGGCACGAGTGCCTTTCAATCGAACAGTCAGTCACATTCAGCCACAGTAACACGTTCAGTCAAACAAATCAATCAAACATTTCAGTCGAACAATACAGTCACATCCAGTCACAGTATTACATTCAGTCAAACAGATTCAATCAGATGCATATGAGTGCAAATGAGTTATAAAATAAAAACCCACCCATCCAACCAACACACCTCTCCGTCCAACCATACACTTCCTGTGGGGATTTAATCAACCCACCCATCCCTACACTTACAAGTCATATCGAATATGGCACAGACAGAAATTTGCAGCTGAGCTGCCAGATCAGATAATCGTACGTAGCGTGGCTAACGTACATGCGGTACTGTGCAATGCGGTAATCTGCTATACCGATATCAATAAAGTCCACGACCCTCTAGGTATTGGGACTGCCCATGACCCTCTGGGTATTAGGGGCTACAGTATGCAGTTAAACTGCCACTCTCGTATATTATGCAACAAGGCTAGCATATAAGTTGTACTGTGCAATGCGGTAAACCGCAGTACATATCTGTAGTATGAACTGCCAGATCAGATAGTAGTACGTAGCGTAGCTAACGTACATGCCGTATAGTGCAATGCGGTAATTTGCTATACTGATAAGTTGCAGTAAATTTGCCAATTCAGTCAATGGTACGTAGCGTAGCTAACGTGCATACGGTATAGTGCAATGCGGTAATCCGCTATACCGATATGTTGCAGTCAAACTGCCAGTTCAGTCAATCTTCCTTCTCTTCAAAATCCCACCCAAATAGTTTATGCATATGTATGTATGTATGCAGATGAATAGAATCAGAGTACAAAGATATAGACAATCATTCACAACCAGTCAGTCAGACAATTAAACAGAAGCATATTGCTCACACACACCCGATCGACTAGATTCAGAACATACGTGTTATGCATTCAATCACGAATCTCACCTAAAACGTAGTCAGAACAGAGTCCTAACTACCCTTACTAAGGCTTAGCCAAGGGTTAAGAAACACAGATTCGTGATTACAAACATATTCGCTCTAAAGGCATTATTTTGCGAGATAGGGCCACACGCCCGTGTGCTCCGACCGTGTGGAGCAAACCAGGCCGTGTGAGGATCCAAACGCCCGAGTGAAGGGTAGCACACGGCCGTGTGACGGAGGTACATGCTCGTGTAAAGCAGGGGCACAACCCTGTGAACAGACCGTGTAACTTATTATCCAATTTCGCTAAAACCAAGTGTAGGGTAGACACAACTGTGTGAAGTTGTCACATGCCCGTGTGGCCATCAGACACGGTCGTATGTCCCGATACACACGCCCGTGTGGAACCCCTAGGCCCCAAATCAATCACACGGCCGTGTGGCCAAGCCGTGTGACTCCAATACTCTGAATCCCTAATTCCCAAATCTACACGCCCGTGTGCCCAAGTGACACAGTTGTGTAAAAATCGACAAAATCCCCAAAATCGGCCACAAGGCCGTGTGGCACCCAAAACTGGTCGGAAACCCTAGTTCCCAAATCCACACGGCCGTGTGCCTCGACACACTCCTGTGTGGCCATCGGGGAGGCTGCAAAACCACCCCAATTTTGCCCCGAAACAGCCATTTTGGCCACCAAACTCGTCTCCAATCTTACCCACATCAAGTGAATATCAATATGTGACTTAATTCTCTCACTTTCAGTGTTCATAACCCAACATAAGGGATTACCACCAATACAAAACTTGTCGAAACTAAAAATTTACAAAAAAAACCAAATTTGTAGTGAGGGTTAGGATCCCACACTTGGTTCATGAACGGCGATGACGACAGAGGTGCGATAATCCCAGTATCCGTAGATAAAATCATTTTTGAGTAAAATTTTAGGGAGCAAAAAGTGAAGAGAAGAGAGGGGAAGAGGACAACGTAAAAACCAACAGAGAATAATGCCCTCCAAAATATAAAAAGTAACCTGAAATAATAATAACATAAAGAAAATAATTTAAGTAGCACTAAGTAATAGCTTAATAAAACAAAATAAAACGTCCTTGAACGCTCAGGGATTCGAACTCCAGACCCTCAGCAGACTAACACTCAACTTAACCACCAGACCGGAAGGTCTATTTTGATACTAAATTACACAGTTATGCACATATGTGACACCTCCTCACTAGCCTTCTAGGCCCAAAATTTGGGGCGTAACATTACTCCCAGGTTAGCCAACAAGATCTAGAGATAAACCAAACTAATTTGTTTAATTTGGTAATGTTGAGACTGAAAGGTAAAACGAAACCACTTTAGGAGTTTAAGCAATTTAGAACTTTAATTAAATGATTCTTGAACCACATCAAAATCAACTAACCATCATTTTTTAATTATTCGTGAATTTCATAACTTTGCACTTTTTACAATCTAGTCCTTTAGGTAGTTAATTGATAATTTAGATTAATCACTCCTCATTTTATGATAATTAGGTTAATTTTTTATTAATTAATGGTTAATCTTAGTATAAAAGTAAGATTAAAATGAAAAATAAAACATTCTTCTCCTCTACTCATCTACTCCATGGAAACAAGGAAAAAATAGGGCTTAGAGTTTAAACTTTCTGTCCTTCAAAATTGGTATGTATACAAGTAATTTTTTTTTGTAATTTTTATGATTTAGAAGTCTCTAAAGCTTAATTTATCTAGCACATGTACCAATTTGTAAAACTTTTAAAGCTTCTAAAAGTTACCATTGATGAATGCTTTAAGAAATTGATGTTAATTTGTTAGATTTTAAGCTTAGAAGTGAAATTGAACTATCATATGCATATCATAGGATGTATTAAGGTATTTGGAATTGATAAATTGAAATGAATTATCGTATAGATTGAGAATTGAATCAATCAGAGGATAATCGAGGAAAATGCAAAATTATGGATTAGTCCTCGACATTTTTTTGTTGTTATTTTTGCTAGGTAAGTTCATATGGTGTGTTGTGTTTAAATTGTTATGTATTAAGAATTATGAATATATATATATATATATATATATGTTTAATTGAAATTTTGATTGTTTACGATTTGATACAAAATGTGAGATTTGGACTAAATTGTAAAGAAACAAATATAAACTTGTATGTTGGAACCACCCCGATGAACTTAGTAAAGGTATTATACACATGGATACGAATTGATTACCGAGATCCAATATTTTTTGTGGACTCGAAGATACATGTGACACAGGTTTAGCTCGGAGGAGTAACCTAATGTCATTTTAAAAGTTTAACTCGGACGGGTAACTTGACACAAATATATGTCCAACTCGGATGAGCAACAGATATGGTTAATACTAGTATATTCGAGT
The DNA here is from genome assembly GCA_005393395.2 of Gossypium australe. Taxonomy (NCBI): domain Eukaryota; kingdom Viridiplantae; phylum Streptophyta; class Magnoliopsida; order Malvales; family Malvaceae; genus Gossypium; species Gossypium australe. The sequence continues at coordinate 92,884,921 of CM016621.1, read as the reverse complement.
TCATTTACTGAGTTTCATTGGGTAATACTGATAATATAAAACAAGAAAGAGATGACATGAAATGCATTTGATGTTCAATATGGTATTAGTAAATGAATTAAATATGAAGCCTTGATGTTCGATCTCGGGTTGACTTTAAAGTATTTCTATTCTCATATAAGACCCAAGAAAAAATGTTCATGATATTCAATATGGTATTACTGTTGATTGCATGAATGACGATGTGAAGTGATTGTAACACCCAAACTCGACCCATACGTTATGTCTGAATTCAGAAAGCTACATTGGCCACTGAAATGGCCCAGAAAAACATTTCAAACATACTTTTTAAACCATTTGCCCAGTTTGTTCAAAACTAGTAAAATCGAACTTTCAACTTTATTTTCAATCACATTTCAAACCATTTGTCCACGAAAATGGCTGAAGTAATCTTTCGAAATTTTGAAAAATATTTTAAAACTATTGAATTATCAATTCAAAACAAATGAAATAAAATGTTTATTTTTAATTTCGTAAAACCGTGTAAATTTCAGGAATCGAAATAAATAATATCTCAATTGTAGACATTCAATCATTTATTCAGAATTATTTCGAATTTTCAATCATACTTCTAAATCATTTGTATATTAACTTCAGAAATCAAATTCCTTTAGAGTTATTATTTGTAAATATTTATAATTTTGAAAACTAAGTCTAATGTTATTAAAAGCTCATTTTTTAGAAATGCATTGGAAAAATGTATTATTGATAGATTTTATTTTAAAAATCGAGTTTCATGCAAAAACTTAACAACTTGCGTAGTTTTAAAAAATTAATGTCATGCAATCAAGTCATACAAATTAGAATAAAATCCCCAAAGTAAAGTCCCGTGCCACAGTCCATACATAAAACTTATTACAAACCCAAAATATCAAAATAAAATTTAATTGCTTTAATTTAAAAAGACTTATGAGAAACTCCTCCAAATGTCGTCATCGAATCCTAACATTGGGGTTATCTATAAATCAGAAAACTAAAGGTGGATGAGCTATAAAGCTTAGTGTGAGACTAACATAAATACAATCACATATATATAGACATATACATTATAAAACCATAATAATCATATCAATTTCATATAACTCAATATTTCATACTTAGTCTGTAACACCCCTTACCCGTGTCTGACGCCGGGACAGGATACTGGGCATTACCAGACTTAAACATAAATATTTATACAAAATTGGGCTATAAAATTTCATTCAATTTAAAATCATTCATTCACATGCAAATCGTCCCTTATATGGGCCCACGAGGCCCAAACAATCATTGGGAACTATTCGGGACTAAACCGAGAACTTAGGAAACTTTAAGAAGACGTATAAAATTTTTCATCAAAATAGGGGTCACACGCCCGTGTGGCTTGGGACACGCCTGTGTGGGTAGGTTGTGTGGTCACACACGCCCATGTCCTCAACCCGTGTAACTCTCTGTTTATGACGTCATCAACAAAATAGTGTCACACGACCAAGTCACACGCCCGTGTGCTTAGGCCGTGTGGTGAATTAAATTCTAAAAAGTAAATGCAGACTTCACACGCCCTAGGCACACGCCCATGTCCCGGGGCCGTGTCCTCCACAAGGCTGAGACACACGGCTGTGTCTCTGCCCGTGTGGCCAAGAAAATGGCTATTTACCAAACCATTTGGCACCCTCATTTGCACATACTTAAACACAACCTCAATGGCATCTTTCATGGCATAATTGAGCACTTAAACATCATCAAACAAGTCATGATCATAGCGAATTCATATAATCTTATTCATGCATAAGGCACCATACTTTGCCTAGCTTAAACTTATCAAACTTTCATGCCATGATTATCATCAACATATCCTAAATCCATCCATACCAAACACACATAACCACATCACATGAAACCTTTAGTATAAGCATACACATATAAAAAGGTATTACAACTCATTAACCAATACGAGCCACATCTCATGGCCATATACAAAATGGATCATATTACCATTATGAACCAACACATTTGGCCAAATCAAATGACACATACACAATTGACTAAGTCCCTATACATGCCATAAACTGAAGAAGTCTGTATTCACTTTTACCCCACGATGATAGCTTGATAGTGTGATAACATCTCCGGCGATCTCCAATTTGAGCTAACATAAAACCCTATAAGATATGAGAAAGGAAGGGGAGTAAGCTATAATTCTTAGTAAGTTTGTATGAAAATAATAAGCAACTTATTAACATGTTTTTCACCAATTCTCACAATATGTTCTCTAGGTAATACAATCATAATTGCATAAAATATCACAATTCATTTATGTTCATCTTGAGCTATCTACTCGAGTTGCAGTCAATAAATTATTTTTATCCGGAGCTACAGAACTCCAAATTAAGATCCGTTAATTTTCCTTGAAACTATACTCACATATCTTCTTATCATAAAATTTCCAGAATTTTTGGTTCATCTAATCAATACAGTTTATTCTTTAAAGTCTCCCCTGTTTTGCTGTCCGAGGGTTCTGACCCCTTTTCACTAAAAAATTATTTTCTCGTGGTAAAGAACTCGAATGATGTTCCTGTTTGTTTCTCTTTAAAATAGACTCATTAATAAATTCAAAAATATAAATTTTATCCCTTGATTACTTTTTTACAATTTTTAATGAATTACCCAAGTCAGAACAGGGGATTCCAAAATCATTCTGACCCTATCTCACTAAAATCCAAATATCTCATCATATGAAATTCTTTTGCTTATTCTGTTTATTTTATGCAAAAATAGACTCAATAAGATTTAATTTCGTGTCTTATTCAACTTCTAGTTCAATTTACCCATTTTTGGTGAGTTTTCAAAGTAATACATCTGCTGCTGTTGAAACTGTTTTGTTGCTAATTTTACTCTATCATGTTTTCTTTGTATTAATTCTCATTTACACACATATAACACTAAAGTATATCCATAGTTAGTCGTGCCAATAGCTAGTCATCATCAAATATTTACAAGCCATTCATTGGCCAATTTAACCTATACATCCACAATAAAGACTTAAACATTTCATTTCTCAATTTAATTTGGCTTAAAAGCCTCACACATGATCATCAATCACAGTTCCCACTTATTCATACATTATAAGCATGATCTTATAATCACAGGGTCATTTTCATAGGTATAACTTATTCGTTTTCCTTCTTACCAAAATTCGATCACATCCCGAGCAAATTGCACATGAGTGTATACATACATAAACTTGCACTTAATCATCACATATCACATATCGGGCTCATTTCTCGTGAGTTTTTCATATGTATCTGTATCACTTAATCACATAACCTTAGCACTTTTTCCTTCTTGAACATAAACTTAGCTCTTTACCGTTGAACTACTCGGAATATCAAAGGATACTCAATCTCATCATACATGTATCACGATGCCAATGCCATATCCCAGATATGGTCTTACATGGGATCACATCTTGATGCCGATGCCATATCCCTGATATGGTCTTATACGAGATCGTATATAGATGTCGATGCCATGTCCCATACATGGTCCTACACGAGATCTTTCTTTGGTGCCGAGGCTATGTCCCAGACATGGTCTTATACAGGACCTCATTTATTTGGTGCCGATGCCATGTCCCAGACATGGTCTTACATGGGACCCTCTTCCGGTGCCGATGCCATGTCCCAGACATGGTCTTATACGGGACCTACATTCGGTGCCGATGCCATGTCCCAGACATGGTCTTATAAGGGACCTTCCTTATCTCATGTTGTGACACTGGTATCCTCGCTATTCCGAATGTTCAACAGGGACTTCATCTTAACATATTTTTATCATACTCTTATCGAGGCATCATTAGTCGATTTCATAGAAATAATATATATTTCAAGAAATGTCAAACATTTAAAAGCATAATAACATGATGCTTAATTATTACACACAAACTTACCTTGACTTAAAATGGCGAAAGGGACCGAGTCGTCCGATATTCGTCTTTCCCCCGTTCTAAGTCCGAAACTCGTTTTCTTTATCTAAAATATCACATTTGACTTATTAAGCTATTATACTATTCAATTCAGTCCAAAAATCATATTATGAAAAAATTACATTTTTGCTCCTAAACTTTGTTATACTTACACTTTTGCCCCTAGGCTCGTAAAATGATTTTTATTCAATTTCCTTATATTTTAGGCCTAGCCGAACCATTTTCATAACTATAGCAGTCCACAATTTGCATTCATTCACACATTTTCATACATTTTTCAAGTTTTTACAAAGTAGTCTTTTTATGCAATTTCATCGAAAATGACTTAGTAAAGTTGTTTACTACACACCGAGCATTCATATTCTACCATTAGACATCAAAGCACATGCATGTCATCCATGGGTAAACCGAGTTACAGGGATCTCAAAAATGTAAAGAACATTAAAACGGGGCTTGGATGCACTTACTATTGAGCTTGAAAGCTTGAAATCCTTAGCCATGGCTTCCCCCATGCTAAATTCGGCCAAGCAAGAAGATAGACAAGGGTTTTTGGCTTTTATTTTGTCTTTTAGTCCATTTAATTACCAAATTACCAAAATGCCCCTAACTTAAAAATATCCTATTTCACTTATCTCATGTCCATTTTTGTCCAACAATTTAACCAATGGTCTAATTACCATTTAAGGGCCTCCAATTTAAAATTTCATAGAAATTAGACACTTCTAACATGTGGAAATAAACTTTTTCACTATTTACAATTTAGTCTCTTTGACTAAATTGAGTGCCCAAACGTCGAAATTTTCGAACGAAATTTTCACGAAATATTTTTGTGAAATCGTAGACCATAAAAATATAATAAAAATAAGATTTTCCTCGTCGGATTTGTGGCCCCAAAACCATTGTTCCGACTAGGCCCAAGATCAGGTTGTTACATAGTCAATGCACATTTCGTAAAATGATGCAAAATTTTTATGATAACGGTCCTACCCATCTTCGCTACACACCAAAATCAAGTTCCCAAAACTTCGTCCATCTGATGACACACCAATTTGTGAACAGTGTCATAGTAATGCAGATAAATTGCCGCATAATCAAAATCGTGGACAAGCCGCCAAAAGCGTAGATAAACTGCCAATAACTTCCACCTTTAATTTATCCCACCCCATGCAAGTGATATTGCCGAAATCACTTGAAATCACATAAGCATGCTTAATATGCAAATTATATATGTACACATGGTACCAAAATTTCACATTTTATAAATCATGCAAAAATTGTAACACCTCTTACTCGTATTCGACACCGGAATAGGGTACGAGGCATTACCGGAACACATACACTTGTAAACGTATTAAACCGAGACTACGAGGCCCAATACATGCTTTGGAAGTGGTCCAGGACTAAACCGAGAATTTTGGAAAAAATTAGAAAATTTCTTGAAAAACAGGGGCACACGCCCGTGTCCAAGGCCATGTCCTTCACACAGCCGAGATACACGCCCATGTGTTAGGCCGTGTGGCGTTTCGAATTTTCGAAAATCAAGTGTAGACTTCACACACCCTAGGCACATAGCCGTGTGGCTGCCCGTATGACCACAAGTAAGGCTATTTACCAAGCCCTTTGCCACCCCAAAACACTTATACACTTATAGAAATTTATCATCACACAACATGATATTATTAAGCATTCAAACATCCACACTAAGACATCCACATACCATTTACAAACCATATTCGTCATGCATAATCACACACACACTTAACCATTCACATCATGCAACTTACACAACCAATCACATTTACCACTCATAATTATCACACATTTACTCATCCAACAGATGCAAGCATACACATCCTTAAAATGCATCATCATAGAGTTATAACATAACAATTATTAGCCACATTAAACGACCTTATACAACAATAACCATCAAATAGCATAGGCCAACATTCTAGGCCAACTCATAATAACATATACACATAATCAAGTCCCTATACATGCCATAGACTTAAAAATACTTGAAGATCATTGATACAATGCCAATCAATAACTTGTTAGTATGATAGAACCTCCGACGACCTCCAACTTGAGCTAGCATCTGTGACACTATAGGAAAAAGGAAAGGAAGGGGGTAAACATTATAGCTTAGTAAGTAGGTATGTAAATAATAAGTAATTTATTAACATGATTTTATAAATCTTCACAATATGTTCTCAAGATAATACAATCATAATTGCACATAGCTCCACTATTTACTCATGTTCATCCTAAGCTATCTACTCGAGTCACAGACACTAAATTATTTACATCTTGAGTTGCAAAACTCCAAATTAAGATCCATAAATTTCCCCTGAAACTAGACTCACATATCTTCTTACCATAAAAATTTCAAAATTTTTTGTTTAGCCAATAAGTATAGTTTATTCATTAAAGTCACCATTGTTTCGCTGTCTGATAGTTCTGACTTTTCTTCACTAAAAATTAATTATCTCCTCGTACGGTATTCGGATGATGTTCTTGTTTGTTTCTTTTGAAAATAGACTCATTAATTATTTTAATTATATAAATTATAACCCATTATTATTTTTATACAATTTTTAATGAGGATTCCAAAATCATTCTAACTTTGTCTAACAAAAATTCAAATATCTCAGAAATGAAATTATTTTGCTTACACAGTTTCTTTTATGTGAAAATAGACTCAATAAGCTTTAATTTCATATCTTATTCAAACTCTAATTCAATTTCCACCATTTTTGGTGATTTTTCAAAGTGATGCAACTATTGCTGTCCAAACTATTTTATTGCTAATTTTACTCTATCATATTTTTTTTTGTATTAATTCTCATTTACACACATATAACACTAAAGTATATCCATAGTTACCCATGCCAATAGCTAGTCATCATCAAATATTTACAAGTCTTCATTGTAACACTTACTCCATATCAACCTTACCAAAGTTCGATCACATACCGAGCACATTACTCATGAATATATATACACATGTACCTGCACTTGTTTATCACATAATCACATTCAATTACACTTAGTCATTTTCCCGTTGAACACATCAGAATATTATTGGATACATCGGAAGTTTGCACATAAGTGCCACACTTGTAGCCAAAGCTACTTCACATCACTTTTCACTTAGAGGCTCGTTCTCAAGCTATTCACTTTCATAGGTCTGCTCACACAAGCTGTCAGTCATTCGTTACTATCAGTGCTGCTCACACAAGCTGTCAGGTATCCGCAACACATGCCGGTATAGTCACTGGTAGAACTTAAAACCAGCACCTGGATTCACTTAGTCACAATTTCACGTAGATTTCACATGGGTCCCTAGTGAACATGTCACTCGTATCCATTTTTATTCCTAAAGTTCAACCGGGAAATTTCTCACTTATCGATATTTTGTCAATTACATCAAATATTCAACCACAATTCATGCCATTTATCAAATTATGAAAACATATGTAAAAAAGATACATTATTTACATACAAACTTACCTCGGTAGCCTAACCGGTGAAAATGACTTATTTGTCATATTTTTGTTTTTCCCCCATTCTATGTCTGAATCTCGCTTTCCTTGATCTATAACAATAAATTTAACTCATTTATTCATCCTACTACTCAAATTAGCCTAAATTCACATTTTGGCAAAAATTACATTTTTGCCCCTAAACTTTGTCATATTTACACTTTTGACCCTATGCTCATAAAATGTTTTCTATTCAATTTCCTTGTATTTTAAGCCTAGCTGAACCATTTTCATAACTATAGCAGTCCACAGTTTCCATTTATTCACACACTTACACACATTTTACAACCTTTTACAAACTAGTCCTTTTTGACAATTTCACCGAAAATCACTTAGTAAAAGTCATTTATTACACATCGAGCATTCATATTCTACCATTAAACATCAAAACACAAGCATTTCTCATATGGTTAAATTTTGAAACATCAACCCTAGCTCAAATAAATGGTAGAAATAGAGAGATCGTGTTACGAGGATTTCAAAAACGTAAAAATAATTAAAAACGGGGCTAGAACGGACTTACAATCGAGCTTGGAAGCTTGAAAAACCCTAGCCATGGTTTCCCGTTGTGAAATTCGACCATGGGGTTGAAGATGGACAAAAATTGGCTTTTAATTTTGGTTTTAATTCATTTTAGTTACTAAATGACCAAAATGCCCCTAACTTAAAAATATTCTATTTCACCTACTTCATATCCATTTTTGTCCAACAAATTAACCAATGGTCTAATTATCATTTAAGGACCTCAAATTTAAATCTTCATAACAATTGGATACCTCTAACATGTAAAACTCAACTTTTGTACTTTTTACAATCTAGTCCTTTTGACTAAATTGAGTGCCCAAACGTCGAAATTTTCGAACGAAATTTTCACGAAATCATTTTGTGAAATCGTAGACCATAAAAATGTAATAAAAATAAATTTTTCCTCGTCGGATTTGTGGTCCCGAAACCACGGTTCCGGCTAGGCCCAAAATCGGGCTGTTACAAAAATCACATATGCCATAAGATCGCATAACATGAGAATGAGATGTACATGCTTTACAAATAAATAATAATCATCAATATCATAAAACATGCTTTTCACAACATATACGATTTGGAACACTTACTTGTCATAATTCATAACGATGGGTTTTATCTCTCTTATGGATACATAAAGTATCCTCACCAAACAAATATAATTCAAATAATAACATTTTTATCAATATAAAACGTAGACTTAATTTGGTTCAGTGTTAAAACCCATGCCTGATTGTAGATCCGATTTGCAACAACTCTATAAGAATGTTCACACTTGGATTTAGCAAATAGATTACCTAATCAATCAACAAATGGCGATCTTACGTTAAGACTACCATTTTTAAGGTAGATACGATAAGTTAGTTATCGATTTCCATTAACACTTACCCTTAAAAAAATCACTCGGATTAGTGATTTTGCTCCCAACGTTAATGGTTTCTTGGATTGGTGTTGATCTGCCTTTCAATAAATATGACATACGAGAAGTTAATACATAAGAAATAAATTCACTATGACCCTTTAAGAGTATTCGGCTAAGAGAAAAAGTAAGGAGATTTCTACTCAACCCTTACACTTACACTAACTTGGTTGAAACGAGAGATCGACGAATCGTCTGATCACACATCGAAGAGGAAAGAATGATCTAAAAAGGAAGATTATTTGAAAGTAAGGTAATGAAAATAAAGTTTAGGATTAAGAATTAAACACAATAAATAGTGTAGAATTTCTTTTATTTCTAAAAAGAATAACGAAGGTGGAAAAATGAAGCAAAAAGGAGGAAGAATCTCAACCATCGGAGTGGTGCTATTGTAACACCCCTATACCTGGTTCGACCCAAGGAACCTGACATAGGAATATTACATTTTGTGCAAAAGTGATTTTGGCTAATCACTAATATATTTGAACATTAAAAAAAATAAGTTTTCATAACTTATATTTTAATCTCTACTACTTGGAACACACTTGATCTTCCTAAGTACATGCCATTCTATTCAAAATTTTGAAACATACCCTCTTGGCACTTGGAGATGTAATGAGATGGATGCTCATAACCTCAATTACAACTCTTCAAAATAACTGTACCTACGCGTTGAAAATAAACGCGTTAAGTCGGTGAAGACTTAGTAAGTACCCATGATATTTAAATTCTATTAAATTTCTTAATTTCCAATATCTCTTTTCTTTGTTTATTTATCATATTCATTTGTAAATTTTTACTTATCTCACAATTTAGTCCTTAAGTCCTCAAATCAACTTATAAAAATTACTACTCTTTTTATACATGTATCATATTTCACCATTTAGTGTAAATTTTCATGATTTCCTCACTATTTCTTTCATAATTTATTTTTACATATTTAACTTACTAGTCATTATCTTTCTTATACTTCCTCAAATACATTCAAATTACTTACGTCTTCACGTTACTAATTTAATATTTCGAACATTAATCGGAGATAAACCTTTACCTTGTAACGAAAATTGTTTACCTTTTTAGCAGAGGCCCAGTAGACTAAACAGAACACTTAGGATATACGGAACTGATACAAATGTGCATTATTATGCACTATTAAACATAGAGTACTAAAGTGCTATACAGAGAGCACAAATGTGCTAATCAGAGAGCACTGACATGCTAATAATCGGAAAGCAATAACGTGCTAATAATCAGAGAGCATGCTAAGGTTCTTTAATGGCATGCCACTAATATCCTAGTAGTTCTAATCTCGTCTACTTGGGAAAATTATATCATGCACACATATCACTTTTACACTTTCACATAATGCTTTTACATACTGTACAATTTAATCCTTGCACCAATAATCCGTATACTTATATCTTCACTATCTTTAATACATGCAATATATTTCTAAATTCATTATTCATCCATAATTCATTAATAATTTGTAACAGCCCGATTTAGGGCCTAGCCGGAATAGTGGTGCGAGACCACAGATCCGAAGTAGAAATATATGTTTTAATGATTTTATAAGGCTTATGAGATGCTTGCATGATTGTGTGAAAATTTCATGAAGAAATTTTATTAATTAGTGAATAAATTGTCCATTAGGACTAAATTGCAAAGATTAGAAAATATGAGATTCTAGAAGATCTAAGTATGAAAAAGAATTATTAAAATTACTAGAGGTCCTTATTTAGCAATTAGACCATTATATGTTAAGATGGACAAAAATGGACGTGGGAAGGAAAAATCTTAAGAAAGGATCATTAAGGGCATTTTTGTCATTTGGTTAATAAAAGAATTAAAAGGGAAAATAGGTCAAAAATGGTGTCCATCTTCCTCCCCCTTGGCCGAAAATCACAAGGAAGACATAGCTATGGTTTCTTCAACTTTCAAGTTTGATAATCAAGAAACACGAAGCCCGGATCGAAACCGAGGCAAGAACAAAATCGAGGACTAAATCGAGCATCGATACACATTTTGAGAATCGAGATAAGTTTGTATGAAGTGTAACACCTCTTACTCGTGTCCGGCTCCGGGACCGGATACGAAGCATTACCATGCTTAATCTTGCTTGACCATGTAATAACGGGCTATAAAATTTTATTCTATTTTAAAACTTTTCTTTCTTACTAATAACATACAATTCATGGGCCTACGAGGCCTTAAGCACACTTCCGGAAGGTTTTCGAGATTCAATCGTAAACTTTTGCGCTCCTTGAAAATATTTTGCCTAAACAGGAGTCACACGCCCGTGTGACCTAGACATGCCCGTGTGGGCAGGCCGTATGGTCTCGCACGGCCATGTCCCTAGCTCGTGTACAATTTATTTATTATTACAACCTACAGGGGTTTTCACACGGCTTGACACACGCCCGTGTCAATGGCCCGTGTCCTTCACACGGCCTAGACACGCCTGTGCCCTCACCCGTGTGAAAAATTAGGGGTATCCTGTTTGTGACGTCATCAACCTCCTAAGGAGCACACGGTCTAGGCACACGCCCATGTGGCTAGCCCGTGGTCAACACTGAATTAAAACACTAATATGCAGGGGACACACGACCTATTAACACACCCATGTGGCCTGACCGTGTGTCACACACGGCCTAGACACACGCTTGTGTGTCTACCCGTGTGGACACTTAAAGGCTATTTTTCGAAGCCAATTCCCACCCTGAAATCAAGATCATTCATATACTCAATCCAACCACTCAAATACTTCATCAAAAACACGAATAACAAGGCATAACTCATCATCAATTAATGTATAATATTAGTAAATATTGGCCAATCTCTTTAGCAATATACAAAAAGAATAATAACCTTAATAGCCAACACTTTGGCCCCTCTTAGGACTTACATCAAGATGAAATAATTTCTATACATGCCATACTTAATAAAAGCAACTTGGCTATACCAAAATAGTGATCGATAGTGTGCTCCGAACTTCGACGTTAATGATCCACGAGTTAGCTTGGTAAGACTGCAAGGAAAGAAGAAGGGAGAGAGGTAAGCATATAGCTTAGTAAGTTTGCGTGAAACTCATATAGAAATATGTTAACTCACATCCATTTCAAGTTAAGAACAACATAAAACTCAAGTGCATGGCTTACTTACTCCTTACATGATACATAATAATTTCATACTTGCATTATAATCATGGTACCTGTGTCACTTGATTACATAGATTAGTACATTTTGCTGATGCAAAAGTAAACTCAACTTTTATCTTTCTTAACCTGAAAAATGCTTTATATTAACTTTGTATAACTTAACTTAGTACTATCTTTACTTACTTGACTTTCTTGTTGCCTCTTTCATATTTAGCTCTTTTACCCGTTGAATTTCCCGAAATAATTGAGGTTACTCAATCTCATCAAACATGTATCTCGATGCCAATGCCATGTCCCAGACATGGTCTTACATGGGATCGCCTCATGATGCTAATGTCATATCCCATATATGGTTTACATGGGATCCCTTAGCTCGGTGTCGATGCCATGTCTCAGACATGGTCTTACACGAGACCTTCCTTATGTGTTTCTTTTCGAAACTTACCATTGCCATGTCTTGACATGGGCTTACATGGTATCCTTGCCTTATGAATCTTATCAATGCCATGTCCTGACATGGACTTACATGACATCTTTGCCTCATGAATTCACCAATGCCAAGCCTTGGCTTGGACTTACATGGACCTTTGCCTCATAATAACTTTTCAATGCCATGACTTGTCATGGACTTACATGATATCCTTGCCTTATGCTGATGCCATGTCTTGACATGGTCTTACACGGACTTTCCTTATCACATGTTGTGATAATAGTATCCATATTATTCCGAGACTTCAACCGGGACTTTCTCATACATATTCTCATTTACTTTTCTCGTCACAATATCAATAATTTTACTTCATAGAAATAATATACATTACAAAACACAATAAGTAATTGATTGAGAATACACGTAAAACTTTAATTCATACAAACTTACCTCGGTATTCAAAATGTATGTAAAGATGTAAGTTAGTCCTCGACTTTGTTCTTGCCTCGGTTTCGATCCGGGCTTCCCGTTTCTTGATCTATAGTAACAATTTCACTTGTTAAATACACACATTGACTAAATCAACTTATAATTCATATTTTGGCAAAATTACGATTTTGCCTGAACTTTGGCAAAATGACCATTTTGCCCCTAGGCTCGGAAATTAATTCTAATCACATTTCTACCTTCAACAAGCCTAGGTGAACATTTAATATTCTTATAGCTATCATCAAAACTCAACATTTCACATACTTACTACAAATTTATAACCTTTTCATTAAGGTTCAATTAGGTGTTTTCAAGACAACACTTTTCATAAAAGTTGTTCATCTAACAACTAAGACTTAATTTCTTCCATAAAAATGCAGCAAATAATAATGATAGCTCTCATGGAAAAACTCTAAACTTTTCACCATATTGCACAATAGTCCCATCATTTGAAAGCTTAAGCTTTAGGGGTCTCAAAAGTACAACTATTTTCAAGAAAGATCATCAAAATCACTTACTAGAATGGAGGAGAGATTGCTAAAAATTTTGAGCTTTCAAACCTCTATTTTCCTTGCTAAAATCGGTGGAGAAAGATGGAGAGAAAGATGATATCTTTTCTTTCCTTATTTTAATATTAAACTAGCAATTAGTCCACCAAACATCACCAACTTTGACCAACTTAGTCAATTCTTGTCCCCTATGGCCGGCCAAGCATATATTGGGGGTCTAATTGCCTTTTAAAAACCTCCAATTATCAATCTATGGCTATTTGGTACCTTTAGCTTATAGAATAGAACTTTCACACTTTATGCGATTTAGTCCTTTTTCGCGATTAGGCAAGAAATCGCTAAAATTAAAGTACCAAAATTTTCATGAAATTCTAAAATCATGCTCTAACACATAAAATAACATGAACATAATTTTCCCTAACCTCGGATTAGTGATCTCGAGATCACTGTTCCGACTAGCCTCTAAATCGGGCTATTACATGAAGTTAAAGTTTCATAATGTTTTGAATGTTTGAAATTACTTAATATTATGACAATGTATGTTATTACTATGAATAATCGAGTGATGAAGCCTCGATGAGGAAATGGTGAAAATGAGTTATGCGAATCCTCGAATAAAGATTCAGAATAATGAGGATGCCCATATATTAGCATTGAATAATGAAGGTCTCGTGTAAGACCATGTCTGGTATATGGCCTCGGCACCAAAGGAAGATCTCGTATAAGACCATGTTCGAGACATGGCATCGACATTCATGTGCAATTTCGTATAAGACCATGTCTGGGACATGGCATCGACATCGAGTTATAAGATTCCGTGTAAGACCATATCTGAGATATGGCAACGGCGTCAAGAGGTGAACCCATGTAAGACCATATCCGGGATATGGCATTGGCATCAAGATTTATGCATGATGAGTTCGAATATCCCATATTAATCCGATTTGTTTATGGTCAAAAGAGCTAAGTATGTAAAATAGTATAGAGCTAAATCCGTTTATGGATGACCTTGAGTTTCATTCATGATAAGAATGATGAAAACTTGAGGTTATGTTCATGTTAGCATATGTGCTAAGTTATGTGATTGAGTGATAGAGGTACCATGAATATGTACAAGTTAAAAAATCATAATGTGACATGAGATGGGTAAGAATAAGAGTGAGTAAGTATGAATAAGTATGCCTAAGCATTTGAGATTTATGTTGCTATTGTTTCATGAGATGTATGAATTTAGTTTGAGCAATTATGTTGCTTTAGAATTTCATGCAAACTTACTAAGCTATATGTTTACCCCTCTCTTTTCCCTTTTCCTTGTAGTTTCGCCAAGTTAGCTCGGGGATCGTAAAACGTCGGAGCTCGGATCACACTATCAACACGTTCTTTTGGTATAGTAAAGTCACTTTATTTTGAGTATGGCATGTATAGGAACTTGATTATTTTGGGTCATGTCATGCTTGAAGGCCAAAGGGTTGGCTATTAATGTTTTACACTCACTTTGTAAATGGCCATGGTGAGTTGGCCAATATTGCCAAGTTCATGTTTTAAAGTTGATGAGTATAATAAATTGAATGTTCATGCAAGTTATTGAGTTAAATATGGGTGGAATGAATGACAACTTAAAGGTTCTTAATAGTTTAATGTTGCTATGTTATGTACTACTTGTGATGAAATAAATGAGTTTATGTTTCAGGGTGACAAAAAGGCTTGGAAAATAGCTTCAAACTGTCCACACGGGTAGACATGTGTAGGCCATGTGTGACACATGGTCAACCCTAATGGGTGTGTTGATAGGCCGTGTGTCTCTTACAATTGGTTACGAGAATTTGAATCATCACATGGGCCAGCACACGGGCGTGTGCCTAGGCCGTGTGCTCTTTAAAAGGGTGCTGACGTCATAAACAGAATACCCTTAGTTTTCATACACGGGCAAGGAAACGGGTGTGTCGAGGCCGTGTGAAGGACACGGGCCAAGGACACAGGCGTGTGTCCGGCCGTGCAAAAACCCCTATAGGTTCGAATTGAAAATTTATTTCTACACGGGCTAGGGACATATGCATGTGTGACCACACGGCCTACCCACACGAGTGTGTCCCATGTCACATGGGCGTGTGACCCCTGTTAGGAAAAAAATTTCTAAGATAATAAAAGTTTCCGGTTGAACTCTGAAACCTCCCGGAAGTAAGTTCAAGGCCTCGTAAGCCCATAATGTGCATGTTATGATTAAGAAGGAAATGATTTAAGTTGATAAGAAACTTTATAGCCCAATAATGCAAGTTCAAGTAAGGTTAAGTACGGTAATGCCTTGTATCCTGTCCTGTCGTCGGACACGGGTAAGGGGTGTTACATAATCCTTATCATGTATTTCACATATCACTTCTATATATTTTGTGTAACGCCCCAAATTTTGATACTAGAAGTTTAGGGTGTTTGTGGTTAGGGACATTGAAGAGGTTGCGCTTTTGTGTTTAGTGGCGCATTTAAATGGTAGAATGGGCCTACTGGTCTGGTGGTTGAGTGCGTCTTAGAGAACCTCTTGGTTCCAGGTTCGAGCCCCTGTGAGAGTGTTTTTCGAGAAGTGTTATTAATTTGTTTTGTTTATAAAATAGTAATTTTGATTTAAGTTAATTATTTATTTTTCTTTTTCTTTTTATTTTTTATTTGGTATTTTCTATTTTGGTTTTATTTTGTTTTTCTGGAATGTTTTTGGTTCCTTCTTCTCTTCTTCCTTATTTCTTGTCTTTTTCTTTTGAATACGGGTTTCGCTGGCTAATCTCAAGAATCTCGCTCCTCTGTC
Source organism: Gossypium australe (assembly GCA_005393395.2). Lineage (NCBI taxonomy): Eukaryota > Viridiplantae > Streptophyta > Magnoliopsida > Malvales > Malvaceae > Gossypium > Gossypium australe. The sequence continues at coordinate 92,868,552 of CM016621.1, read as the reverse complement.
GTCATCTTCGATTGCAAAACAGGTGTGGGATTCAAACTTTTACTACACTATTTTATTCTTTATAAAGTTTATGTTGGCTTCTCTTGGCTATAGGCTAAACCGTTGGTTTTGGGTTTTAGTCAATGAAAGCGATGAGAAATTGTCACTTTTTGATATATGTTGATAGGGCAAAGGTTGGGGACGGATCTGATGGCTGAAACGGTGGTTTTGGGGCAATTTTAGGGTGGTTTCGTGACCACCCCGACGTCGACACGGGGGGGTGTTGACCCACATGGCTGTGTGAAATTGAGGGTTTTTAGGCCAAATTGGGTGCCACACGGCTTGGCCACATGGCCGTGTGGCCGATTTGGGGATTTTGTCGACTTTCATACGGCCGTGTCCCCTGGGCACACGGGCATGTGGGTTTGGGAATTAGGGTTTCAAAGATTTGGTGTCGCACGGCCTGGCCATACGGCTGTGTGGCTGATTTGAGGATTTAGGGATCCCAGACGGGCGTGTGTTTCGAAACACACGGTCGTGTCTGGTGGCACATGGGCGTGTGAGACCCTCACACGGCCATGTCTACTTTGCACTTGACTTTAGCAAAATTGGGCAGTGAGTTACACGAACTGTTCACACGGCCGTGTCCCTGCACCACACGGGTGTGTGCCTCTGTCACACGGCCGTGTGCTACCCTTCACACGGGCGTTTGGACCCCCACATGGCCTGGACTACTCCACACGGTCGGAGCACATGGGCGTGTGGCTCTATCTCGCCATATTTTGGTTCTAGGTCAATTTAAACGTACTTGTGACTCTGTGTGTTTCAACCCTTGGCTAAGCTTTAGTAAGGGTAATTATGACTCTGTTCCGACTTTGGTTTAGGTGAGATTCGTGATTGGTTGCGTAACATGTTTGCTTCTGAACTCGGTTGATGGGGTGTGCGTGTGTGCAACATGCTTCTGTTCGATTGTCTGACTTGGTGTCACTATTCTGTGAGGTTTCATAGCCATTGAATCTAAATATGGGTAATTGAGTATACTCCTATCTGAATCTGACTGATTGGATGTGAATGTGTAACACCCTTAATTCGTATCCGTCATCGGATTTGGATTATGAGGCATTACGAATCAACAGTTCAATTCCAAACTTTCATATATTCACTAATGTCACTCATGATTTAACATTAAAAACAAACTATTAATAATCATATCTAATTATATAATCATATTATAAATTTTAGTAAGTAATCATATATGAATATTTAATACATTATACCATAGCCAAATACGAAATTATTGTACATGAACATAGTACACAACCAACCATAAAATTGCAATCTCATTTGGCATTAAATACATAATAAAATGATTGACCAAATATTCATGAAACACTTGCAAATGCTTAACACTTAGCAACCGAACCAATCAAGCTAATATATATCTATCCATCACTTTTAATAGTTTCACATTTCATATTTCTATCATGAATTATAAACACACAAAATATATATAATACTCTTTTATTCTCCCATAACCGAATATAATCACCTAATACTATGTATTCATCCAAGGTTTCCATTAGCAATTTATCAACAGTCAAGCTTAATAGACCTTTTAACTAAGCACATGTAAGACCAAATTAAACAAGACAAACAAACCATTTCTAAGCATATAGTACCTATCACAAACATTGTATACATTCTTAGCATAAAATGATAAAACCAAAATAGACAAATCCCATACTTGGCATAACCAAATTCAAATATAAAACTTTAGCCATTTTCGCATGGCTTATACACATTCAACCCAAATACATGCCATAATTCAAGTTCAACTATTTAAATACCGAAACAGTCAATAGTGTGGTGAACTTTGCTAACGATCCCCAAGCCTGTAACTTGAATATAAAATCTATAAAACAGAGTAAACAAAAACACACATAAAGTAAGCTACTTTAGCTTAGTAAGTCTTAAGCCAATTAATCAATTTATGCATAAAAAAAAAAAACAGCATCTCAATTACTAAGTCATTTCAAATAAATAAATCAACTTATGCATTTGTAATCACGTTTAATTTTCAAGCTTCTAATTCTATACTTATTATATATATATATATATATCAAATACTTTCATAAACAATATCTCTTTGGCGGAATATACTTAGATACAACTGTAAACAACCCATTTTGCCCGGGCTTGTAACAAACCAAAACCAAAAAGAAAAACAAAATAATAAAACCAAAGTCCAAATAATTACCGTCCATTTACAAACAGACAACCCAATGGCCCATTACATCATTAGCCCAATTATACCCTCAAACCCGAACCTAAAATAAACTACCTTTTAATGTACAAATACCATATGCGGTGGCGCGTAAGGCACGTGGGAGGTGGACATCGAGCCTGATGACCTGACTCCGGCAGAGAGACGATAGCCCTTTTAAGAGTGTTTTAAAGGATTTTTTTAAAACAAGGCGCACAAATGTTTTTATTTTGTATCTGAAAACGCCTTATATAAGTGCTTAAAAACGACGCCGTTTTTGCTTAAATAGATAAGCACAAAACGACGTCGTTCGGGCTTTAGGATCCGCACGTTGACCTGACCCAGCCCTCAGGATTCGCGTCTTTTTTTATTAAATGGTCTAATTGCCATTTCGACCCTTCTACAATTTAATTAATTTTAGTTCAGTCCAATTTGCATTTTTATTTTCATTAAATTAGCCCTGAATTTTGTTTTTACTTCAATTTAGCCCCTCAGACTGTTTAAAGGCTAAAAATCATAATGATGCCGTTTTAAAATTTGGAATAATTGCCATTTCATCCTTATAACATAACGCGTGTTTTTTATTCAATCCTTTTAATCTGTTTTAATTGTTTTTCTAACCCCTTTATATTTTTTTTGTTATTTGATCCTGGTTTCTTTATTTATTTTTTTAAACCTTTTTTTTAAATTTAAATTATTCTAATATTATATTGAAATATTTTATTATGTTAAAATTTTTATTTTTAAATTATTTGTATATTAATCTATTAATGGTATAAATTATATATATATACTATTTTTATATTATTATTATATATTATTTTACTTGTTTAATAATTTATATATTATTATATTATTTATTATATTATATTTTGTATATTATAGTATTATGTTACATTATATATTATTTCTAAAGTTTTATTTTGTATAAAATTTATTTATATTATCTAATATATTTTATTTATATTGTTTATATTATATATAATTTTATAATTAATGTACTATATATATTTATTATTATTTTATTTTGTTTAATATTATTTTAATTATATATTATTTTTATATATTAGTTATTATATTATCTATACATTGTATAGTATTATATTATATCATATTTTTATTCTTATAAAATATATTTATATTGAAAAACATGTTTCATTTATAATGTGTATATTATATTTTATTTAAAATCATTATATACTATTCTTTTCACTTATGCATTGTTACATTGTTTATATCATATAAGTATGTAATTTTATTTATTTATTTTATTTATTTATTATTAATCTCGCAAGAAAATTTTCATATTTATTTAGTAATTTCTATTTTGATATTTATAGTTTTATGTATATATTTTATTTGCCCATATTCTTTCATTTATTCATTTATAATTGCCATTGTGTAGTTATTTATTTATTGTTTTATGAATACATTTTTTTTTTGCAAAATTACCATATTTTATCTAAAGGTTTTTAAAATAAGGCAATGTTTTGTATTTAGAAATTCGGGAAATAGTGCCCAATCGTGCTGGGTTGCGATTTTCCGTTTGGCTAAATAACTAAATAATCTTTTAACAAGTTTTGTAAGTCATGAGATGATCTTAGTTACGAGTGTTTAAAAAATATCGTGTCCAATCGTGCTGGATGTGATGTTTATATTCATTCGGAACGAGGAACTCTCAAATTTTTAAATCAAATTGCTCGAAGTTTTTTTTTAGAAATCATATTTTTAAGTTTCAAACATTTGGACATAATTTTATTGATTAGGTACCAATTTTTGGGGCGTTATGAGGGTGCTAATCCTTCCTCATACGTAACTGGCTTCCGATCCCGTTTTCTGTTTTTTTTTTTCGTGGACCAAAATCAATATGTTTTAAAATAAAACATTTTACAAGGTGATCCAATAACACCTAAGTAAAAAATTGGTGGCGACTCCATTTTCGTTTTTACAAGTCGATCCCCGTTTTTAAAATCAAACTTTTAAAAATGGTTTCGACAATCATTATATTCTCAAATCTTTAACATTTCATCCATACACAAACATAAAGTCGAATATATCTCACATAATACCACAATCTCATGTATCCTTTTTCATCACATATCAAAAAATCAATTCACTTTATTTACAAATGAATAACCAACTATAATGTACCTGACCGTTTTAGCTCATAAAACATATTCAAATATCACATCAAAATAAAGTCATGTAGACATAATCTTGTAATAATTCACCGGCATAAAGCCTGCTAGGCATAAAGCCTGCTAGGCATAAAGCCCGTATCAATCACCAGCATAAGGCCTGCTAGACTCGAAGTCTGATTTTATACACCGGCAATAAGCCTGCTAGGCATAAAGCCCGATATATTTCACCAGCACAAGGCTTGCTAAGCTCAAAGCCCGAATATCAATATTATGGAGCTGTCTCATGCACATTTCATATACTGAATATTACAAATATTCTACATAATTCATAAGGACTGTAACACCCTGGTTTAGGGGCTGTGCATTTTGGGTTAATCAAGTGTTAGTGGGTTTTTGGAGTGCTTGGATGAGTTTTAGAGGTTCTAAGAATGGGATTAAAGGGAAGACCTTGGAAAATTTTAGATTTTTAGTGTGAAAAGGGAAGCGGGCCAAGGGAGGCCTTAAGAATTATTTTTGGTAATCTATGGCACAAGTAAGGCTTTGGCAAAGTGGTTGTACGCGCAGCTTAGGGGCTGGAGGTAGCGCCTTTGAGGGTCCTAGGTTCGATCCAAGAAGGCAGCAGTTGGGTTTTAATTTTGGATTATGGCGCTACAGGGATGGAGGCTTTAAAAAGAGCTGGGGCGACTTTAAGACACAAAGAACTCGTTGGTCAAGTGGCTAGCGCGTCACTTAGGCGCTGGAGGGAGGAGAGAGCACGGGTTCGAGGGCTGGAGCAGCAGGTTTTGGCGTTTTATTTTTGTGCGGTTATGGGGCTGGAGTAAGAAGGATTTAACATAAATTGATGGGGGTTTTTGGCATAAAAATCAAAGTGGCCGAGTGGCCTGGGGCTTTGAAGGAGAGGTGTGCAGCGGTTCGAATCCAGGGAGTGGCATTTGGGGTTTGTTTTTTATTCTTTTTTTGGCAGCAGTTTTGAAGCAATTGGACGGCACATGGTATTTGAATTGAAAGGGATTAAGCTTTTATCCTTTTAATTTCGGCTGGAGTAAGGATAATTATTATGTTTTTTATTCTTTTTAAATTGAAGGGGGGAATAGGATAAAGGTGGGTTTTATTTTGTTTTTTTAATTTGAATTGATTGGCTGAGAGTGAATTAAGAGATTTGATTAATTCAAATCAATTTGAATTAAATGGCTAGGAAGGTGGTAGCCGAATTTGGGGAGCTTGGGGGGGCATTTTCGGTGTTGTTGCATGTGAGAAGGTGAGTCGAATTTTGTTCTATAAATGGGGAAGTGCTCACCTTTTTGGTCCCTTTTTCCATCATTTGATCTCCTTGCCGAAATTGCTTCACTATTTCCCTTTGGCCGAAACTTCAAGGTCATATAGCTATCTTCTTCTCCTCATTTCTTTTGAGCCAAAACCACTCCATTTTATCCCTCAAACCTTTATCCTCTTTTCTATTGCCGTAACCCCTATCCCTTTTCATCCGTTTTCCTTCAAGCCGAACCCTTACTTCCTTGGTGGTGGCCGATTCTTAGAGGAAGGGTAGTGGTTAGCAAGGTAAGGGTGTGTTAGTTTTGCTATGGTTTCTTGTCTTGGCCGAATGGCCTTAAGTGTTACTTGTTTTGTGCAAGGTCGATTATAGGGGAGGAGAGCCTAGCGCAGGAGACCTTTCGGGATTTGTTTAGTCAGCAGTGCAGTGGTATAAGGTTGCGTTTCGAGGGTAGATCGGGTGTGCTATCTAGGTGCGTAATCATCGCACTATTTCTCGGTTTGATTGCTAACGTTTAAACCTGTGTGTTAGGTGTGGTAGCCATTTATAATGGCTTAAGTGATGAGTACCTGGTGATGGTAAGATTATTTGTGATGTATA